>JARYTB010000004.1:0-600000 GCA_031081865.1 Schwanniomyces occidentalis var. occidentalis
AAATATCATTAGAATTCTTTGGACCTCAAGAATTCTAATACAAACAGATTTAAAAGGATATAAGAAATTTTATGCTCTTGTAAATAGTTAATTCATTTGGTTTATCAATGGAATAATGCAATACTAAATGAGTTTCGTAATGCTATACTATTAGTTATTCATCAGAACGAGAAATAATAAACGTTTGAGTAAAATATTGTTTTATCCTAACTTGAATAAAATTGAATATATTAAACTGTTAGACTGAATTATCTCTTGAATATTAAATCCATATACCCATTTTTTGTAAATTCGTTTCAAATTTCAAGTAAGAACCTCTTGCTAACTTTACCATCATGTTATAATTATAAATTGTTTAGTTTGATGCCCACATTTTCGTTTAGTTTCAATGTTGCAAATCATGGAGATTCACCAACTTTTAACTGTAAAATTTTTTTTACGATGTCCTCACAAGACATCTTACGACTGGCATTATTTTTGCAACTCTCTCTATAATTGAATTTCATCGACAAATCAAACTGCTTCGCATGCTTACCATTTTTCTCTCTAGGTGAACTATCATAGATGTATTTCTATTGCTTTATGTGAAAAAGGGCCTGTATTATAAGTGTATATACTAATAATAACGCATTGAATGTCCTTTCTCAAATATATAGATGGATTAGAACTTATTTTGAAATGATTAAATTATCAATCGGAGGAACTATTCCATATTCATAGTTCAATTTCAAATATTAAATCTAATACCTGATGCTGTACATATTTTGAATCAATCAACAAGTTAGAAGAACAAAAGATATCTACATTTCTGCGTACTTAGTTTACTACTAATGTGATTAATGAAGAGATTTAATTTGTTGATTTCACATTTTATACACACATATGCAACATAAAACTAAACATGTATTAAAAGACTTGTCATTTATTTAGGTTTATACAAAACAAACGAGTAAAATTAATAATTTTTGGCTACCAACATTTAATTTAACAATCTTTAGGTTATCTAAAGATTGAAAAAATGTGAACTTTAATTAAAACATAGTAAACATATACAAATATTAGGAACATCAAGCAACATATTCAATCGAAAAAGCTAAAGTATCTGAATTTAACTATCTGTATAAGCGTCTTTTAAATACATTAGACATGTTCTTCTTCCGGTTTAGCATCAGATGCATATCCAGTTGTGTGTGCCATGACTTCTTTTGGAGGTGGAACCCATGATGATGATTTCCATGGTAAAATTCCTGATGCATATAACTCGTCAACTTCTTCTAAACTCAAACCCTTGGTCTCATAAACAAAGAAATATACATAAAAGAATGAAAATATCAAGCAACCGGTAAAGACAAAACCATAATAGAAATGGATAGCAGAAGTAATAAATGGGGTAAAGAATGAAATTAAGAAACCCCAGATCCAATTAGCTGCAGTTGCAATTGACATAGCTTTAGATCTTATCCTTAAGGGATAAATTTCCGAAACAATACAATAAACACCACCTGCCCAAGTAGAAGCAAAGAAGAATATAAATAAACATGTAACAAAAATCATTGCGTCACCTGTGGGTTTATTGGTTGGTCCATTATAGCCATCAACATACAAATTAGTAACGCCTAGAACAGAATAAATAATAAAACTTACTGTCATCGCAACAGAACCAGTTAATAAGCATAATCTTCTACCGAATTTTTCGATTGTATAAATTCCAACAAACGTTGAAACAAAATTAACAACACCTAATATAATTGATGTTTGGAAAGAATCCTTTAAACCGACAGCTTGGAAAATAGTGGTACCATAATAGAAAAAATAATTGTCACCAGTCAATTGTTGGAGAGATTGCAAAACAATTCCCGTAATAACTCTATTTAAAATTCTTGGTCTACCTGTAATTAATTGGGACCAAGAAGCAGAACCTGCCAATCTTTCTCTATCAATACCAGCTTGAATTAGTTGAACCTCTGTGTAAACGGCAGGATCTTCTGGCGACACTTTATTTGATCTTCCAATTGAGACTTTGGCTTCTTCAATCATATTCTTTTCAATTAAATAACGAGGGGATTCTGGCATAGAAATCATTCCAACAACTAAAAAGATAGCCCAAGCGAAACATAAACCCAAGGGAATTCTCCATTGTCTTGAATCATCATATCTCTTAGTACCATATGTAGTACAATAACCTAAGAAAATTCCTAGAGTGATATTCAATTGGAAACAGCAGACTAAAGTCCCTCTTAAAGTTTTTGGAGAGGACTCACCAATAAATAATGGTGACAATACAGAAACACAACCTACTGCTAACCCAGATATAAGACGGCCAATAAAAATTTGGTACCATTTATCAGATGATGAAATTTGAACAATGATACCGACAACGTAAATTATCATTGAAAACATTAAACCAATACGACGGCCATACATATCTCCAATTTTACTTAAGAAAATACCTCCGATTGCACAACCAATATTGAAGATAGCAACAATTAATCCAGTTCTGACGTTAGACAAAATATACTCTCCATCTGAATTGAGGGTTCCAAATCTACTTTTGAAGTCAGACATATTTACAAAACCTGATATTGTACCAGTATCAAAACCAAAAACAAATCCTCCAAAAGCTACTAATAAACAGAAAAAGGATATAAGTAGATAATCTGTTACTGATTTTTCAGGTAATATTGGCAAAGTATTCTCTAACTCTTTAGCACTAGGGATTTCTTCTGCCTTCTTAGGCATATCATGGTTTCCCATATTTTCCTTCTCAAAGAATGATCCTTGAGCAGTATGACTGCTGGACTTCGGCTCTTCAGAATTTGAACGAGAAATAGTTTCTTGAGTAGACATATTTGATTTAATTATAAAGTTAAGTCTAGCAGAAGAAAGAGAGAATTTTGAATAGTTTTGGTTGAGATACGAAAAGAAAGAGAAAAGAAAAAGGAAAGAATTGTTGCTTCTTAAAAGAAATTGCAAATTCTATCCAAGGTCGCTGGATATCCTTTTATGCAAATCATTTCTGCCCTCGGAGAATCCTGTTATGATAAATTTTGAGACTAAGGTGTGTCAAGGTAGCCCTGTCCCTTATCCGGAATAACTCTGGTTACCTCATGTCGCAGAATTTAATGATAATTGCAAACCACTAAATAAGCAATATGATATAATATATAAGGTTTGCTCCATCCTTTTAATACTATCATGATTAATAATGCATCATTCAAGATCTTTAACTGGCCGAGTATAGAATGAAATTTTCAGATCATTTGAAATACATATTGTTACATGGGAACACACATTCAAGAATTCTAAAATTCCCAGTAGAACAGACCCAATGATAGAATAAACATTTAAAATATGGTATAGTTTTATTTATGACCATGAATTATTAGTACATTGGGATTTGGGAAGTGTTGTGTTCTATTTTCTACGCTTATTCCGTGTTCTGTCCTATTATTACATCATTTCTTTTTCTGTCCTTTGTAGGTGTTCCCAACCAAAAAGAAACAATTAAAAACAGAATACTTCTTAATAAGGCAGGAGATATATTTGCTGAAGCTGACTTTTGTATGTTCTAAGAACGAAGAAGGTTACAAAGAATGATAAGAGAGACAATTACCAACCTGATGCCAGATACTTTTTAATTACGAAGCTACAGTACTTAAGTCCGGGGTCCGGTTTCATTTTGTAAAGAGGGGGATGTGTAATTGAAAGAGTTTCTAAAAAAAGCTGGATATGTTCGCTAGGATACGAATTGCAAGAGCATACCTTATCATATTCCTGTCAATTAATTACTTACGCTCTTATCCGTTAAAAGGAAGCGACTGTGTATCTAGAAAAATATATTACTCTTATGATATCGTTTACTCGCAATATTTAAAGTTGAGAATATAAAAATACCCATCCCATGCACATTGAAATATCAAGAGTTATTAGATAAACACATTGAAGACATTTTAATTCTTCTTTCTGCAATTGGAGAAGTAATTAGCATTTGTATCACATATTTTTCGAATGATATATATTTTTAAAGATAAACTTAGGCAACCTTGCGTTTGGAATAAACTTAATGTAGATATTGAATTACTAATTGAATTCTATTTAATGAGACCATCGTTAAATTATTCATAGCGTCTAACTATTTATTGGGACAAAAGATAAAATCACAAAGAAGAGATACTTATCTAATATTAACCTTAATCAGTGCCTTGATATTCGAGAAGGTAACACAAAAAACCTCTGGAGGTTATTGAAATTTGTAATGCCACTTCAGGTAAATTAATACATATTGAGTTTCATAGTGGCTAGTGACAATATAAATATGCAAATGAGCTAAGATATATTATTGGCAGCCGGTTGTGAAAGTTCTGTAGATAGTTACAGCCCTTTAAACAAATTACATTTTAACTAAGACTAATATTTGTGGGGCCATTTATAAAACCAATGCAGCAGATAGCTAAAAAACTAATTGCACAAATATATTATACATTGCATAAAGTAAGGTATTGATGACACCTTGCTGAATGGATCAGAAAACAAAGGATAGTAACTGTGGTCTCTTCCAAATCATTGTTAAACGTTCTACCCGATTATACAGTAGAGCACAATCCATAATATTAATTCTTTGCTCTCTCATGGCTGAAGGTCCGGACTATCTGTCCAACCACCAATCCAGGCAAAGCGATATGCACATGAGCCATCAGTTCTTAATACCTAGCAACATTTATTTAGCTTTTTATCACATGCTGAAATGGAGACTGAATTACGAATATCAAGATATAGAATCAATTATTTCTATAACTACAGTTTGAAATTCTGGAAAATAATAATTTCATTTAATGTTTTATTTTGTTTTTAAAAGAAATCACACATGCTGGTCTGTTGGCTTCAGAGAATCTGGCATACATAAGGATATGGTAAGTCCATCGGTATTTTCACTAACAAGTTAATTGTTATATTATAGATATAGCCGTGATAGATTTAACTTTAGTTGCTAATGTTCATTTAGAGTTTTCTAATTTTGTACTTCTAGTTTCTTTAAATGAGCTGTGATTTTAGGGTATTACTAAGGAAATTAGATTAATCATTCCGATTCTGCTACTTGATAGTTGTATGAAGACTTTTGTTTGGCTCGCAGAGAAGATTAATACCACTAATTTATGGGATTAGATAAAAGAGCCATTGTTTATCCAATTGTTTAAACAATTGGATAAACAATACATGCTTTGAAGAAGCTGTTAATTTGAACCTCGTAGAATAATAAGTAGACCAAATCAAAAACTACATTTTGCCTTTTCAATACTTAATGCTATACAGTGTGCTACTTTGGATTTTCTACATGGCTGGTTTATATTACACTAAATTTTATTCATAAGTGGTCAAATGGGTTGGGAGACAGCTTTTCTTAAGGACTTCAGTTTACATTAGTTGTTTAGAAAAGCTACGTACTCGTCATTAAAATATTATTTCTTTGGAGTTTTAAGATATAACTTCATTGATTTCCAATAGAGTTTTACGGTTTTATAAATCGTTACATACAGAATGAAACAAGATATTGTTATCAGTAGTTGTCATCTAAAAATTGAAAGTCCAAAAGCTTCATTGAAAAAAAATTTAAGAGTCATTCCACTCTCCAAGAAAGCAGAAACAAAGAACAACTTTTCAATGCTAAATGTATAGTCCAAACGCAATTAAAGAATTTGCAAGAGGAAGCAAAATTTTATATAAAAGCGGCGATTGCTTACATCTTCATTGAAGTGTAAATCCTCGATTTTTTCTCTGTTTAAGAAAATACTTAATTGTCTTGAGGATAGCGTAAACCATTTTCTTTTCTGACATTATCCATGATCTCCATGACCAATAAAGTCTCTTCGTGCGGCATAATACTACTTTCCAACCTGCCGGCATCAATATCTTTCGCTATAGCGTTAGCTTCATAAATAAAGCCATTATAATCGAACTTATCTTCGTAAACAATACTTTCACTACCATCTCTAAAAGTGAGCTTGAATTTCTTTGGACGCGCCGGATTGTCACTAAACATCTCCAAATGCCCATTTGAGCCTTCTAATCTGACATACGCTTGTGGTCCATCAGTATAATTTGAACTAGTCAAAATGCCTTGTTTACCATTTTCATACTTGATCAAAACAGTGGAGCTATGGTCCACCTTATCTATCTTATCTAAAGTCAAAAAGGACTTCAAATTGAATTTGGTATGATTTGATCCAAGTTTATCGTCTAATAAAATTCTTGCATATGTAATAGAATAAATTCCAATATCTAATAGAGATCCAGCAGCCAAATTGATGTCTCTTGCTCGAGATGTAGGAGGAAACTTTTCTAATTCAGAATTTGAACTAAAATCAGCAAACAATCTATGCACCTCACCTAACAATTTATCCTCAAATAAATACTTCTGCAAAATTTTGACTGAAGGAAAAAATCTTGTCCACATTGCCTCCATTAAATACCTTTTCTTTGATATAGCTAACTCAATTAGCTCTCTAGCATCTGGTGCATTAACTGTGAGTGGCTTCTCGCATAAAACATGTTTACCATTCTCCAATGCCCTTATCACCTGCTCTTTATGTAACAGATGAGGAGTTCCAACGTAAACAATATCAATTTCCTTATTGACAAAAAAATCATCATAGTCTTCAACTAGAACAATTACTCCAAAGTTATTTGATGCTATGATATTGTTGGATTTAGCAAATTCTTGACCTCTCGCATTTGATGATGTTCCTATTGATCTTATGATATGTTTAATACCGCTGTCATTTGTAATATTATTTAATATTAAATCGTGCACAAATTGAGAGGAAATATTGCCAGCTCCAAGGATACCCCAATTTAAAGTAATTGTCATTTTTTTTGTATAATTATAGTAGGCACCGATTTCTTGATGGGTGAAGAATCGTATCGTTATATTACCCAGATCGAGTTTGATGTAGTATTCTACATCCCCGCGAAAGTATGGAGGTTACATTATCGAGACTTTACATTGATAAGGGTGTTGCATTCCGGGAAGTAGCACTTAATTCAAGTAAACGGCATAGTATATATAACCCCAATTTGTTCAAGGGTCTGGTTTACCCAATGTGTTGGATATAAAGAATGACAGTTCAAATTCCACATTTTCATCATGATAGAATCGCAGAAGACGGTTTCACCATCATCAGAGGATTCTTTACACATGAAGAGGTAGCAAAATATAGAAAAGCTGCAGAAGAGGTTGTTAAATACGCAAGAGATGGCAATTGGCCACATTTTAGAACAAGAGGTAAGCAGTTCCCACCCTGGCCAAAGACCTTTAGTCCCGACATTTGGGGGATTACAGGATTGTTGAACCCGGACTTGAATGAATTATCATTGCCATTTCACGAGTGCTATTCCTGCGAAAAGTTATTGGAAGTTGCTAGCGACATTTTGCAAGTCGATAAGAATGGATTAAGTATGGAATTGTTCAATATGTTGATTAATCCGCTAACCGATTTTGGTTTGGACTGGCACAGAGATTACATTGACCCTGGGGTTTCTGAGGAGGAAGAGGAAGAGCAATTGTTAAAGCATCCTTATGCCGGCACCCAATTCAATTTGCCATTGACTGAAGATAAGTGCTTAATTGTAATTCCTGGATCCCATAGGAGAGTCAGAACCTCAGAAGAACGAGAGAAGACCACAAACAATAATAGAAAGGAATTTATTAGTGGACAGATCTTAGTAGACTTAAATCCTGGTGATGTGGTATTCTATGACAGCAACATCTTGCATAGGGCTGTATATAGTTCTGCAGATATTAGGTTAACTTTACATGGTTCTTATGGGCACGTTGATTATGGTAAGTTTAGAGCAAAAGGTGTTTTGCAACATGGAGTTGCTGAATGGCTACCAAGATTTAATCCAACAACTGAAAATCTACTTATATTGAGTTACAAATTAAAGAAACTAGCTAAAGAGTTTGAAGGAATTGATTTAGGTTATTCGTTAAATGGATGAATGCTTGAATATGTTCTGCACATTTTTAAAAGTAGCAATCTATGGAATGTATTGTTCAAATCAAGATTAATTTGTAGATAAGGATATTATCTATTGACGGCGAAAACTATGAACTCATATTATCGAATATATTGATAAAGCTTAATTGATGGATACTTAACGAAAGATAGTAAATTTGGCTCCTACTTTGATGGGGCCAGCCATATCTTATTAGATCATAAATGTGCTGTCCAGGGAAGCTAAATGATAACATTTGACTTCAGAAATACAGCATAACACTAGTGAATACAATTGAATCAATTATTTTATGTTTGAATTCTCTCATTCTAAAATATAGTTAGAATTATTTATGCAAGATGTAGATTGAATATGATTACTAACGATAAATTTCCAGCAAAACGTTAAACCTAGTTAGCTTAGATATATCCTTCCAATAATAAGGAAACATTATAATCTTTTAGTTAATTGATTATAGCTCATTTAGGACGAGTTTGTTGAGAATTTTAATAATTGTTCATTCAGTTGTTCTCCAAATAATAGGACAGCGGTTTCATCTACGATTCGCTTAATTCCTAGCTACAGAACCAGCTACTATAATTGATCACATATGTTGGTTATAAAATTAATATTCTTGTAACAGGGTTCACCAACAACATCGTAACTTTTCTTATTAATATATATCTTCTGTTCATGCTTCAGTGGATATTGTTTTAGAAAATTTAAGTGGTTAGTTTCGCAACCTAGTTTCTGAGAGCTTGATATCAACGACTAAAAATAGTTGTTGAAAGACCGCCTTAATAACATTCTCCTTATTCCAGTATTTAAGAAAGCTCTGTTTTTTAAGTTTGGAAATTGTGATAATACTCATTTCTTAAAACATACTTTATAGACCAAAGGAACAAAAGATCAAAACAACAAAAAAATAAAAATGGAACAAATAGAACAATATAAATTAGGTTTGATGTTCCACTTTGATTGCCGGGACAGAAGAGCTTCTAATTCGATCAAAATTATCCTAAATTTACAATACTTCTTGAATTAGAGGTATATTTTGAAAATTTTGATCTTTCTGTTGACATTGGTGAGACAAAAGGGCTGCATCAAGAAGGAATGTTAACTACAATCAGAATATTTTCCCGAAATTCAGATATCTAAAAAATGTATTTATCTCTTGATATTTTATTATTGATGTAAGATAGTAAAAACAATAGAATATAACTTAAAAAATAAAGTTTGCTAACAGCTATCCGAGATTAGAGATCAGAGATGATAATTACTTAGTTCTATCTAGGTTTGTTCCTCGCAAGCAAATTTACCCATAGATATACTTGATAGATTTAGACTTTTTACTGTTCATATTCCCGAATTATTCGTTAGGGTATCAATGATACAAAAATTGGATTTTTTGGTCTTGTTTAACCACCTATCGTCACCACAAGCATTTCATAAACCCTTGCTACAACATGTTAGTCTGCGCTCCAGGGCCAACACACTTTATCAACCTTGAAAATTTTATTTGAACCGAACAACCGTAAAATCAAAATACGATTGAAATCTATTCCTAATAAGAGTTTCTAAAAATAAGTTGTTAATTGTTGCCCTATACTTTATGACAATAATTGACATTTTGCTCTGCAATTGTGTTTGACCTCGGTTGTGAAACCCGAAATCTACCAAAGCTCTTTTTCTTTAAGACACCTGAGATCCAACATCATATTTTGTATAAATACAATAATCAATGTAGTTTAATACATGTAACCTTTTGCGAATACGTCTTATTTTATAATAAAGAGCTCTGATCTCAATGGTATATAAGCTATGTTGCTCTTATCTATATTAGGCTCGCAACTTGGTGGTTCGAACACATTCTTATCGTCACAGCTCATATAAACAAATAAGTATACTTTAGACAATTTAGGTCCAAAGTATAAAGGGATCCCCTATTAAAAGAAGTCATCCATAGCAAGAAGATGGTTTAAAGATTACTTTGAAAATCTGAGGCGCCAAACTACTAAATTTGGACCGTATGAGATCTGATCTTGCAAAACTTCTTTTTTCATCAGGCGTTTCTCTTTTAATCAAATTTTACTTTCCCTAAACGAAAAAAGAGGTTCTTTCGATAAAGTTAATCAAAGGAAGTTGTATACTGTAGGTGAAGTATAAAGTTACCCATGAAAACCCCATGCTTTAGGACTTTTAGGAACTTTCTTATATACAGGCCGAATATCCGACTCCTATTATATACCCAAAATTGATATAATCTTGATCATGATAAGGAACCAATGAATATAGACAGATACTTATCTTAGATAACCATGACAAAGCATCCGAAGAGCTCAATACTGTCGAATAATGTAATATTACCCTACGGTGATGGTTCCAACAAGATATTTGGTATGGAAAATTTCGGTAACACTTGTTATTGTAATTCAATTTTACAATGTTTGTACTACTCAGAAGTTTTTAGAATAAAGTTGGTTAAACATAAACAAACTAAACATGATCCAAAGCTAAGTGTTAAAGGAGTTAAATCTCACAATTTTACTATGAAATATGAGCAGTTGGTAGCTAAAAAGATTAAAGAACAATCTAAGAGTATCTCAAATACCAATGCGCTAACCAATAATGAAGATAGACCAAAATCTTCCAGAAAAGGATCAATTTTTGGAATAAAGTTTAATTCTTTAAATTCAATGAATGTTAATGCATCAAATGTAAGCTCTTCAGAGGATATTAAGAAATCGATGTATATTGTTGAGGCAAAACTGTGTGATGCGCTATCCTTAGATCAAAGAATAAAAATTAATAAAAACCCTGGCTTTCAAAATTTACAATTATTGGTGACCAGGCCCATAAGTCAATTATTAAATTCGCCTAGTAGAAATGACTATTCTCAGAGTTCTTCCATGTTATTGAATAATGATCAATCTCAACAAGTCCAACAAGAAGGCACGGTTAATTCATCATCGAGTATAATCATAATTGGTATCCCATATCCTGAACCATTTTTGATCAGCCCTATCAATCCTTTTAACCCTAATCCGTCCTCCGACCAAAGAAAAAGATCAGCATTAATTAATGGGCCAATAATAAACTTAGATACTTCGCTACAGCTACCAAGCGAACAAAGAGAAGAGTCTGCACTATTATATGCATTGAAAGATATGTTTGAAAGTATGATAGAGAATAAATCTATAACCGGAGTGGTATCGCCAACATATTTCATCACTAAACTAAAGGAAAAAAACTTTTTATTTAGACAAAACAATATGCATCATGATGCTCATGAATTTTTCAACTACTTAATTAATGAAATAATCGAATGCTTAGACCAAGAAATTGGAGTTGAAAACAATTGGTGTAATAAGATCTTTCAAGGAATTATTACTAATGAAACTAAATGTTTATCATGCGAAACTATTACTTCGAAACACGAGTTCTTTTTAGACTTGTCAATAGATATACCTCCAGGCGAAAGCTCGTTCTCGTTGAGCTATTCGTTAAATAATTTTTCGAAGCTGGAGGTCTTAATTAATCAAAATAAATTTTATTGCAATACATGTTCATCATTACAGGAAGCAACCAAAACAATTAAATTGAAAAAATTACCCGAAATTTTGGTTATTAACTTTAAAAGATTCAAATACGATGAGAATATCGACAAAATGGTTAAGTTATTCGATTCAATAAGTTATCCGTTTAAATTAAGATTATTTAATACAACCGACGACGAGGAAGACCTTACCTTGTACGAATTATACGCATTAGTTATTCACATCGGTGGGGGGCCAATGCACGGTCATTATGTGTCTATTTGCAAGATCAAAGCGGGATTATGGTTATTGTTTGACGATGAAACTGTAGAATTGGTTGAAGAATCCTACGTCATGCGGTTCTTCGGTAACGGTCCTGGACTAGCAAGTGCGTACATCTTATTCTATGCAAAATGCAAAGACAATCCGCAAGATAATGGCGAACCTCACGATACGGTCAACTTCGGCTTCAATGCAAATGATATATACAATGGCAGCGACTATTCTTTGTTCCAACATTTTAACAATTGCACTAGTGAATCATTAACAAAGAAGTCTTCTCTCCCCAAGGATATTGACGAATATGATTCCAAATACGACACATCTTCAATTGACACGTCAGTCGCAATCAAAGATTACAGCCCTGATGTACCAAAAAAACCCAGCTTATTTAAAATGAACTTCAAATTTGACAATTCTAAAGAAGAACGACCCTTATCAAGGACTAGCAGCATAGCTAAGGACAAAGACAAGAAGACTTGGGTTGGAGGCTTAAAGAGACTAGAGTCCAAATTAGAGCCGAATGTTGAGAGAAAGGAGAGCAACTCAAGTATCAATTCGTCTGAACGGAGAAAGAGTTTATTCAGTTTCAAAAGAAAGTAGAAGCTTGCAAAATAATGTCTACAATAACTAAGCATCCAGAATATACACCCATACACCAAATATCCCAATTTGTCTACGTACTATCTTGCAAAACTCAAATGTAACACAAAACCTCGTCTTAAAGCCACATGACATAGCGCAATAGTATTTTCATAAAATTTGTCTTATAAGTGACACAAACATAGATAGCCACTCATTATATGTCACGTGATATGATAATAACCATAGTCAGACGATTATAGTTTAAGCAAGCCAGTGTATATATGCTTCTTTTTCCTTGTTTTGGTAGGTTGTTTCTTCCGTTAAAGCTTTTCCTCTCAAGATAAAGATGAGTATTAACACAATTTCACCTGCACTAAGAACTACAGCTACCTCGCATTTAATTACTTTGGCGGCCGGGTGCTTCTGGGGAGTCGAGAGGATGTTTAGAAAGTATTTTATTGATAAGGGATTGGTTGATATCAGAGTTGGATACGCCAACGGAATTCCAACAACTGGAAATATTAATTATGAGAGAGTTTGCACAGGTACAACCAATTTCGTTGAAAGTGTGCAAATATCTTATGAGCCATCACAAGTGTCGCTTCAAGAGATATTGGAGATATTCTTCAGGATCCATGACCCGATCACTTTAAATTCACAGGGACCAGACCAGGGGACACAATACAGATCCGCAATTTTAACGCATGATGCTGAAGATCAGCAGCTTGCTTTGAAGGTCAAAGAAGAGATGCAAAATACTTGGTATCCTAACGACAAGATTGTCACAATAATCGAGCCTATTAGGGTTTGGTATGATGCTGAAGATTACCACCAAAGATATTTGGACAAGAATCCTGGCGGCTATGAATGCCCATCTCATTTCTTGAGAACCAAACCAAAGGCTTAAACTGGAATCCACCAATTCCGGATGGTTAGTGCTCTTTTTGGATATTCTTCTTACAATTATAAAAGGTCTATCTATGAGTTTATGTCTGTTCCAATAACCTGCGCTAATCCACTCCCTGCCTGCAGTTGTATTTTATCTGTATTAGTTTTGGGTACTTCTATATGTTGCATGGCCTAGAATTTTAATATATTTAATTGTATTTCCCTGCTATCGAAGGAAAGTTGCTTCCGGAGAGCCATGTCAATGTAGCAGTTCCCTTCTCATCATAACAATGAAATATATAGATCAATTTGCATCTGTAGATTATTTAGTTTATATTATCATCCCAACAATACATCACATACCCAAGGGCTTAGCCTGAGTAGATTTCAGTTTTGAAGAAACTTTCAAATAAGACGTATCGGGTCATTTACTGTAGTTTAGCTGGACTCTCACTGGTACTTTTAATAAGATATAGGCAACAGAATTTTGTAATTTACTTAGTAGATAGTGGTCTTCAAAGACCTTTCAAACTGTATATAAAAAAGCACCATAAAAATTGCGTACGCGTCTAAAAGGTGATTTAGCTATAGAAACTCATCAACGTTTCTTCCTTCTTTAATTTTGGTTAATTACATTTCAGATTGATTCAATATGTCTTTGTGGGTAGATAAATATAGGCCAACGACATTAGTTCAATTGTCATATCATAGTTCAATTACTCAAAATTTAAAAGCATTAGCGAAATCTGGCGATTTCCCTCATCTTTTAGTCTATGGGCCAAGTGGTAGTGGTAAGAAAACCAGGATATATTCAACATTAAACGAAATTTTTGGTTCACAAGTTGAAAAATTAAAAATTGATGTCAAAACGTTTACTACTTCGTCTAATAGAAAGCTAGAATTTAATGTTTTAAGCTCTGCATACCACTTGGAAATCACTCCATCAGATATGGGTAATAATGATAGAGTTGTTATTCAAGACTTATTGAAAGATGTGGCATCCACTGAACAAGTTGATTTTTCAAGTACCGGCTCTAAAAGCAAACATCGATTTAAAGTTGTGATTATAAATGAGGCAGATTCATTGAGTAGGGATGCACAAGCTGCCTTGAGAAGAACAATGGAGAAGTATTCGTCTAACATTAGATTGATTTTAGTTTGTAATTCAATTTCAAGCATCATACCACCAATCAAGTCCAGAACATTATTAATTAGAATACCAAGTCCTTGTGCACAAGAAATCAATGAAATCTTGCTATACATTTCGAAGAAAGAGTCCATAAAATTTAGTTCCGGAAATGAAGCTGATATCAAGAAGTTTTTTACGGCAGTTGCTGACAACTCCGACAGGAATCTCAGAAAGGCTTTATTAAGCTTTGAAACTATTTCCATGCAAAATGAAACAATCCAAGTTGGTACTAATAGCTTATCGATGATAAACTTGGATTGGGAAGTTATAATTAAGAATATAGCAGAGACTATCAAAAAGACAAGAACAGTAGCAACCTTAGCCAAAATCAGAACTATATTTTATGAGTTGTTATCACATTGTATCCCACCAAGGATCATTTTAAAAACATTATTATTTGACTTGATAAGGTCATTAGATAATAATAAGGTTATTGACAACCTAGTGGAACTAGGCTCAATTTTTGATGAAAGATTAAGCTTGGGTTCCAAAAGCATATTTCATTTAGAAGGCTTTGTTGCTAAAGCGATGGTTGTTTTAGAAAAAGATAAGTAGATATGTTTTTAAAAGAACATTCATAATAATTTTCCTATATAGGCTCAATGTAGGCTACAACAAACCACTTAACAAGGTTTAGCTTACGATATTAACATATTTTGGCGATCTACTCCCTATTATTTTCCGGGTTAGACTATCAAAACTATTGATTCAAATTTCAGATAGCGACTTTCTGGCTGTCTTTATCGGTCTCTTCTTGTATGTGAATTATAATAGACCAAATAATTTGCTTTCACTAATCTCATAGTTTAGCGTTGAATATTCATTAAACTAGCGCTATGATGTATAGTGTAGTATAATAAATACTATATTGAGAACTGTTGAGAAAGTTAGAGATGAGAAAGCTTTTCCTTATTAAAGAACGATGACCTTTTTACATGAGGAAATGTAAAATAAGAAAGAAGAATATTAACATTTTTACAATCTACTTCCTAGCAAAGTAAGAATTACCAGACTCGTTTGTATTCTTGTTATATAGAGAAAAATAAAAAAAAATCAAGGGTTATCTTTAAATCATTAGAGCTGACAGCGAAAAACCGCATTTCAATCCTTATATCATAAGTCAATATTATTGACCTTCTATCTTAAACTAAATAGTAATAAAAGCAACAAATGGATTATATAAAGAAAGCTATATGGGGACCGGATCCCAAGGAACAAGTATGTTCATAAAAATTGATTAATGTGTTTAAATAGTATACTAACACTGGAACTATAGATGAGAAAAATTAATCAATTACTCCGTAAAAACAAGAGAGAACTAGATAGATCAATTAATCAATTAGCACCGTTAAAGAAGAAAACAGAAGCATTAATCAAGAAATCGGTTAAACAGAATGATTTGAAGAGTGCAAGGATATATGCTAAAGAATTAATTAATATAAAGAGACAGCACAATAAATTATATACATCAAAAACAAGAATTGATTCCATAACACTATCGATTAATGAACAATGGCAATTGAGTAAATTAACCAATTCGTTACAAGCGCTGACAATTGTAATGAAAGATGTCAATCAACTAGTTCATTTGGGAGTAGTATCAGAGACTATGCAAGAGTTATCTAAAGAATTAATGAAGGCAGGTATCATAAATGAAATGATGGATGATATGGTTGATCTAGATTTTGAGGATGATGAATTGGAAAGTGAGTCAACTGAAGAAGTTAATAAAATAATTGAAAACTTGACTGAAGATAAGTTCTCCAAGATCAGTAACGACATTCCAACTGGTGAGATTGAGAGTAAAGATAACGAAATTGAAAATGAAATTAGCTTACATGATGAGGAAGACCAAGAAGTATTAGATGAGATGAGAGAAAGATTAAAAGCATTACAAGAGTAGATATTACAGTTTTTTCTATCTTTATAAAATTTTTATTCTATATATTATTAAATGATACTATTGCTTGACTTATTAACATTACAAATAAAATCACTAATTAATATCTAATATACTTACTAATATGTGGTGGCTGTTGACAAATTGCTACAATTAAAATGTTTGAAGTGTTATGATTGAAATGGTAGTTTTCTCTAACTGGATATGTTTTATTTAACTTTTTTTTCTTTTGATCATTAACATAGATGATTTGGTTGTGAGTTTCTTCTTCCTATTTTTTATCTTTCTTTAATAAATAAGCTATTGGTACCTTCAATGGGCTATGAAATAGCGGAGCTAGAAGGAATTGAATCTTAGCAAGTTCTTTAATCGTGTTATTAACTAAAAGGAACCAAACTAACTGAAAATTAATATCTCCCCCATGATGATTTTATTGGCTATTTATAATCAATACCAAATAAAGGCCAACTAGAAGGCGGTAACCCTTTAAGTTATTCGAGTTAGCAGAAATGGAGTCTCTCTTAATTTCGGTGCTATTCTGGTTTACTTGGTTTGTTAGCTTTGACAATCTTTATTCTAAAATTCCATATTCTTCTCTACTTTAATCAAAGTCAAAAATGAGCTGAAGTCATAATGATTACCTGAGCCATTTGAAGGATACTAAATCATTCAGAATCATTCATCTCAAATGGCTCTGTTGACCAATGGTTGATTCCCTTTTATTAGTAGTCTTTTGTTACTTCAGCATTACCAGTACTTTGACATTATAAGACTCATATCCATCATATCATTACTTCCACAGTTTCTCGCATTGATATCATAGTATCAGTTTACATCAGTAATGAATCTTGACTTCTACAAGATGGGTTGAACTAGCTTCTAGGTAATGTGGTTATCAAATTTTTTTTATTGGTTACTTTCCTACTGCATCATTATCAAACTTATTGTTTGGTAAATTATTTTCTGATCCCTGAACAACCAACATCTCTTTAGGAATATTCTTCTATTCTTTCTACTAAAGGCTACGTCTGTTCACGTTCCAGAGTTTAGAGTCCTTGAACTACTAAATTGCCTTTTTCTAACCTCCAAAGAGACATGATATCAATAATTTAACTATCCTCTTTAATAACATACCTACAATATTACATTAAATCCTTTAATCAGTAGTTCGTTTCTTTCAACAATTGTTGAAGAAGTATATTTGCAATGTGTATGAGGATAGATATATTTTCAAATCAACATTTTAGACTTTCATAAATCCTAAAGTTAAAAGTGATAATTTAGCTGAAGAAATATAATGGAAACTTTATACTATTCCATAATATTTAGTTATTGCAAAATCGTAACAATTATGAATAGATGAGCACAAAGTTGCAAATGCGATTGGATAACTACTTGCATGCCTATCTTTTCTTTAGAGATATACTAATAACATATTCTTTCGAGTTCATTGATTAAAGAGGATTTGCAGATTAAAATAAAATTCAAATTTGACAAAAGTATTTTAATTATGATAACGTAGTTCTCATCAAGCAGTATTAACTCGTATCAACAAAATAGCCCTACGAGCCTCTCGAGTAGTATATTCTATTCAAAATATAAATTATTATACACTTGAATTTAACACAATTAAGTATTCAATTATAATCACTTTCATTCCATTTACGAGTAGAGAATCCAAGTAACAACGTGTATATTTAAGAGCTAATTATGGAATCAGGGAGACTATTAGTTTTTTTGAAGTGCAGTGTCTTTCCGAATCAAGACCGTTAGACAGTTTGATTTGTTTATAATTGTCCAACGATCAAGCCTTAAACATTAACAATAGTCAACTATTCCACTAAATAATAGAAATATTAAAAACTATAAGTTGGTACTAATCAACATAATGTATATAAACCATTAACTCATCAATATTAGTGAAAAGAAATGAAAAGAATGTGCAATAATATAATATTCAGCACCTAAAGGAAAATAGCTAAAAATTTAACCGATACGTTAATTAAGAAAAACATCTGCATTATCTTTATAGCTTGAAGACTGATGATGAACAAACATCAAATGCAGTTCATTCAATCAAAAATCTAGATACAACGAGCCCTTCAATTCAATCTTACAAGCATCTCTAACGTCGCTATCTAACGAGTTGATTTCATCTAATAATTTTTGTTTCTCATCATTACTCAAAACATTCGGAAACTGCTTATCAAACTCAGTGCTATTACTATGAATCGAGTACGATAACGTTGGCGTGTGCATCTGAGAACTGTTGCTATTTAAAAACGCAAACACATCAATCAAATTTTCTGATAACTCATTCACAATATTATTCAATTCTTGTTGTCTTTGTTGTTGTTTCAAGAGCTCTTCTTCATGTAGATAATCATTTGAGTATAAATGGCGGTTTCTTAATAATGATGATCTTTCATTCAATTCATCATCAATATCTTCATTGCTATATAAACATGAAAGACATATACCCATTATAGATGGATAAAGAACCTTTATCTAGTTAAGTAATACCAACTTAACAAGGAAGTTTATAATGATTTACTGTAATGTCGTGAAGTTAGAAAAATATCGTTCAAAAATATTACGACATTATTAGACCTAACAATAAAGAGACCACAAATAGAAGCTACTAGTTCTATATCATAACCTTACGTTGAAGCTACACTATACTTGGCCATTGCTTCGACTGAAAGTCGGTTATCACTATAGCCGGAACTAAAAAAGGCATTTGCCTAAGAGGCACATGCTGCTAAATGTAAGCTACTGTCTTGATTTGTCGTATTTTGATAGATGAACGTTGATTTTAGATATGTTTGAGGTCGCTTTCGATCGAAACACTTATTCTGCTTAGTCAGATTTCTATATGTATCCTCGAGACGAAGTGATGGTAACTTTCTGAATAAAGCTGATTGTTCCGAGAAGACACTGTATTTTGAAAATTCCTAAAACTAGGCAATCAGGCAGCTAAACATCTGGTAACTGAGTATCTAGTCATCTGGACAACTTGGCTTTGTGGGAAATAACAGCTTATTTTGTATTAAATAGCTTAGTTCCCATGAAGCAACGCAGCGATAACGCATGGAAGTTTGCATGCAAAACTGAACAATATCCCTAGCAGATTGAAAGACATCAGTGTGTGTGGTCAAAACCAGTATTTTGGTATACTTGACAATCCTATATTAGAAAAAAACTAGTTCAGGCTAAGTTGTACATGGATAGGAGTCGGAGCCGGTCAGTAGCCTATTATTTGCAACATTCCCATAGAGAGACAGAAGAATGACATGGTACTTAAACAGGTATACCATTCTAGCACTTGCTCTCTTCAGGTAGGGAACTTTAGTCAAATACAAGAACTTTCATACAGATATGGTCAAAGTTAAAGGGCACATTCATTCCACTTGAACTATTCCGATTATTGATATGAAAATGATAAACCGGGGCTCGGAAGTTAGTTTAATATTAAACGCCACGTGACAACATGGTGCCTAGAATGATATAAACCGGGTTGTCTTTTGGAAGGGTTTAAGAGATAATAGCTAAAAAATGACGAATAACTGGTCCATAACATATATTTACGGCTAAAAAGATTATGATGACAAGCAGAACTATTATTGCCGTGCAGTTTGTAAATCATAAATAGTATAGAAATTTGCTATGTTTGGTCAAAATGCTCGGATAGAGTATCAAGTTTCTTTTGACATATCTCATAATCTCATAATCATAATATTGCTAATGCAACATCCCTAATATTAATAGAGTATATTTATAGTCAAATATACTCTCGTAAGAGTATAGGAAAAATTGGTCATAAACTTTGTTAAATATGCATTTGTTCACATCCACAGAATCTCAAAGTATAAAGTACTTTAATGGTTATACGCTTCTTATAAATACATCCTGATTTTTACTTATCTAACACCACACAAGTAACCGAATATTAAATGATATTGTTTAAATTACCAGCAGAATTGATCCATCTAACTTTGTCTTTTTTGTCTGCAGATGAATTGACTCGCTTGTTTGATCTAAATCAGGTCTTATATTGCCATCCTAAAGATTCTTATGTTAGTGCTCAGCATATTGCATTATTACAGAAATTTTCCAATAAGAACTTAATTATTAGTAATGACGAAACATTGGTTGAAAAATCACGAAAGCTATCGATAATTGAACTAGAATATTTGACTGAATTCAATCTTATTATTAAACCGAAAGACATATCATTCATTTTATTTAATTTTTGTGGGTCCATAAACACCTCTCATTTTATTGATTTAATTTTCAATTATTTAGAATATTTGAAGTTGGCTACTGATAATTTCAATATTCAATTGGTTCTACTCGAGGATAAATGTACCGAAGATTTTATCAAACCTTTTAACAATTTTAATATTAATTGGCTTACAATTAAATTGACCTCAAGCTATGATATTTCAAATTGTACAGCATTTATGTCAAATTCTTCTTACTTACGAAAAATATCAGTTCAAAATTTGAGGTTGCAATTATTTAATTCAAACAACTTAATTAGTCACTTAAATACCAACAAACATTGCCATCTATACTCTAATTTGAAAACTTTGGATTTATCTTACAATGGTTTAAATGATTTAAACCTTTCAAGTGTGAAATTTCCACCCCTGTTAAACAGCTTAAATATATCAAATAATAATCTTTATTATTTGAATAGCTCAAATTTTAGAATTGCTCATCTAAAAAATTTAAGAGCATTGGATATATCAAATAATAGTTTGTTGAGTATTTCATTCAACAATGAATCCCATAGTGTTAATTTAAAAAGTTTGAATGCATCTGGGAACAATCTAAATAACTATATGTTTTTGGAATCAACGTTTTTCAACTGTTTATTAGAAGTTGATTTATCAAGGAATCTAATTTCGAATTTGTCCAAGTTTCCAAGGACTTTGATTAAAATTAATTTGTGTGGCAATCTATTAAATTCAAACCAGTTAGTATATTATGATTATTTTCCGAATTGTTTGGCCGAACTAAATCTCTCTTGGTGTAAATTCCACGATAGTAGCCTTGAAACTACACATTCAATTTTAATTAAATTTGCTAAGAATTTCCCAAAATTAAGAATTTTAGAATTAAATGGCAACAGCTTGAATACTGAAAGGAATAGCTAATATAAGCGTTTTAAACATTTGCAAATTGTATAGTTTAACATTAAAAATAATCTTACGATAAATAAACATTACTTTCTCTAGGCAGTTTAAATAAGACAGAAAGTAAATGCTCTTCGTTTCAATAGTAAATCAATTGTAGACCCTTCTATAGTATTAAGTAGCATATTTTCTGACATATTTTGTCTGTTGTAAGAAAGTGGCCCTTGTAAATGGTACCTATACCATTTAGCCGAAATTTAGTATTTAAAGGGTCTGGTACGACTGCTCATAAAAATATGGCAATCTATTATTCATCTTTATCGATACCATGTCAAAATCTTTATGTTGCTTAGCTTTTGAAGCTTTATATAATAGATTGCATCCTAACCTTGATGCAATACCATTGTCAAGCTATTTAAAAAAATTGAACGAAACATTAGATAATTTACCTAAGAGATCCCCCTTATTTATAACTTGGAATAAAAACCATGATTTAAGAGGATGTATAGGCACATTCCAATCATTGCCAATAGAATCAGGGATTAGGAGGTATGCTATTAATGCTGCTATGAATGATTCAAGGTTTGCCTCAATTAATAAAAGTGACTTTAGTCAACTAGAAGTATCGATTACGTTGTTGGACAATTTTACACAAATATATGATTGCTACGATTGGGAAATTGGAAAACACGGTTTAGAGTTATCATTCCAGTTTAATAATAGCCATTTCTCTGGTACCTTTTTACCAATTGTTGCTGAAGAACAACAATGGGATCACGTAACAACGTTATATTATTTGCTAAGAAAATCAGATTTTAATCATAAAATCCATAAAGATAAAGTGGTTGAATTTTTTAATAAGGGTATTAGAGAAGGTTGGTTAGAGTTAATTAGATATAATGGATTAAAATATTCATTGGATCATCATGAATTTATGAAAATTAGAGAATCATTTTAAGAACGTCTTCTTGGTTTATTAAGGTAGGTTTGGTTATTTAGGTAGTTATTTAGTTATATGCGAGCTAAAGTTTAATCTTAGTAATGTTTTGTGTATATTGGAATCTTGTCATTTCAAACAATCTTGACCAAGAGTAATTAATCTGGAAGTATCCATGTATAGTTTCGACTCATATCCTTCATAAAGCTTGCTATATTGAGCTCATTTAAGATAGAAAAGGATTTTTCAGACAAAAATCAGAGGTTTCACAGGAGAAAGAATTAGCTTCATTTTAAAGAACTATCATTAGTTAAATATTTGACTTAGTAGTTGAGCTACTGGTTGTGAAGAACTATAACCTATGAAAAAATAGAATTTAGTTTACGGATATTCAATAATCAATAAATTCATTTTAGCCATTTTTTTTGAAAATTTAACTTACACTATACAATCTGATTATTGATGAATACTGCTACTTAGTTATTTCGGCATCATTCTTCTGAGTTCTTTAAGTTGACAAAGCTATGAAAACTTATTTGAGTCATTGATTTCTTCTACTGATGTCATTGAATAATAGTTATGAATTTTAACGTTCTCCGCTTATACGTAAAGTAAGTTGGAGCAATTAGAACCAATGGAAATGGATTAATGATTACAGTTCATGTATTAGTTTCTATCAAACTACCTCAAATTTCGCCTTATATGGTCGATCCTATACTCAATTATGAAGCAAGACATGTTTAGATTAAGTATAAAATTTTGAAGACTTATAAGATTAGCTACGAATTATTTTTCAAAATCATGGTTCAAATAATTAATCATCATTAAATCGATAAGATTTTAAAATATAGCTAAACCTAGTAAAGATCTGGAGAGAAATATTAATTATTTAATCTATATTTTGTTTAAGATATAGACAAACCACTGGATTAGAGTGACCTTATTAGTTCTATTTAAATGTTTACATTTCTTACTGATACATGTAGTTATTATAAGGCATATGATGTGTAAATTGATAACCTTCTTTATTATTATCTGTTTCTCACGAACTCAGCATTGACTTTAATCAAAAAGAGAACACCAGTTTACTATTAAGCTTTTAAAGCTATAGTATAATAACTTTATTAAATAAAAAAGGTCAGTTATACTTTATGGCATACAATACAAAAGTTCGTTATATATATTAAACATTAAAGCAGGCACTCCATAAACAGAAAATGTATAAAATTGAAAATCTATATGGTTTGGCTTTTCAAGTCTTCCAGGAATCTAATCTTATTTGAATGTCTTCCTAGAAAACTAAGCATCTAACAAATTATATCGCCGATAAAATTTCGCAGCTACTTTGTATCATTTATCATTATATATATTATTTCTCCAGCTTCCAACTCGATAGTTATACAATTTTATCGTCAGTACTTTCCACCCCATTTTCTAAAGTTGCAAATTCTGTAATCGCAAGACGAACAATATAAAAAAGAAAAATACTAATTTACTTCATACGTTCACCATGTTCAATGATATTAAACTCTTCTATATACCCTTACCTAAGTCTTCCGTAAAATTCATATTGTTCACGTCAAAAGGCTTTCTCGACCCTGTTTGACATATAACATCCGTGATATAGATCACTGAAACAGCTATTATAATAATTTATATAATCAGAAAAGTTTATCCTCTTATTCAAACTAGAAAAGGCTATTTCTATCAAAATTATACGTCAACTTTAGAAGATATCGTTCGTCATGTTCCTTTATCGAAAATTTTTCAGCTCGACTGATAATTGCAAAAATTTGTATCAGGATACTAAAATTAGTACATTAGCCTTCGAACTTCTCCTCTTCAATAATATTAAGGAGCAATAATTCTAAACTATATGGTAGCATAGTCAAGCACCGTATCTTGTCTTAGGAATTGCTGCTTCTCTTAAATGATTATGAACGAAGAAATTATTACTCTTCTTAACTAGGAAAATATCGCAATATAGCAAAAAGGGAATGTATTCTATACCTAATCTTATTACAAATGTAAGAAATTAGTTCTATTATAGTTCTGTTACATAACATTTCTTATCAACTTCAATTTTAAATTACATAAAGTTTCTTATCTCCTATAAAAGCATTTAAGTTCAGTTGAGCAAACAAAACATGTATTTTCATATATGTATTTTCGGTGACCCAATAGCATGTAAGGGTTATGGATCTAAATGTAGTAATTCTCTTAAATACTTAGCACTGGCTCACTACCTTAATAATACTTCTATAAATAACGAAATACGGATTCTGACTAAAATAAAACTAATTACTACTCTTTAGCTACTTCCAGGACCCTAACGTTCCTCCTTTCTCTTCAAGGAACTCTCGGTCCATTTCTCCCTTTTATATTCTGTAACTCTTCTTCGACGTATTCATTAGACCATCCATGCCGTCGTGTGGCATTCCTTTAAACATATTTGGAACATCTTTAAAGCTTATTTACCTGATACTACTTATATATCCACTGCTATATCCTTACAAGCTGTTAGAGTTGTTTACTCTAATAATGAATAATTGACCTTAAAAGGTTACGTTAGCAAAATAACCTCTATTTAAGATAGAGATATAAGAAGCAGGGATTTCCGAGAAATCCCTCACTATATATAGCTAGCTAAAAGTAACACATATGATAGATCACATTTATAACTATGTGATAGTTGGAGAAAGGTATCATAAAAGTTATAAATCAGATTTACTATTTGAGATTCCTAATACAAGCATGTTAGAGTTCTCGGGATATATATAGATATACTCTAACTAATAAAGTGAACTTAAATAGGTTGTTATATTAAAGGAATATATCTTAAGCTGTATTTAGCCTATATTTCAGTTAGCCAATAAAATAGTAAGTGAGAGTTCATGGAAATATCACGTCTATTTATATTCTTCAATTTGGTTATAAAACAAGGAATCTGATATATCATATTAATGATATATAGAAAATATGATGATACATCTGTTTTCTTACAGAGGAAGTAGTAAGGCGCAAATGGTTTAGTGGTAAAATCCAACGTTGCCATCGTTGGGCCCCCGGTTCGATTCCGGGTTTGCGCAATTGTTTTTTTGTTTTATTGCAGATATACTAACTAATCATCTTTGCAACTACTAAAGATTCAAGGTTACTGCAAAACGATTGAGGGACGATTTTTTCATTGTATATGCCATAATAGCAACTTAATACCTTCCAAGGTCAAAATTCTTTTTATTATAGTTACCAAGCATATATAAAATTACCTATTTGGCTGGGTAATGATGAACCAAATGCAAATTATTAGTCTAGTCTAACTTTGCAGTTAACATTGACATGATATATACCAATAAGCAATGTTCGTAAGTATTAAATTAAAAAAAAATTCTAGGTTATTGGTACAACATCGTTTGGGCCATAAATATTATTTGTAGGATGCATGATGAAACCATATAACCAGATTGAAACACCTATATGCACAGGGCAGCCCAAGATTATGAGTTAAAGAGCTAAAGGATAGATTGATTATGCAAAAATCCGTCAAACAAATTTAGTCAGTTCTGAATAAGCTATTGTAATCGGGTATAATGAAATTAGTATGGAATATTCCTAATTAATTGAATAGCCTATTAAGAACTTATAATCTTTTAGATGTATTTTCACTATATCTCTCAATATTACACCAGTTATTTTTGCCACAGATGATTCTAAAAGGAAAATTCTATTAGTCAACTGGCTGAGAATCTGCCAAAAGCTTTCCGTTCTTGGCCATGTTATTGGCCATGTATTGGCCAATAGATGTTTACTTCAATGACCATATTAACGTCTTCAAACTATTCATATTCATTAAATTCCAAAACCTATCTGTTATTATCAATGGAATTGATTCATATAATGTTGAGTTTTATTAACGGATCCTTTGAAGCAGCGAGCCAAATGACTAAAGGAGTATTATATAATGGTATTTTGTATTACTGTACATTTTAGTGTAGTGGTTTAAGAATTTGGATAATAGGTCTAAGAGGTTCACGTATAGAGTGTTTGTAATTTCATCTGTTAGAGGAGGCTGAACGGAATTCTGGTACATGATTAGTAGGTTAGGTTAAAGGTATGTTGTTTCATTCTACGGCTAGCTTGAAATGCAACATAAAATCTTTTTCTAGAGAAATTTCAAAGAAATAAAATTACAACAATACAATTAAATATCAGAAATCAAAAGAATATAGGAAATGGTAAAACAGCTACATTTAAAAGGAGTAACGTACCTCTTCCATTTGAAATTGAACTAAACAATCGAAAAGCCAGTTAATTAGTATGTAACATTTGCCTATTCGTTATCTATTCAATTATTCCTATGGTTTGAATTTGTCCCAAATACTTATCAGGTTATGAAGATCTTATTGTTAGCTGAATAAAACCACCAATAAATAGAATTGTAAAAAATATATTCGCTGTAACCGAATACATTTTACAAGCATTTATAACGATATTTCTTTCAAGCTTTTCAAAGGGAACTGTGGAAGAACCATCTTTAAGAACCATCTTATCCCTTAATATATTGGATGGTGTATAAAAGCCATGAGAATATTTAGATTCGATTGGAATATATCTTTTAATGCGTATCTCATTCATAGTAGAATTTGCAACTTTTGGTAGTTAATTTCATTCGTTTCTACAATTTAACCAGGAATAGCACATTGGGAACAAAATTCTTGAAGTTCTTTGGCAATAGTTTTGTTTGGTCAAGTCAGTTATCTTATGTTTACCCCTAATTAGAAGAAACATACGTCGTAACTGGAATACTCGAAGATATTACTTGCAGGTTGAGGATAATAAGATGCATTCCTAACTTATTCAATTCAATTAATGCTAGCCATACTAGGATAAAGAAACAAAAATAAAAATAGTAGTTCAAAAGTCTGATAAACAAAAGTATTCTGGAAATTTTAACAAATATTAAGACAAACATAAATGTATCGGCTTGGACTATATACTATACTATATATATATAGGAATCATAAAAAGATATTTAAATATAAAATAGTATATAACCAAATTATGACAATTTTATAAGGGGTAATAATAATTAGTTAAGCAACCTCATTAAAATATAAACACGGGTATAACACAATAATAATAACAATAACAATAATAATATAATAATAAAAGATAGACTGAAACAAAAACAGTCTAAATTTCAAAAAATTTGACTAGACCGAAAAGGAAGCTACCACTTAAAACTGGGATTGTAAAGTTATCATCTATTTCATATAAATTAATAAATTCTGAAACACTAGCAATTAAGCCACTCAAAAAGGCATAAATATGCAAATTCAATTTACTTGATTCTAATGACCACAAGACATCGCCGGGAACATTAACTTTATCATTATAAACAGGAATGAAATAACCATAAAGCAAATAGCAACTGGCGGCTCCAGCGACTAAACTAGCCACGGAACCAGCTAATGATTTACCTTTTGCAATTTGTGGAGTATATTTACCAAATTGTCTACCAATAATGGAAGCTGAAGTGTCTGCCCAACTTAATAATAGGACCCCCATCAACGAAATATCCTTTGGATATAAAGAAAATACAATAATTAACCCAGCCAAGTACCATAAGGTGCCGTTATAGCAATCAATTTCTTTTTCCCTAATTAAAAACCACCAGACTCTAACAATCTTCTGATTCAATTCAGGGTTTTGAAGACGAATATAGTCGTTCACAAAAATAATAGCAAATAGAGTAGTCAATGGCACTATCAATTGTCTTTGATTCACCCCTAAAGTGTACAACCACAATGTAAAAATACCAATAGACGAGTGCAATATCTTTCTTGGAACCTCATGCTTCACTATAAACCCACGAAATTTGGATACCGATTCACTTTCTGTTTCTTCATCCTTTTCTGTTTCTGTTGAAGGCACTGGCTCGCCTTTTTCTTGCAAAAGATCGTCATCACCTTCTACATCTGTATCATCAAGGTCAAATTCATCTTCCTCAAGCTCTTCATCAAATTCGTCTTCATCATCCCCCTCGCTCAATGTAGAAGTTTCTGTATATAAAAATGTAGCATCTTCTTCTTCCATATAAGATTCGTTGCTATCAAAGTTGAGAATAGTTTTTCTAGTCACTGATTTTGGTGTCTTTATTCCCATTTTACGGGGTGAGCGCAAGCTCTTTGGCGTACTTGGTACTGGGGCGTTAGAAGACATATCCTTATATATTGGAACACGATATAGAGCTATCAATAGATATATCAGAAAGATAAAGAATCTAATCTAAACTTTGTAAATCAAAAATCAGCTGCTCAACGTTAATTTTTTTTTCCATTGTTTACTTTTCAAATCTATAGAAGAGGGGCAGTTTTGTGACACTTAGGGTGGACATGATAATAACTACATTAAGAATCAAGGTTATAGTCAAGGACAGTCCATTAGATCGAATAAAACGTCTATAACCATACAATACTATATATAATTAAAATAATGGCAGCGATATATGAAGAAAAGCGGGAACTTGGTTTCGTAGCGATGCTTTCAATGCCTTTGAGGTCAAATAGATGCAAATTATTATTTGACTGATTTTGCCTTAGGGGAGAACCTTTTCTTGAGTTCGGATATTGCCCGTAATTTCTGGATGACGAAAGAGGGTTTCCCTTTTGTGGATTGGTGGTGTGATTATGGAAAGTAGAGTTCTTTGATGGATCTTGTGGGGGGACGTACCCAGGACTATGATAGTATGAATCGTTGGCAAAGTTTGGAGAGCCGTTTTCAGCAATGGAGTGTGGCATATGCATTATTAGATTTGGATCGCTGTGAACATCTTTGGAAATTTCCCTAGATTGACTTTGTTGGCCCTCATTTTCGTAGATGAATTCATAAATATAATTTTCATCTTCGAAGGTTAGGACGCTTTGGGAAGCATCAGAATCCGGCCCAGCTTCAGAGACTGGGGTGACAGTAGCAGGGTTTTCTCCAGTAACAGGATTGGCCTCATATGAAAGAGTTGAATGCCCATCATTTAGTGCAGGAGTTTGTTCAACTTTAGTGTTCATTTGCCCACTAGATGATTGTTCATGCAGGGCTAACTCTTTGATCACTGGATAAATCCTCTCTAAATATGCAAGTATATCTTCACCAGGAATTTGTTTAATATCGTAGCTTTCATTTGGGAGGGAGATATCTTGTTTAATTTGGCTGGGGAGAGCTACTTCAGTCTCGCCTGAATTTCTCAAATCATGCTCCACCTCATTAATGCTATTTTGGGTTTCGCCAATGGCTAGGTCTGTTTTTCTATTACCGTCAGCTTTATCCTTTAAGTCATCAACAGCTTCATTAATCCTTTCACCGATCCATACAGTTTTTGGTTTTGCGTATGTGTTCTCGGGTACTTCTTGTAACTCAGAAGGCTTATTGTGATGCTGGAATTGCGGGCCAACAGATAATTTATAAGGAGGGTTATTCTGATTTAAAACTTCCTTAGCTGTAGTTCCAGTTGGAAGATGTAGTTTTGACTTTGAACCTTTAAATAAATTACTGTTCGATAGTGCTGTTGATGAACTAGTTTTTGCTGATGAGCTTGACAGAGATATTAAAAGAGTCAGCGAAACAAAAAAAGATGTTCTAGACGAGTCTATATTTACTGGTTCTGCTTGCAAGGGGCCTGGATCTGGAACCCTAGTCAGCTCTATCTCGGTAATTTTTGAATTTGAAGGTGCAATATTAGATTTATGTTTCAGACTCATGGTCGCACCTTGGAGATCATATTCGTGTTCGATCTTAACTTCTCCACTCTCATAATCATCTGGCTTTGGGTATAAGCTTGTAGTAGATTCAGAAGGAAAGGAACGGTCATCGTACCTTGGCGGTTGCTCAGACGCTGGTGATTCATCATTTTTGTCATTACCACCTTTGTTGATGTGTTTCTCTGAAATATGTTTTAATATAAGATCCTTAATTAATTTCTCTAAACTTTGAAAATCTAGTGGAGCGTCATGTCCCTTATCTCCCTTCTTATCATTTACGTGTCTATCAGAAGGGATCAAGTCTAGAAGTGGTGGAATTGTTGGAAGAGACGTGGTCTGGGTATAAGTTTGAGAAGTTTCAGTTTCAGAGGCTGGAATTAAGGACAGTAATCGACCTGATTCAGTAGTTGAGATTGACGGATTGGTAGGAAAAACAGTGTTAGTAATAGTTATGGGATCCCTTAAAATTAAGGACCCCTTTGCTGCCGGTGCAGTGGTGATGTAATGAGTGATTGTCTTCGTTACTTGAACATATTCTACTAGAGTTTGAATCTCATCCGTCATTGCTAATGAATTAGTTGGACTAGATAGGTAATTTCTTTTAAATCGTGTATGAGGTTTATTGTCAGCTTCAGTTACAACAGAGTACTTTTTGATAGCTGTATCAAAATTTTCTTCAGAAACAGTGATTGGTTGATATGGAACCTGGATATCCAAAGATCTTTCAATAAATGGTTGACGAGAATTTGTTGGAACCGGTTTAATGTAATAAGAATCCTTTAACCCATTTGAAGCCATTAATTCAATTGAAGTATTTGTATCAGATGCGGTGAATGAGGTTTTAGTTTGTGTAGTTTCAACAATAGTAGTAGATGAAGGCTTAGCTTCTGGATCTATGATAGTAGACTTTTGTTTGAAAACTTGTCCTACCGTTCCTCTTGGGCTGTTTCTATGGTCTAGATCAGAAATCGGATTAAGGAACTGGTATGCATCTACTTTCATTTGATTCTCATTACCGCCCTCCAAGTTATTCCTGTTGACCAATGATTGTCTGAATTTTTTAATTTTCTTTCTACTTCCTTTATGTGGATACGCCTGCTTCATTGTACCAATATGGCCTTTAAACCTTTCTGCTTTAGCTCCTGAATTGTTAATCGTTGAAATTTTGGAACCTAAAGCTGCGCTGCCATTAAAGGCTAATACACAGGGTAGAAACAATATTAACAAATAGGATAACGTGATTGATTTATCAAACAAGGATTTGTTCTTAAACATGATAATAAATAATATGACTTCAATCTTAATCGTAAATCATTAAATTATACTGAATAGTTACAAAATATATACAGATGTTTTTATATTGCCGCAAATTCAGTATTTTAGAACCAACTGCGGAACATAACTCCCAAAAATGTTAATTAGGCAAAACCACAAAAGCACAAAAAAATAATATTAATATAAGTATCTAGTAAATTTGCTAAATCTGCCAAACTATTCTCAGATTGTACCGAAGACAGTAAAAATGTAAAAAAGTTTATTTTTTAAGCATAGAATTAATATTTTGTGCAATTTCTAAGTAGTGTTTTGAAATTGGAGAGTCTGGATTAGCTATAACAATTGGCTTACCCTTATCTGCTTGAATACAAATTTCTTCGTTGAGTGGAATAGAACCTAAAACCTTTAAGCCGTGGTTTTCAGCTTCTCTTCTTGCACCTTCAGATCCAAAAATATGTGTCTCATGACTACAATTTGGGCAGATGAAATAGCTCATATTTTGTACTAGACCTAAAATTGGGATATTGACTTTGTTGAACATTGTAATGCCCTTGACTGCATCAATCAATGCAATGTCTTGGGGCGTACTAACAATAACAGCACCATCGACTTTTAATTGCTGACTAACAGTTAATTGGGTATCACCAGTGCCTGGTGGCATATCAACCACTAAGTAATCCAAATTGGACCATTGTACATCAAATAGAAGCTGTTGAAGTGCTTTCATGACCATCAAACCTCTCCAAACAACTGCATTATCAGGAGCTATCAAATATCCCATTGACATGGACTCAATACCATAATTAGTCAATGGAAGTAGTTTACCATCCGCTGAAATACGTGGTTCCCCGGACAAATTTAAAAGCTTTGGAATAGATGGCCCAAATATATCCGCATCTAATACACCAACTTTGTTGCCTAACATTTTCAATGCCATTGCAAGGTTTATCGAAAGCGTCGATTTTCCAACACCTCCTTTGGCCGATGAAACTAGAAGAATTTTATCAACCCCTGGAATCCTTTGTTTCACAGGTAGGCCCTTGGACATTCTTGGAATTTCAGGAGCTTTGCCATCCCTTTTAATTCTTGGTAAACCCAATGGGTTCTCATGGCATCTAATTAAAGTAGTATGTATTTGACGAAACCTTGCATAGTTCACGGTTCTATTGGTAGAAATTAGAAAAACCAGCAGACCCCTTAACATATTTGTATATGTAGCGTAGAATAATTGGTTAATATCTAGTTTGCTTTTCAATATTATCTCTCGATGAGTTTAGTTCTTGCTATTTAAATTATAAATGCGAGATAAGTTTTCATCTCAATATTGGTTGTAGAAGGACAATAAAGTACAAATAATGATAATAGGAACTATAAACTTTTTATGCCGAAGAATATGGCTACCACAGAATCTCTATGGATCATATCCCAAGTCTTTTAGATTTTTATCGACAGAGTCCAATTTTAAACCAACTATATACGCATTATCGACAAAGTTAGGCAGATCGGCCATTGGTGTCGTTAGAGTATCAGGTTCACAATCACAATATATATATAATAGATTAACTAAAACTAAACAGGCTCCTAAGTCAAGGATAACTAGTGTTCGAAAACTTTATTCGCCAAAAACGGATATTTTACTAGATGAAGCGTTGACAATATTCTTTAAAGGACCAAAGACTTATACTGGAGAAGACTTGTTAGAGTTACATTTACACGGAGGTACAGCAATTATTCAATCTGTCTTAAAGGCCATTAAAAATCTACACAATCCATCAAAGGGAGTACTTATAAGGTATGCAGAAAATGGAGAATTCTCGCAAAGGGCCTTTAAAAATGGTAGATTTGATTTGACTGAGATTGAGGGAATAAGAGAAATGATTGATGCAGAAACAGAAACACAGAGAATTGCTGCGTTATCATCATTGACCGGCAATACTAAAAAATTGTTTAGTCAATGGAGAGATGAAATAGTGAAGAATGTTGCATTGTTAACAACTGTAATAGACTTCGGTGAGGATCATGACATTGAAGAAGTCGCCGAGCTATTTGATACAGTCGAAAACAATATTGATAAGCTATCAAATGAAATTGGTCAATATTTGACAAAAGTTCAAAGGTCTGAGGTGTTATTGAAGGGAATTAAATTGATTTTGTTAGGTCCACCAAATGCTGGAAAATCTTCATTATTGAACTATTTAGCCAATAAGGATGCTGCTATAGTTAGTGATATTGCAGGAACAACAAGAGATGCCATTGATGTCCCATTAGATATTAATGGTTATAAAGTTGTCGTTGGTGATACTGCTGGAATTAGAGCAACTTCAGGTGCCGACAAAATTGAAATAGAAGGTATTAGGAGAGCTAAAAAAAAGTCATTAGCTGGTGATCTAGTTTTGATAGTTTTACCAGTTAACGATTCAATCAATTTTAAAGACTTAATAGATCATGTTAGAGTTTTACAGAAGGAAAGTAGAGAATTAATTGTTGTTTTAAACAAAGAAGATCTACTAGACAACTCAGTAATTTCTAAGGATGATGTGATCCATAAGCATAGCGAGACATTTAGTTTGCCAAAAGAAAAGTTTCACATAGTTTCCTGTATGACGGGTACTGGCATTTCATCTTTACTTGAGTCTCTTACTAATGTGTTTAAGTGTATCTCACTTTCTGGAGTTGCAGATCCTATAATTATTTCTGAAAGAGCTCAAGATTTACTTAGGAATGATGTTCTTTATGGTTTTGAACAATTTAAGTATTGGAGAAAACAAGATGATGTTGTGTTGGCATCTGAAAGTTTAAAACAATCTGCTGAAGGTATAGGCAAAATTACCGGTGAGGCAATTGGAATTGAGGAAGTTTTAGATGTTGTATTTTCAAGTTTTTGTATAGGTAAATAGGCTTATGATAGAGTTTTAATGATATTTATTTTGGCTGTTCTTAATAATACACACAATAACATAAACAATATAAATAATTCTATGGACTGTTGCACACAATAATGAAATTAAAATTTTCAACATCCCAAGTCATTTTTAATTGTTGAAGCTGATGCCTTGTATGTCTTCCGGCAACTTCTTCATTCTCTGCTATAGTTTGGGACTTTTTGATCTTTTTGCTTAAATTTGGAGAGACTTTACATTCGAAGTTTAGTATGTTTAAACCATAACTTAATTTTAAGTCATACTGAATGGTTAAAAGTTCCTCTTTACCAGTTTTTTTCTCTTCATACACATCGCCTCCATTCGAAACTTCATCATCATTTACAAACAATTTACATTGGAATTCATCGTCCGAGGTCAGGTTAACATAACCTTGACCATTTAATAAGTCTGGTCTCTTTATCTCATGAAGTAAATTATGTAACGACACTTTTAAAGTTATGAAAGATGATGTATCTGGTGGCAATGTGAGGGTGTAAGATTGAGATGAGTAACCATTTGATGGAAATCTATATTCAAACAATGAAGCGGTTGGGGCAACAGCATGTGTGGGAAATAACCCGTGCTTGACTGCTTGACTTCTAGATAAAGAAGTACTTGGATATTGAGTCTGTTGCGCCTGCTGAGTAAGATTAGTGATATGGGACATAGAAGATGAAACTGAAATATTTTGAATTATTGCATCTTCAATTGGAAGAGTTGGTAATGACTTACCCATAGAATTGACTAGTGTTGCCGAAAGCGGCATTGGTTTTGGAGTCTTGACCCTAGTTTCCGGCTCCTCTTCTTGTTTAAGTTCTGTTTCTTGCTCCTTTGGATTCAATTGGTCCGTACTCACAGTAGGATGTGCATCTTCATCCTCTACTTCCATCCTTTCTTTTTCTCCTTCCGCTTCTCCCTCTTCCTCTTCTCCTTCTTGTTCTTGTTCTATTCCTTCTTCCTCTTCAGCATTTATATGAGTTTCCTCTGCTTTCTTCTTCCTTCCTCTCTTCTTTGGAGCCTCAACTGGCTTTTCTTCTTGTTCTGTAGCAGCCGATTTTAATTTCAAATTAAGTTTCACTTTTGGTGTTTGTTCCTTTTTGACTGAATTCTTCAATTTTAATTTTAACTTGCTACCAGCACTCTGTTGAGCTTCGACTTTTGCTTTTAATTCATTATATTTTTCATCAAATAATCCGTTAAGTTTAACAGCGTCTTGATGAATTAATGATGATGGATCATTAAATAACTGTGCGTTAGAGAAGATTAATATAGTAGCATCATAAAACCTCTGTAAGTTATCTAAGATCGATAATTTAGGCGAAAAAAGCTTTCTTTTCTCCAAAAGATGTAAAACATTATTAAAGGATGTTGGCTTTTTGATAATTTTAAAATATTCAGGATATTCTTTAGGATCAATATCTTCAACAAAAGGCTCACTTATAACACCTAGCCCAGTAAAATCATGCGACATGACTTCTTTAAGCAATTTGGTACATATCTCTGGTAACTTCCCATATGTTATCTCCATCGGTTTTTCTTCTTCTGGTACTTCTTCTGTACTCTCTGGTTTGGCTGGCTTTGGCTTCTTAATTTTTATCTTTGGTGCTTTAGGAGAAGCTCCAGCTCCTGCTGCCACTCCTTGAAACTGGTTCACTTGGTCTTTCACAAAGTCGTAAATCTTAAGTGCATCCTTCACAATCCATGAATCTGGGTCGTTGTACGCAATAGCGTTATCATACAATAATTTAAAATCTTCCAAAAATTCATCAGCCGACTTGTCTGGGTATTTGCCTTTTGCTAGCTTCTTCTGAATGTCAGCTATCGTGATAGGATTCTTGATAATTGTATAGTAATCTGGATATAGCTTTATAGAGGGTAGCTTAACAAAAGGTGACACCAAGTTCCTTTCATTATTTTCGTCGCGTAGATTATTAACTAATTTTAAAGTAGAGGCATAGAATCGTGAAAATTCCTTGCCAGAAGGTCCAGATTTTTGCTTCTTAGTGCTTGGAATTGTGTTTGCAACTGCTTTTCTCTTTGGAGGCATTATAAAGCTAAAACACACAAACTCTAATTGATTAATTAAAATTAAGGCTATTACAAGTATATTACCTTTGTTTACAAGATCCAATATTGGGCTCAAGTAAGATTGAGCAAAAAACCTTAACCTGCAAAATTGAGTAATTTTACATGTTAAATAATCTATATATGAATCATAGTAAAATAGCCTTCAAAACCAAGGCAATAATATAAGAAGATTTTAGTAGGTTATTATGGCCAATATTTCACCTAAAAAGAGCTCTATAACCATACTTTATGGATCGGAAACAGGAAATGCTCAAGATTACGCAGAGTTTCTTGCTAAAAGGCTCAGATATTATCAATTAAGTCCAACGTTATTTGCCTTGGATGATTATCCGTTGAAAAACTTGGTTACTAATACGAATTTTTTGATCATTATTTGTTCGACAACAGGACAGGGAGAACTACCAAGAAATGCAAAAAAGTTTATGAAGTTTATTCTCAAGAAGAAATTGCCAAGTGACTTGTTCTCACATATAAAACTAACCACATTAGGGCTTGGAGATTCGTCCTATCCAAAGTTTAACTATGCAATCAAGAAAATACATGCCAGGTTATTGCAATTAGGATGTACGGAATTGTCACCAAGGTGTGAGTCAGATGAACAAGCGCCAGAAGGTATAGATGGGTTCTATCAGGAATGGGAACTTAAACTAATTAAAGCATTACAAATGAACTTTGCAGGACTAGAGGAACTAGATGAGAGCCACTTGTTACCTGCTGAAAATCCAATAGAAATTGTGGCTAACGAAGATGAAATCCAAACACAGGATTTACAACTTCAGGTTTCATTGTCAAGGGCTAAAAATTCGCCTGAGTTGAAGATTGGTACAATTAAGTTAAATAAGAGAATTACTGCTAATGATCACTTCCAAGATGTAAGACATGTTGTGATAGAATCTGAAGATTTGACGTATTTTCCTGGCGATACAGTAGCCTTATATCCTTCTAACGATGTGGCGAGTGTTGAGGAATTAATTCAACTGCAACCACATTGGATTCCTATTGCAGATAAGCCATTAGTAATTCACGGAAATGTGCCACTGATTGAAGGCGGCTTAATAGAAAAACTGCAACTAACGCTTAGGTCTCTTTTAACGCATCATTTAGATATTATGTCTATTCCGAGAAGATCTTTTTTTATGGCATTATGGCACTTCACTGATTCCTCAACTGCCGATGGGGCAAGAGAACAAGAAAAATTAAGAGAATTCAGCAAATTTGAAGAAAGTGAACAATTATATGATTACGCCAACCGTCCAAGAAGACTGGTATCAGAAACTATCTTAGAATTCCAGCAAAATTTGACTATTCCAGTGGAGTATATTTTTGACTTATTTCCAAAGATTAAACCCAGATTGTTTCTGATTGCATCGAAACCAGCTTCAAATAAGGTTGAGATTGTGGTTGCCATAGTGGAATATAAAACGATTATTAGAAGAATTAGAAGAGGTTTGTGTACTAAATGGCTTAAGCTGTTGAATGAGGATGATAAAATTGTATTTTCTGTTCATAGGTCAAACTTGAAGTTTGAACTTCCAAACATTTTAAAGCCACCTGTAATCATGATATCACCAGGCACTGGTATAGCTCCAATGAAATCGTTGATTGAAAATGTTAGTCTGCTTGATAATGGGCAAGATTTATACTTGTTTTATGGTTGTCGTTATAGGAACAAAGATTATTTATTTTCCGATTTATGGGAAGAACTATGCTCATTGAATAAATTAAAGTTGCACCCATGCTTTTCTAGAGATATTGGCAGTAAAATAAAGTATGTTCAACATAAGCTCTATGAAAAACTTGAATTAGTAGGTGATTTAATCCTAAATACATCTGCAATTGTGTTCGTTTGTGGTTCCAGTGGAAACATGCCGAGACAGGTAAGGCTAACTTTGGTTGAAATCTTAGTTAAATTTGGTCAATTAAAAGAGAATGAAGCAGATAAATATTTGTTACAGATGGAAAACACTGGTAGATATATACAAGAGACATGGTAATTACCTAAATTATGTATCAATTTAGTTATATAAATAGTAGATAGTATACTCAAATTGCATGTCGCACCATCCTCCAGGAAATTTTCATCCTCAGATACTTTAAACCAGTTTATTCCTTGTTTAGATTCCCAGTAATACAGATTATAAGATGTCTATCACGATGTTGAGCTCGATAAGTACAACTAGGTTATTGGCCAGGTCATCTTCTATCAATATTGTAGGAAGCCTAGCTAAAGCCTGGACTACAAGAAATTACTCACAACAAGGGAAGAAATATCCGGAAGAAATAACATTAGATAGCAAGACTTACAAAACTGATGAGTGGACAAATATTCCTCCATTTATCTTGGAGTTAACTAAAAGACAATTGCATCAGAATCCAAACCACCCAATTGGTATTTTGCGTGATCTAATTGAAAGAAACTTCAAAGATATGGGTTACACCTTTTATAATAACTTCAAACCTACGGTAACTACATTTCAAAATTTTGATGTTTTAGACTTCCCAAAAGATCACCCAGGAAGATCTAAATCGGATACATACTACTTGAATAAAGATTATTTGTTAAGAACACATACTTCGGCTCATGAACATGAATGCTTCCAAACATGTAAAACACCTGGTTATTTCATTACTGCGGATGTTTACAGAAAAGACGAGATTGATAGAACACATTATCCAGCTTTCCATCAGATGGAAGGGGCTAGATTGTGGTCTCAAAACACACCAAATTTGGAAGAGCAGATATTAAAAGACATCGAAGCAATTCCAAAAACCGATATTGTGGTTGAAGACCCATTTCGTAAGAATCCGTCTAATTCCAACAACCCAAAGCAATCCTATATGTCAGATAGGCAGGTTGAGTTGGTCAGCATTCATTTAAAGAAAACGCTAGAATACTTAGTCAATCAGGTCTTTGAAGCTGCTAGAGAATCAGCAAAACTAGCTGATTCAAAGGAGCCATATTTAAACGAACCGCTAAAGGTGAGATGGGTTGAAGCTTATTTTCCATGGACATCACCATCCTGGGAAATTGAGGTTTGGTGGAAAGGTGAGTGGTTGGAGTGCTGTGGATGCGGTCTCGTCCAACAACAGGTCTTATTAAATTCGGAGCTAGGCGAAGACAAAATTGGCTGGGCCTTCGGTGTTGGTTTAGACAGAATTGCGATGTTATTATTCGGCATCCCAGATATCAGATTATTTTGGACTTTAGATGAAAGATTTAGCAGACAATTTCAACAAGGAAATATTGCAACCTTTGTTCCCTACTCTAAGTTCCCAGGCATAAAAAGAGATGTTTCATTTTGGTTGCCAGAAGGTTCAATATTACACGCTAATGATGTCATGGAGATTGTTCGTGATCATGGCAAGGACTTAGTCGAAAGTGTAGTTCATATTGATGAATTCGTTCATCCGAAGACCGGTAAAAAATCACAATGCTACCGAATTAATTACCAATCCATGGATAGGAATTTAACTAATGACGAAATTAATGCTATACATGAGAATGTTGAAGATGATTTAGTTAGACACTTTAACGTAGAGATTCGTTGATATTTTTAAATAGAAACTTGTATATATTTGTCTTTATTGAAAGCCGTATTAGCCTTACAAAGATTTTGTGTAATTTTGGGTTTTGTGTAATTTTGGGTTTTGTGTAATTTGTTTGTTCAAGTTTTTCAAGCGCCGACGGTGATTGGAATAGTCAGAACCATGTTATATTAGTATTCAGTACAAGATATCTACAGAATATAAGGGGAATCGTTCTATTGGTAATGTTAGGATTGGGTGGATCATTATTTTCGTGTTTTAGAAGCGGATTCGCTTCGGTCAGATTTAGCCCATTAAGACCTACTGTCAACAATCACTCAAGTATACTTAGCAGTATGAGTAAAAGATATAAACACGAGTATGCACCACGTTATAAGCAAATCAGAAAAGCATTCAAAGGTAGAGTCACCGTTAGAACTGGTGGATCGATAAAGGGAAATAGTTTAGAATTTGGTGATTACGGATTAAGATTGAAATCAAATGGGATTCGTATGACTGCTACACAACTTCAGGAAGCCGATAAAGTAATTAGAAGAGAAATCAGACCATCTGGAGGCCAGTTAATTACTAGATTTACTTGTAATACTCCAGTCTGTATCAAAGGTAATCAAACAAGAATGGGTAAGGGTAAAGGTGCATTTGACCATTGGGCTTGTCGTGTTCCTACTGGTAAGGTTTTATTCGAAATCAGAGGTAATGTCCATGAGAAAGTTGCTAAGGAAGCATTAAGGAAAGCATCCGACAAATTGCCGGGTTTATTTGAGATTATCAACAAAGATTCTAAAGTTAGGGTCAGTATCACACATTGCATTAGCAAACCAGAAAAAGTCGACTATGTTGAAAAATTAAATCAAAATCCTACTCGAAAGTGGACTAATGTTCAAGCTTCTAAAGAGCCATTGTACCAAATATACAGAGGTCGTTGAAGTCGCTTAATGAGCTATATTTGGCCCATTTCGAATAAACAATTAAAACTAGAAAAGTAATGTTGTTCTCTTGTATATAACTATCATTTATGTATTTTATTAGTCTATACTATATATATATTATATTAATATTAAGAGTTAGGTGTAGTGAAATCATACAGACATATAATTGCACAGTCGGCGAGCGGTTGAACATATAATTTATAATCTGGTAAACAAAGAATTTTTACTACTTTAATCTATCATTAGCTACTATAGTGAACCAATAGACGTATACTATTTCATGTCTACTCAAAAGGAAACAACCAGGTTAGTTAACCAGTCTTTAAATTTATTATCAAAATTAATTGACTCTGATACCGAAATTTCTAATATAGATTTGAACTTATTAGAAAACTTGAACACTAATCAATCTTTGAACTACATCAAATTAGAGCAAAACTTAAATACTTTAGAGAAAAATGCTAATCGTTTGGAACAGTTAAGTATGTAATAAATTTATAACCTTGGAAACACGTTATTGTTGAGTCAACTTCCAGATGTACTTAACTGCTAATTGAAGCAAAGCAAAGAATACTAACAATAGTATTTAGATAACGAATTTAAGTCCTACACTGAAACTTTAAATAACATAGAAGATCAAGTCAGTAAAATCGAGTTTATTACTAAAGATTTGGATAACTGGTCTAGAGAATTAGAGTTAAAAGTAAGAAAGCAAGTATCGTAAGCGATCTGATGAAGCCACTTGAGGTGTCAATTAAACAGCCCAAGAACAATGTGGTGAAAATCTACACTACTAGCTTCTTTTGCAACTGTTAGCACAAAGGTAAAATGTTTATCACATATATTGTAATGGTTTAGAAGTGCTTCTTCATAGTCGTACTACTGTTTGTGGAAATAGTCCGCCGCACAGCTCCAAATAGTCAATACTATATTTTGCACTTGTGGTTCTGCGTTCCCAAACTATTAACATTTTCTTTACAATGGCAATAGATCAACTGCAGAGATAATTACTATCTATATCCTCACTATGATTTCGTATAGGCTAATTATTCCACTATTATGCATGTGTTCAATTTCGATAGGACTTCATTCCCCAGTTAATGTGTTACCCCAAAATCAATTAACTGATGATTCCGCAGCCACTACTAATAACAATGACATTTCAGTTGATGAAATGTTAACTTTTCCTAGCTCTGCTACTGAAGATCAGGATGGATTTTTTTCGTTTACTAATATTTTCAATTTTTTCCTTGACGAACCTCAAGAAGAGGAATTGGACACCGCAAATGAATATGACATTGAGGAATCAAATAAATGTGACCCTAAAGTTGAAGATACCTGTCACAACGAAGAAGTCGAGAGCAATGATTCTAAATATATGGCATTATCTTTTGGACGTTCCAAAAACAGTACAAAAAATACCACAAAGTCAGTTTTCAGAAAAGAATGGCGTCATAGAAACAAGCTGAAGAAGCCATCTCCGACTAAGCATAAACCATCTCCTACTAAGGCGAAACCATCTCCTACTAAGGCGAAACCATCTCTTACTAAGGCTAAACCATCTCTTACTAAGGCTAAACCATCTCTTACTAAGGCTAAACCATCTCTTACTAAGGCTAAACCAACAACGAAAGAGAACAAAGAGGGCCAGTTTTTTAAATCACTTAAGAACTGGACTGATTTTACATTTAATAGCACATTTTTACCAAGGATTCTTTCGCAGCTCTCTATACGACTGGCGGATCTGAAATCCAATAGCACTCTTGGTAATAAACATAAAAATCCTTTATACGTGCTTATTTTCAATTCAAGAACTAACAGTGTTTCTAAAAAGGCGGATGAACGTTCAAAGACAAGGCAGCTTGCTAAAAACAAGATTTTACAAACATTCAACGTTTCCCATGGCCCCAGTACTCAAAAGAATTCATTTCCAATTGATCTTGTAACCAAAAAATTTTTAAAAGGCAATCAGCTAAAGGATATTTCTCAAGATAATACCAAAACAGAAAACGATCCTGTATTACAATTAGCGAAATTGTTGAATGACACATGCAATCAGGTTAAAGCTGCATCCTCTGAATATGGTGACCTTTGTAATATTTATACTGCAATTATGAAATCAAATAAAGGTGCTAATGCTAAAGTTCAAAATAATAAAATATCACTTAGCAATTTGATTAGTTCTAATAAGATGACACACAATAGTTCTAACTTAACTAGTGCAATGAAATCAAACGGTTCTGTTTCGTACTTCACTTTCCAGTATTTATGTCATTTAGTTTTTGGTATAGTTTGCTTACTTCTCTTTTAGTGAAACTTTCACACTACATGTTTACTATGATGATAATGCTTGTTGGCTATATTTGCTTAATAAACATACCCACATATATAGATTATGGAACTGTGCTATATTTTGCACTAAGATTTAAATTTATTATATACTTTTCTTTTCAAGCTCTAAACACCGGATACAATATACGGTTAAAGCAAAAGTAGAATTAGTTAAAGTGAGTTGAAAAAGACAAGCTACCCCTAACTTTTAATATTTATGAATCACTTGATCGTAAAGGTTAATGTAAATATATGCAACTTTTAAACTTTTAGCAACTTATTATATAGGAATACTATTTTCGTACAAGAATAAGTTATTATGATACCGGTAATGACAGTTATTCGCTTATCTATTGACATTCCATTCTCGTCGATACTTTTCTTCAGAAGTGATTCACTTAAGCTGGTAAATTGACGTAAGCTATCTATTCCTCCACCAGCATTTACCTCGGATGTGGTTAGTTCGGGTTGTTAAAGTTTCTACAGTTTCTACAATTGTTTGGTTTGGCGTTCAAGCTTGCTAATCTATTTATTTTAAACATATATATAAATGTCTAAAGATAGAGATACCATGGCCATAGTTAATCTGTTTCTTAATGATGATCAATCATCATTAAATAATAATGTTAATCCAGGGCTGGTAAGTTCAGATAGTTCATACGATGAAGATGACATCTCCATGAATGAGGAACCAATTGATTATGGCTCACAATTGATTTTGGATCATCAGAATAATAGTAATCACTCCTTATCAAATAGCAAAAGGCTATCAAAGTCAGATGCGGTTTCAATTGTTGGTGGTGAATCAATTAATGAAGTTAAAGGGGATACACGGACAAACCAAAGACATCCCACTTCCGATGAGAATAAAGCAACTCAAGACCAACAAGTGGCCACAGTAAATAAAGATTCCTTGGAAAAATCAAACTACAATCAATCCCAAAAAGTTTTTTCATTTTCATTACCATTTGGTGGGTTATCCACTATTCGATCAAATTTTTCGAAACAATTACATTCCTTGAAGATAGATACACATGTCTCCATTCTAAACAGTCATGATAGAACTAAGGAAGAAATAAGGTTAAGATTGCAAAGGCATCAGTCGATAAGTACGCTTGATGAAGCGATGTATTTTAAAAACTATAAAGGTACCGATGATGTTAGGTTTAGAGCTGTTAAACATTCAATAACAACGAATTTAAATGAAATTTTACCTGACTTTATTTATTCTAAAAAGGGGAAAGAGGAGTGGGATTCAGTATATGATCAAATTGAAGGAAATATAGTTATACTTGGTGGTTATAGAGGTTCTATTTTAAGGGATGCCAAGACTCATAAAAGAGTTTGGATTCCTATAAAAGCTGGTTTTCATCTAAGAAAGATCAACTTGCTATTAGGGCCTTCTATAGAAGATGAGTTGAATGCATCAAAGTATATTTATCCCGATGGTGTTTTAAAAAATATTGGGCCGATAGATATTTGTAAAAGGTTAATCAAAAAATTGTCAAATAATCCCAAGACAAACGTTAAAGAATTTGGCTATGACTGGAGATTAAGCGGTGAGCTAGTTTCACAACAGCTAGTAAATTTCTTACTGGATATCTATAAGTCGACTGGTAAACCAACGTTAGTCATTGCACATTCAATGGGTGGATTAATCGCACATAGTGCAATGCATAAAAACCCGAAACTATTTAGATCTATTATCTATGTCGGCGTCCCTAGCGAATGTTTAAATATCTTAGGTCCGATTAGGTTTGGTGATTCAGTAATATTGTCTGATAAAATTTTAACATTCGAAACCAATTTTATGATGAGGTCAAGTTTTAATTTTTTGCCTTTAAGTGGTAGACTTTTTGTTAATAAATACACTAATGAACACTATGATTTAGATTTCTTTGATCCCGAAACTTGGGTTGAATTTAATTTAAATCCTTTAGTAGCTAAAAAGAGAAAATTGCAAGAAGAATTGAGAACATCAAGTCCATCCCCTCAGGACACGGAATCAAATTCGTCTTTTCCAAGTATAAATAGCATAAGCTCCAAAATAAAGAATTATAGAACTAAAACATTGAATAGAAAAAATAAACCGTCAAGGCTAGAGCAACCCATTTCACTAAATATCCAAAGTCTACTGTCACCAGATTCACTTAATGCAGGCCTGTTTTCACCGACAATCATGTCACCTCAATCACCATATAATACCGAAGAGGCAATTGTTAATAATTCAATTACATTTAGTGAAGCTTACAATTACTTAAGTAAAACTTTAAAACGGACTAAAAAATTTATTTTGGATCTAGAGTTCAAAGAAGAATTGGCTAATGAATATCCTCCATTGGCAGTTGTATACGGTGATAAAGTTCCATCCGTCCGAGGCTCGAATGTGACAAGTTTAAAGGATATAAAAGATGGTAATTATTACGAATTTTTCTATGGCCATGGCGACGGTGTTGTACATCAGAAATGGTTGATGCCAGAAAATAAAGGATTCAGATTCTATAATCACGAAACTGGTGAGGGTGAAATTGTAGGAAAATTTTCCTCAGATTGCGGTCATGTCAATTTAATGACTGATTTGAAAACAATAGCTCATGCTTTAAGTTCAGTAATGGAAGCAGAAGTATTCTGGGAGCAGAAAAAGAAAAAGAACAAAAACAAAAACAAAAATTGAACAACTTCAATGACATCCAAAGAAACCAATACTATAATTAATCTATAAAGCGTCAATGTACTTAATTAAATTTGAAGGCTATGATAAACACCTCTTTCTGTAATATACAATGCATATTCTATAATATGCTATCTCTATTAATCATGTAATTTGGTTACTCATTACCGCTATCCTTATCTTCATAATACTTAACCTTGATCCATAAGCTACAGCTTTCACACTGCACAATTATATCATATCCTCCATTACCGTCTTCAGTTCCATTTTCAATCAAGTTCACTTCCGTCAACCTTACCCCTTTTGGAAACTGGCACCTTGGGCAATCCTTAAACCACTGAATATCTTCCTCGGCTTCCTCTATAACAAAATCATTTAAGCTATACGTATCTAACCCACCTCCATTGATGTTGAATCCTTGCCTCTGTATAGTCCTTTTCAACGATTCATCATACTTCATTCTATCCACAGTATTAATCAATGTGTAATATGCCTCCTTAATGGCTGTTATTTCTATATCTTTTGATTTTTCATTACCCACCTTGTCTGGATGATTCTTCAATAGCATCTCTCTATAAGCGAACTTAATCTCCGACTCCGTTGCGGTTATTGGTATTTCTAATACTTCATAATATGTTCTCTGTATATTTTTCTCATCAATATAAGTCATTCCTCAATAATAAGTAGAAAGCCTTTGCCCTTTTTGCTCTACTAGCCTTATTAGCCATGTACCAAGTTATTAGGCTATCTAATATGTCTTCTGGGACATAATTCTTTATAATATCAATCACGTGACTGGAATTTTTAAAATTTTTTTTGGGTGCAGCGCTTTGGATAACAGATGAGATGAACCTATTTCTCTTCTATCAACATATATAATTATTTTACTAGTACTAGTAGATATTTAGATATGTCTGGTGTGAAAAGAAAGAGAGAGTCTAAGACTACCGAATTAAGAGTAGTTTCATATAATGAGGATTCCTCGGTCGTTGTAGGATCATTCTTCAATGGGATATCAATTCCATCAGAGACAGAATTCGATTTATATAAACATAGAAAGACGAATAGCTACTTAATTCATGGAGAGAATGAAAGATTGGATTATAACGGGGAGACAAATAGTGAAGATGGAAATGAATATGTGGTTGCATTGTACGATCCGGTTAACAAATCAGTTGACTTGTATAAGGCGCCATTGATTAATGGTAAGACTACCGCTAGATCGAAGAGAACGTTCAAGGGCCCAGCTGTCAAACAAGCGGGGGTGCGTAATGTTATTCAACGTAATGCATTGGGTGAGGCATTTGGTACAAAGAAAGCTAAGGCAGCCATTTCGAACCTAGAAAAGAACAGGATCGATGCTGAGAAATTACAAGACGTTGAGTTGGATATTGTGGATAATGTTAAAGAATCTACTCACGATTTGCCAACCAGAGAACAGATGGCCGAAAGTGTTTCACATGACAGACCAACACCATTGGCGAATGAAGATGCTACTAATGTTGAAGATATTTATCCATTCCATAATATAATACCGAAGAAAGAATGGGTGTTCTTGCGTGTTAATGCAATCATGAACGAGTCAGATGATAAGAAAAGATTAGAATTATTACCATATAGCAAATCGATTTATGTTGCAAAGCATTTACCAAATTTAATTGCTACCCAGAACACCGAAAAGTTACAATTATTATATTATGCAGCATTACTATTTGGAGTTTATGAGAATAGAAGAGTTAAAGACAAACAAACGTTAATGACAAGGTTACAAAACAAGCCTTCTGAAATTCTTGTTGATGGTATTTTAGAAAGATTTACTATACCTCGTGCTTCTCAATTTGGTAAATCTAAAGATAGATCGTTTGTTATTGATCCACACCATGAAGACAAGTTATTATGTTACTTATTAGCAATCATATTTCATATCGACAACTTTATGGTCGAATTACCACCTTTGGCTCATGAATTAAACATGAAACCTACCAAATTAGTTAGCTTGTGTAAAGCATTAGGTGCAATTATTAAATCAGCCACTGTTGCCCAAGCCGAGGCTTTTGGTATACCTAAGATCACTGCAAGTACTTATAAAGTTGCTTCATTAAAGGTTCCATTCAAATTACCAGAAATGAGCAGAAGAGTTAGAAAAGGTGGCCGATAAATTTAGTTTTATTGCGATTGTATAGTGATTCTACTTTTAGATTTTATAAAACCACTTATATTTATTGTTAACCTTGAGCCAGATTAATTATTGTGTAAAATATCGATTCTGATGACACCTCAAGCGCTACTTATTTCATAGCAACTTTCAACTATAAATTCTCTGACAATTTCGCCAGTGCATAGCCATATATCGGGGCTTATATGATTGTATATGCACAAAGGCTAAGTTTAGTTTTATAAGAATCGAATTACGGGAATTAATTCCAGGCAACTTTAGGGGTAAATTGAAATTGCATGATCCATTTCTATTATAATCAATAAACAAACTTCCTCTAGTCAATAGGGCTTATCCCATGCGCTCTACAAGTATATTTCATTTTAATAGTCTTATGATCTTATAACTAGTTGATATCTAAGCTGGTGATCCCAGTAAAAGAAATACTCTTGTAATTTTTTAAGTAATTGAATAACTGAAACTTTTGACTTTGGTAAAAGACAATTCTAGATCTTTGCGACCAGCCAATAGCTCTTCTCGTAAAACTAATTGTCTGCTTGTTCAGAACTAAAACGTTATACCGTTACACCATAAGATTCGAAAAGTCTTTTGTGAAATATTTCTGTAGAAGTTCCGAGATAACAACGAAATATCGTATAAAAATATCAAGGTACAATGTCTAAAATTGATCGGCTCAACTATTATACATAAAAGAATGTCAAGCTTATTGCCTCATGTAATATACAATTTTATTATATTTTAATTAACTAAAAAAATATGATGTTTTTTGGATTTATTTTTTATTAAATGCTACAGATCCAATTAACATTGACATTTATCATATTATAATGCAAGATACAAGGCTTATTATTTTTTTTGACAGATAGTTTATTTCATTGCCGTGGCAAATGTAGATCAGCTTTAGAAGTACTATGCCAATATAACTGGTTGTTACATGATATATAATAACACGTAAGATTTACCAACTAATATGCATCAAAGTCATAGATATCTCTCCAGAAATTAACGGTCATCATTAATAGTAAATTAGTAGAGACTTCGTAAGAGACTCTTATGATGCATACTGCCTCTAATGGAATAATACTAGCCTAGAATTTGACAGCATATTGGCTTGCGTATTTTGCTGTCACATGTGCGGCTATGACTGCAAAAGCTATTTTGGAAGAGTACTTTTATGCTTAATAAAATGGGAGGTACTTTGCGTAAAAGTCCATTTAAAGAGTTAAATGGGATATAAATAGTCCAAATATATAGTTGAATAAAAAAGACTTGTTAGGTGAAGTCAAATACATCAGAAAAATTAAAATTGTAGGGATTATCTAACGGGAGTGCTGCTAAGGTTTATTGTAACAAGTGCAAAGGATTATTTGATCTGTACTGAAGGAGGAATTGTTGTAACAAAACATAAGGAGGTATATGATATAAATATAGACTGATTAATGTATTTAAGGATTATTTCTGGACTTATTCATAATAGGAACACAAGGGAGATAGTATGATCTACATTAAAGTATTATTCAACACCCGTCATGTATCCATGATCTTCTTATCATGTTGTCTATTATTTAGTATTGGAGGTTTTCTATATGCATCTGATTTGAAAAGAGACCTGTTGTTCCTCAATAGTTGGACTACGGATAAGTTCATCTACCAGAAAAGACTTGATAATGATATTATCATTGATTCAGCTGAAGATGGTGCCATTACAAAGCGCGACACTAGCTTTGAATTTAGAATATATTGCAACAATGTGTGAAATGCGGCCAATGCATTGAGAAGATATCATCATGAAAAGTCTTGGGACGAAAGGAAACAAGGAGTTATCAAAACAATATAATCAAAAGATCAATGTTACCCTACCCTAATAGGTTTGCAAGAGCTAAAATACAATCAATTAATTGATGTTAAAAAAGGACTTAATGGAAATAAAGCGAAAGACTTCCCTTGGACACATTTTGGTGTAGGCAGAGATGATGGAAAAAAGAAGTGGGAATAAGCTCCTATATTATATAACGTTAACGAATGGACTTTATTAAATGGAACATATAAATGGTTGAGTTTAACACCAGGTGTTCCTAGTAAATATCCGGGTGCTGGTACAAAGAGGATTGTTACCATTGCAACTTCTAAAAATAAAGCGTCTGGCAAGATAATCAACTACTTGAACACTCATTTTGATAATGTGAGTAAGGCCGCAAGGCAACGTTCAGCTAACTTAATGGTTAACTGGATACGTGAAATTCCAAATGATTATCCAACATTCTTGAGTGGTGATTTCAATTCAGTTAATACAGACATCTCATATCAAATACTCTTAAATAACTTGAGAGACACAGAAGTTGTTGCTAAGCACCATTACTCTGCTAATCTTCCAACTTTTACTGGGTTTGAACCTCATAGCCGTCAGAAAAATATCGATTTAATTTGGGCACCATATGATTCAAATCAATCAAACTCCAAAACAGAGGTGATTGATCATGAGGTTGTTTCCAATGATTATAATAATTTTAGATTTAGTGATCATAGACCCATTATTGTCCACATCAAACTTAGATAGATACTATACGAACTGCCATCATTCGAGTTTCTAGTCTTACCTTGTTCACAGATTGTGTACTTATCTTGGAGAACTGATTCTATTTAATGATGACTTACATTTAATAACATCTTTTTATAAATCCATGCAATCCTATAGAGTTCCGTTAAGATGGGTTTCTGAGAGAACTTCAGAATTCATCCTAAGTCAGAATTCATCCTAAGCCATCCTCACTCATTTGTTCTTCCATATATCACACATTATTAGAAAAGCACTAAGTCTTAGCATTGATCTATAGTGTTAAATAAATCATTCTAAGCATGGTTATCATAAATAATATCATTTAGATAAAAATTGAGTTGTAGCCTTAACAAATTAAATAATATTTGGGGAATATTACGTATGCCAGCCTCTAATCGAATCGTTTGTTACTTGACATCATGTAATGAGTTTCAGTTTTTCTAAGTATAAAATCGCCTTTTGCTCAAAAGGGTTATCCAGACCCAAAGAAACACTCTACTAATTTAATTGATAGGTCTACATAATATTCTTAGCAAAAATAATTGATGTTTTGACAGCTTTTTTTTAGTTGCATGTTTGAGTAATTACCTAATAGAGCTATCTTATTGACCTTTCTCCTATCAAGATTAATTGAATATTACTTCCTAGGTTCATCAGGATTTAACTGCTTAATTTATAAGAAGTGTAGTATTAGACTAGTTATACTAGAGATCAAGGCATTGATAATGATTTCTTGTTTTGAAGCCTTCAAATATAATGTCTCAGAAGCAGATGTCATTTTTTAACTGGGGCACAGTACTTACATTTCAAATCAATTGTTGCTAAAAGTCAAGATTTGGTAAAATTAAATTCTGTGAGCTTCACTAACTAAAAAACAGGAAAGCACAGTCAATAGAAAGGATAGAAAATTAGCAGCTAAATTAGTTGTATGCCTTTTGACGTTACCTTGTCCGGTCTCAACCAGAATTGCAATCGCAACAGTCGTTTCAAATGATAATAATAAATGCATGGAGGTGGCGGACCTAATTTTAGATTCATTATTTCCTACTACTTTATTGAATTGTGTCCCAAGTAATTCATGTACATTATGTGGTAAACAGTGTAAGTGCCATATATGAACATATTTGAAATTGGTTCGTCAGCTGCAATTTTTATACGTTCAGTGCCATATTTATAATGTAGTTTGATTAGAGTGTTCTAGCTATGATTGCAATACAATACACAATTTCGAGAGCACCAGCTCCATTTTTTTGATGATACTTTCAGTTCGCTTGTAATTATTGGATCTATGCTTTTTTAAGTTCATTCACTTCCTATATTTGATGATACTACAATTTCTTTTTTCTGAAACTAAAAATTTTATTGTAGATTATAAAAAAATTAATTACATAGTAATATACTATCAACATCACTAAATATTCTTTAATTTTAACTCTTGGTGTTAACCAAGATCCACTTCTTTATTTAGGTGCTCTATCATGAACTCTTGGATGAACTTGCAATTTTAAGGAGTCAAGTTCATCCAATTTACGATATTCTAAAGAAGACATTATCTGAAAAATTAATTTAGAGTTCACTAATATTTTCTATTCCCTAAGTCTTCCTAATTTATGCTTTTTGAGTATCTTAAAGTTAAGTTCATATTATTATCAACTTGCGATATTGACGGATCTGACTTATTGATTTCATTGCTCCATTAGCCATATTTGTGACAAACAATAGCTCTGAAGTTAAAATGACAAGATTTGCTGGCCATATGACACTTTTTAGTCGTATTAGAATATCAACGTGCCCATAGTTATCATTGCATGGTAGTATTTCCTTATGGAGAGCATCGATTCTCGGTACGTATGGGCATTCTGATAGGGTATCAAATCCAACATACTATCTTATTCTCATATCAATCAAAAGTTACAAAATATTTTGCTACAAATTAGTTTCAGTTACTTTTTTTGCTAACTTAATAAGTTTCTAGATGGTACAGTTGATGTTATGCTGGAAAGCATACTATTTTATGGAACTAGCCCTTCAACGATAAATATTCTTAGTCCGACTATCTAGAAATACTAAGGAACTCCTCCATGTTTCGGCTCAATATGCTTATAAAAATCTAACTAATCAATAGTTCATAACAAGATATTCAACCGAATATTGATAATGGCTCTAGAGAGCCAATAGTATATCTTTGCTCTAATCTTATTTTGCAATTTACATTCGTGTGCTACTTAACTCAACAAGTAACTACAAGTGGCCGTGATTGCTTATATAAAGATGAATATCTCAATGGTCATCTTTAGTATTCTTTGAAGTATAAAAACTCTACATACATATTGTTATTGCTAGAAGTCGAATCTCGTAAATGAATAAGTGCGCTTACTTCCGAATTTGGAAGTCTACAATTTCAACTTCATTTTCATACTGAAGGCAAATTTGAACCTAAAGAGCTTATAATTTACAAACGTATAGGTGATATTGATATAACAACATAGATGACATTAAGGGTTGCTAGAAGACCTATAAGGTCCATCGTAAGCCCTCGGTTAACATTCAAACCATTTCTAGAGATATCAAGATCTTTCCATATAACGAAACGTTTATCCAGATCTGAGAAACATGATATTAACCAAGATAAGATTAACAAGGAAATCAAAAAATTAAAAGAGTTAAAAGAGCATTATCGTGAAGCGGGATTTTTTGAAAAACTAAAGTTACATGGGAAGTTGTTAGAACAAGAAGCGAAAATCACAGAAGCACAGACATTTAAGAACATTGATGATAGTATATCCGTTCCATCAATTAAGTTCAATGATGATCCGCTAAAGATCGAGAATATTCAGCGTTATCAAGTTATTTATTCATTTATGTTGAGTTCTTTCATCAATGAATGCGAAGCTTTCGCTAAAGGGCGGTCAATGACGTCAAGTCCTGATATGTTAATTCAAGATATTATTGAATCATTCAAACAGATTCATAAAAATTATGAGCCTATTACCAAAGAAGACGTTTTATTCTACTACAATATATTTTATTCGTTGCTGAATAATATCGTTTTCCTTGACGAGCTAAAATTTGAAAATGAAACTGTTTCAAAGTTTTTACACCGTTATGTTGACTTAGAACCAATTGATGATATGAACGCAAAAGCTAAAGAAATTGCTGAAGATTTAAATTTTGATGATAAGATTGTCAGTGGTTGGTTCGGTGTTTTTAAAGTTTTGGCGTCAACCCCTTTTGCCGATGGAAACGAAAGACTTTCTTGTCCAATATGTCCATATGAATATGCTCGTTTCCAGGCCATTGCTAAGGATGCTGATGCTATTCAAGAAAGATTTTCAAAATTATATAATGCTTTTAGTAAGCCAAATGAACAAAAAGGATTTGGCAATTTTAATTTCCAAACAAATAAGAACTCAGAGAAGGACAGCAAAGATAAAGAGAGCAGAAATAAGGACGATAAAAGTAAAGATGGAAAACATATTGAATTTGAAATCAACCTTAATAGTCCTCCAATGAGATATTTTCAATTAGGTGTTCTCGGTGGTCTTTTATTATATATCATCTATAATTTAAGCAACGACAGAGATCATGAAATTTCTTTCCAAGAGTTTTCTTCAAAATTCTTGAGTAAGAATCTTGTTTCAAAAATAATTGTTGTTAATAATAGAACTGCAATAATTGAATTGAATGAGACTGGTAAAGCACAATATCAAGGACAATATTACTTTAATATAGGTTCTGTTGAGTCATTTGAACGCAATTTACGTAAGGTTCAAGATGAATATAAAATAGCTGACCAAGTAAGGGTTCCAATAATTTATGTTAATGAAGGTAATACTGCCAAAATGCTTATCAATTTCTTGCCGACTATTTTGTTCTTAGGTGCTATATACTATATGACTAAGAAGGCAAGCATGGGAGGAATGGGCGGTCCTTTAAGTTTTGGTAAATCAACTGCTAAGAAATTCAATCAAGAAACCGATGTTAAAATTAGATTTAAAGATGTTGCCGGTATGACTGAAGCAAAAGAAGAAGTTATGGAGTTTGTTAAGTTTTTACAAAATCCAGAAAAATATGAAAAATTAGGTGCTAAGATCCCAAGAGGAGCTATTTTGTCTGGTCCACCAGGTACAGGTAAAACATTAATTGCTAAGGCTACTGCCGGTGAGGCAGGTGTTCCATTTTATTCAGTTTCAGGTTCCGAGTTTGTCGAAATGTTCGTTGGTGTTGGTGCTTCAAGAGTTCGTGATTTATTTAAAACAGCTCGTGAGAATGCCCCATCAATTATTTTTGTTGACGAAATTGATGCAATAGGTAAACAACGTTCTAAAGGTAATGCTAGTGGTGCTAATGATGAACGTGAAACTACTTTAAATCAGTTATTAGTCGAAATGGATGGTTTTGATAGTTCTGATCATGTCGTTGTTTTGGCTGGTACTAACAGAGCTGATATTCTTGATAAAGCTTTAATGAGACCAGGTAGATTTGATAGACATATCACTATTGATAATCCTGAATTACAAGGCCGTAAAGAGATTTTTGTTGTTCATTTAAAGAAAATAAAATTGGCGGATGATATAGATGTTGATTTACCTGGTAGATTAGCAGCTTTGACTCCAGGTTTTTCAGGGGCTGATATTGCTAACGTTTGTAACGAATCTGCTTTAATAGCTGCAAGATTCAATGCGAATGCAGTCAGTTTAAGACATTTTGAATTGGCTATTGAAAGGGTTATTGGAGGTATTGAAAAGAAGTCCAAGGTCTTAAACCTTGAAGAACAAAAGATTGTTGCATATCATGAAGCAGGTCATGCCATTTGTGGTTGGTATTTGAAATATGCTCACCCATTATTGAAAGTCTCAATTATTCCAAGAGGTCAAGGAGCCTTAGGGTATGCTCAATATTTACCACCTGATCAGTACTTGTTGTCATCCTTGCAATTATATGATAGAATGATTATGACCTTAGGTGGTAGAGTATCAGAAGAGTTGCATTTCTCTTCAGTTACCAGCGGAGCCCACGATGATTTTAAGAAAGTCACTGGCATTGCTCAATCAATGGTTTTAAGATTTGGTATGTCCAATAAGGTTGGTATGGTTAACTACGCTGATACTCAATCATCAGATAACTTAACTAAACCTTTTAGTGATGAAACCAATAAAATCATCGACGAAGAAATAAAGAGAATTGTGAATGAATGCTATCAAAAATGTAGGGATTTACTAAAAGAAAAATCAAAAGAGGTTGAACTAGTTGCTCAAGAGTTGTTAAGAAAAGAATTCATTACTAGAGAAGATATGATTAGATTATTAGGTAAAAGACCCTTCCCTGAAACTAATGATGCATTTGATAAATATCTAGATGGTAAAGCCGCATTCAAGAATGAAAAACCAGCTGAGGAAAAAAAAGATGATGAAATGCAATGAATAATTCCACTTTTTTATGACAAATCATAGATTCTAAAGTGCTTGTTTTGTTATTTTTGTTCCTATTTTACTCATAATCTATTATCTTGTATATATTTTTTTAGATAAAATATTGTATATGTCATTAAAGAAGGTTATACTACCTTTGTAATTATTGAACAAGGACACTACTTTTTTCTACATACGAGGAGTTAGAGTGAACCATATCACAAGAATAACATGTCTACCTATTCAACTAATCAATCGAAATATATGTTATAAATGGCTAGATCACGTCACTCGAGAAGAATTAGAACGCCTGAACCATCACGGTCCACAAGATCAAGAGCAACGAGAAGTCGCCGCTCTGACTTATCTGGTTTAGATTTAAATGACGACGACGAAGAAGAATATAGTGAACAACAAGATGAAGAAGTAGAAGACGAATCATTAGTTAAAGATGAATCCGAAGAAGGAGAAGTAGTAGGAGAAGAAGTAGGAGAAGAAGAAGGAGAGGATGACGAAGCAGATGAAGAAGATGAAGAAGACCCTGATGAAGAGGATGAGGAAGAGGTTAGAAGAAGCTCAAGGAAGAGAAAAGCCCAAACTGATTTAGATGATGAAGCTGACGATGAAGAAGGAAATGAAGATAATGAAAATGAAGAAGAAAATGAAGAAGAAAATGAAGAAGAAAATGAAGAAGAAAATGAAGAAGAAAATGAAGAAGAAAATGAACAAAATGAAGGAAACGAAGCGACAAGTACTAAAGTAAAACACGAAGATAGAAGAAGGGGTCCTAAGAAAAGAGGTAGAAAAAGAACCAAATTGATGGTTTTAGAGGATGGGGTGTTTGATGAGGATGGTAATCCACTAAATATAGTTGATGATGAAGTTGTAATAGAAAATGAGGATCCTAAAGGGAAAGAAAAGATTGATGAGTATGGTAATTTAGAGGGTGGTAGACAGTTCCGTATGAAGACTTTCACGCTATTAGGTAAAGGAAAAATATTATATATGGTTTCAACTGAACCTGCAAGGTTAGTGGGGTTCCGTGATTCCTACTTGTTATTCAAGACTCACAAGTCATTATTTAAAAAGGTTTGTACACATGAAGAGAAGATGAATTTAATTGAGAGGCATATAATTCCAAACTCCTATAAGGGTAGATCCGTTAATTTAGTTACTGCTAGATCTATTTTTAGGGAATTTGGAGCAAAGGTCATCAAAGAAGGTAAAAAGGTTATTGATGATTTTTGGGAACAAAGAGCTATTGAAAATGGTGATGTGGAGGGAGAGTATGCTGATCCAAATGAATTATATAGAAATCAAAATAAAATATCCAATATTCTTGGAGATTCAACTTCAAATAATGGATCAACTCCAATTAGTGGAGCGGCTTTAATCAACTATCAATCTGATCCAACTTGGATGTACCAAATTGCAGTACAGACAAGAGAATATAATTCAAAGTTATTAGAACAAAGAAATCAGGCATTAATCAGGGGCTTAAAGGATGTTTATACGGGATTAAATTTCTATCCGTTAAGCACCCAACCAACAAAATATAAAATTACCAAAATTGGAGAAACTAAAGATAATTCAATTAAGTATGATACTAAATTCTTTAATCCAAATATTCGTCGTAAAGTAACTGGGTTAAAATCAATTCCAAATGAAATTTTTAATGATATAGAAGACGAAGAAATTAAAAATGCTATTTTAGAGCAACAAGCTTATGAAAAAGCAGTTTAAAAAGTTTCTTTCCTTATGTATTACTATATAACAAGTCATTAAATTGTAAAAATACCAGATTATATAAAATGATTTATAATTGTAATAAATTCTTACTGTAGTTCTAATCAAATGTAACTTCATCATCACCTGAATCGCTATTAGAGTAAATTGTAGAAGGTTCTTCGAAATCAGGACTCTCTTTTTCCAACTTTTTCTTTTCCATATGTGCCCTTAATTCGAAATCAACTTTAGTTTTTCTTCTACCGACATGAACAGTTATATCACCTTCTTCAACAACCTCTGCGTGTTTTTTAGAATAGGCCACTTCAGCTTTCGCCTCTTTACCGGATATTTTATGATTAACTCTTATATGTTTAGCTAAAGTATCATGCCGTGTAAATATCCTTGGACCAACACTAGGACTCTGTTTAACGCAAACATAGCATTTGAATAATTTTTTCTTTTTTGAATGTACTGTTTCTTGATGTCTGATTAATTCATATTTTCTTGAAAAGCGACGCAAGCACAATTTATGAGGTTCGTCAGCTGAAGGCAACTGACATTCATGAACCACATCAGGATCATAGTTTGAAGATTTATTGGAAAGTTTAGTGGCGGTCGACTTCTTAATTATTCTGTGAGCAGCTAATTTAGCATCAACTCGTATTTTTTTCTTTTCCTTAGGAGTTAACCCAGCCAAAGTTTCTGAAACAAATTTATCATGGTCATCGGCCGCGGGATTCATCATGAAGAAGGAGGTAGGTGTGTTTGAACTTGACTTAGTGGATTGATCATCATCATTTGTTATCATCGATGAGCTATCTGAGCTTATAGAGCCACTATGGCCATTACTCTTCAACCTTTTGTTCTTCCTCAAAATTGGTTCAGGTTGAGGGATTTGACTGTAATTATACTTTGAGTAATCTCTGATAAATTTCGAATAACAATCATTTAAATCAAATTGAATTACAGATAAAAAATGGTATATGGCAGGTTTCCAGCTCAATAAATTATAAATTTCCCAATAGTTCAAATTCATTATAATATTAGTTAAAAATCGGATTGTCCTAGTTGATAAGTCAACGTTCTTATGGTTCGTCGATATCTTAATAAATATATCAAAGTTCTTTTCAACCAATAAGTATAATTTCGAATGAATCGGATCCTTCAAATTCAAAAATCCCTTTAGTTGGTCCATCAACGAATAAAGCTTTCTCTCCAAAGTCCAAAACTGTTCCATTGTTATCTTATCTTCATACACCAACGTTGATATCTTGAATATATGCTCACTATACTCCTCAATAGTCGAAGGATTTCCGTATGTTAGTATCCTGATCATATCATCTAATGAATACCCATTGTTGTATTGCTCACTCATTTCCGCCGTCTGATAGTCCTGTGATGGGGCTTTCACTGGGGATGAATTCATTTTTACCTTATTGCTGTCCTTAAAATACTTTATATAATACAAAAACAATTAAAAATGTTCTCTTTTTTTTATGTTAGTAATTTTGCATAACCTTTTTTTTAACGGGTGTTAAATTCTAAAAAGGAGAGCCCTCAGCTTACTATACTATAGCCTATACTACTTACCCAGAAACAACAAATCAAGCTTGTTTCTTTTAAATGCTAGTAACCCCTGTAGCTGACCTATCACTATTCAATAGCTAATACCCTTAGGTTGATATATTTAGAAGAGAAACTGGAATATTTCTTTGGTTGTTGTGATTGTTAGAAGTTCATGATACTAATTTATTGACTGCAATAAAATTTCCGTCTGGCAAAATTGAGATGGTACACGACTATACGAAGGGAAGATTACCCGGCAAAACTGATTTTGATTTTGCGTAACAGTTTTGCAACCATATACATTGGTCCATCAGAGAGATAGCTCATATAGATAGTCGGCAGGTAGATTTTATGTGTAGATAGAGAGAACATACGCTATTAAAAAGTATGTATTGTTGATGCTAGATAAATGTCTGTACATAGATATGATTTTGCACGCAGACAGATTGACACCCGAGCATGTTGCGGTACATATGTTTGTACTGCTCAATAGATGTATGTTGATACGCAGTCGGTCCCTTGATCTGTCACTTGGATACATTTGGGTCGGGTGAGTTTAAATAGGAAATGTCCATACTATTTCTAACTTCTCTAGAAGGTCCAGTTTTATTGTCAAAATGATAAAGTTGCGGCTGATGTTGTGAAGAGGAAGGGTGAAGCAACGAAGGTTGGTTGATGGAGGCAGACAGGTGGATGGGAGATTGGTTCAAGCGGAACTTTTGAAAGCTTTCCTTTATGATGGAGCTTTCAGGTTTGTTAAAGTTGACAGACTCGACTTTGATTGGCCGGGTGGTAGAAGGGTGAGGATGGTAAGAGATTGGGGGTGGAGGTTGGCGAGATGGATGTAAATGCTGCTCGGTGGGTGAGTTGTTAGACAACTGAGGCGGAGAATGAACACGTAATGGAGGCTGTTGCTGTGGGTCATGAGGAGGGATGCGGTTCTGGTGCTGCGCTTGACGCGCCTGTTGCTCTGACGAGCCTTCATTGATAGGGGGTAATTCGATTACCTCTACGACTCTATTCTTATTCTGATGAGAGGGATTATTTGCAGTGTGGTTCCGATGCTGAACATTTTCCCTGCTGCTAAACAGCAAGAATCCTGCATAGCTTGATTTAATAGTAAAATCAGAATTTAAGAATTGAGGGTGAGGCAAAGGTTTTTCAATTTGCTGTTGATTACTTAATAGTTGATGTGGATCATCAATAATTTCAACATTCTCTTTAGCATAGTTGACAGCCATTTTATTTTCTTTACCAGTTACTCCATGTTTTCTTCTGATATGCCTTGCTAAGGAATCATGCCTTGGGTAACTTTGAACTTTTGAGCCGTTTCTCGAACAATATATACATTTATAAATTTTTTTCTTGGTAGCATGAACAAATTCTTGATGCCTTAATAATTCATTTTTACCATAAAAGATTTTTAAACATGGCCTAAGACTAACGGGATCAACTAAATGACATTGATGTATCACACCTGATTTTGATTTATACTTTTTATCTTCGTCAGCTGTAGTGGTGTTACTAGCGTTAGTAGTAAGGAGAGTACTCGTGGTTAATGTTGGGGACGGTTGGATAATTCGCAACTGGTTTGCAATATCATAAGTCTGTTCCTCCTCATTTAGAAAATTCTGAGCACTACTATCATTGATTTCCCTTTCATCGTCACTGTTTCTAATTTGATTGGCTCCACTTTCATCCTCGCTATAATCACTTGAATCATTATTTTCGGGTTTTACAACTGAAGAAACTTGTTTTTTCTTATCCATTTGCTTCTCAATGTCAATGTGTTTAAGGTCTTCTTCGTCAGATGTTAATATTTTTTGCTTCTTTCTTACAGGAATGTCGATATTTTTTAAAGTTATATCAATGTAAGGTTTGATATTGATATGGGACATCTTTCTCTTTGATGCACTCGAATCAAATGAATGATAAGAATAGTTATAAAATGGATAAGGATAGGGGTATTGTAGTCCACTTTGCATGGGGGTACTTAAGTAGTTTTCAGGCGGTTTAATAATCGGGCCAAACGATGTCTGATAAATTTCAAAGTTAATTAACTTTAGAAAATATTCTAAATCAGACAACAAATAGATTAAATGATATATCTCCCAATAGTTTAAAGCGTATATCAACTCAACCAAATATTTTGTTATATGCGATGACAACGATAGATTGAAATAGTTTGAAGAAAACTTTAATAATTGATTGTAGTTATCAAATAAAATCTTCGACAATGTCTCGTTGGGATAAAAAATTGGTTGTTGCTGAGTGGATTGTCCGTCATTTACAGAAGAAACCGGGATATACGACGTTAGATCAAATAGGGTTGATTCTATTGAAATCCTTGAAGTATCGTCTAATTTGCTTTCCTCGTTCAATAAGTACAACAACTCAAACAATTTCGAACTATATTGATTGATCGACTCGGGTGAAATTCTATTATTATGCCTTTCAGTAACAATCGACAGCTTATGGCTGCTTAGTTTCATCAAATCATGTACTATTGGATCGTCTATTCCAGAAGACGAGGTCGGAATTTGTTGTTGGTCAAACGGTAATGTCCTTGGAATATTTCTCTCTAACTTTTTAATTAATGCTATAAAAACTTAGTTAGTATCACTTCAGTCAAATATCACACTTCGAAATTCTAAAATAACTCACTTTCTGGAAGAAATGACTCTTCAGTAATACTATCATTATTTATCTAGAACAAAATGTTAGCAACTTACTTTATATACGTCATTATTAATCAATATGCTCAAAAGGAAAATATCTGAGAGTGAAGAGTTCAACTCTACACACTGATAGAAGAAGAGAAAACGTAGCAATCAATTAATACTAAAGGCTAAATGGTCCTAAATTAACATACCTTATCTACCTCTATACTATTTGACATTTTAATATATTTTATACTTGAGTAAATCACTTTTAGCTTTAGATTAACAAAAAACTGCAATTAGAGCCACTAAATTACAAGTGCAACACTAAAAATTGATAAATGGTATGTAGCTGGGCGACCAATTTTACACGACCATATAGATTTCCTAAAGCAGTAATATATCAAATATACCAAATATACCAAATCTAGAAATTAAAGATAAGCATGTATAAGCTATGTATAATCTATATAGTCACTTCCACTTATATAAATACTGTGCCACCAGTCGATGGGTTCCTGTGAATAACTTCATTGTTGTTCTCTATAGATGTGTCACCTTCATAAATGCTTTCGTCGGTTCTGCTACTAGCAGACTTCAAATAGGACCTATAGATAAATTCATCTTTATCAAATGATGGGAGAGTAGGTTCCTTAAGATGTTCGAGCACATACCGAAAGACATGCTGATCAACATCACTACCCCATATATTATCTAGATGTTCGTGGCCCTCAACGGCCTGAACAGTGACTAAATCTTCGGGCAACTGACTTTTCATTACATTTATATCTACTAAGGAGTCAATTGTCCCATAGATTAGGTGGATAGGTATTTGAATATTCTTCAAAGGATATGAAATTGGACTTAGACCACTTAAGATTGAACTCTTATCGTAGTACATTTGAAAATTTTTATGGCTGATTATTTGAAACCAATGGACCACCGTTTTGACTGAAGTAGGAGAGTAAAGATGAGCATAAGAGCTTATTTTTTGGAATTTGGTGATATTCAGTGATTTCCAATTGAACAAGATGTAGTTAGATATATCAATCAACGTATCAAAAAATGGAGGATATATGATTTTCTGCCAAATGATCACTGAAGGAATTAAAATCTTTCTTGAAAACAATAAGAAAATAATATTGGGCGAAGACTTTAATAAAACATCTAGAAACGTTGAGTAGAGACCATGAGGCGTGGTTGCAGGAGATATAGAAATAACTTGTTCAATTTTTGAATTCAACTCCGGCCTAATCGAAATACTTGCGAAGGCTTGGGCATTGCCCTGACTAAAGCCAATATAAGTCAATTTTGGGCTCCCAGTGGTACGTAAAATATAATCGATGGTATTTGGAATGTCGAATAAAGCAAATTCGTCCATTGAAAAATCCCAAAACCTTTCTGAATCCACCTTATGGAACAAGTGTTTTTGACTGTATTTATTACCTCTGTTATTCCCTAGCCAAACATCATACCCTAATTCAAAAAGAACAAACGGTAAATTTGAATATTTGTCTATCATAGTAACCCAGATTTCGCTATTCATTAGTAAGCCATGATGCAAATATATGACTTTGCCATTCTTCTTAACATTTGAATGAGGTTTGATAATTCTGTGAATTGTCAATAAATAGTCATCATCGGTTTGAATAACTCTGTTTTCAACTTCATAACCGAATAGGCCGCACATCTCCTGAATATTTTTACTGTTTAGCAAATCGATCATTAAATCATACTTTTTTCTATCCAAACCACCATGGACATTATAATTCAAATAGCTATATATGAATCCATCGTCTAACGTTGAATATATGAGGTTGATCGGGTTTGGAGTGAAGGTATAAATTATTTTAGTAGTATTAGCAAGAACATCTATGACAGATAAAGGTAAGAGCCTAGCTATAACAGATACAATAAATTCGAACCAAGCGAGGATAAAGGACGTTATTATTATAGGCCAATCCATAAAAGCAAGTCTACCTAATAGAGGAATGTACATGGCAAAGTAGATAGATAGATAGATAGATAGATAGATAGATAGATAGATAGATAGATAGATAGATAATAATAGATAAGATGCTAATTTATTGGTCTGTTCTCAGTTGATTAGAGTGTAAAGGGGATCCCATCACATTAAAACACCAAAAGAAATTATTCGCGTTATATATTTTCATCACCCCAGGGCTATGATTTATACATCATTCGATAAGTTTATAAGTCATTACTTCTATCTACTTGTTTTTCTTGTATTGTATTCAAATTAACGGGTTACTACTAAATTAAGTAATATACTAGAGGTGTTTTTGCCGAATACACGATTGCCATATAACATATAAAACATATAAATTGTATAATTCAAATAGCTCCGTGGAGCTATTTGAGTCCACTTGATAAGTGTAATGTAGCAAGGGTACAATAAGTTTAGATAAAACAAAAGTGTAGGTGATAGCATTTGCAAGAATTTCATAAGCACATAAAATATTGTAAAACTGGATAAGGAACTGCTAGCACTACGTAGTATTCCTTCTAATTGAATTTTAAAGTACCAGTGACCTCACTCAAGGCATCTGTATCATACTGTTATCATTATTAAAAGCTAGATGCATTGCGCTTAGCTAATCATTATGCTACCCAAGAAAGCTATTTATAACTATTCTTTCTCATCTCCATCTTGACATTGAAATTAACCTATCAAGAGTAGGATTCAACATCGGATTTGGAAATCTGCCTTTAAAATGGCAGTGTTATTTATTAGATGAATTCTTTGAGCGGCCAAGCAGTGTATTCCAGGTTTTTAGCTTTTTGTTCTGTTTAAATAAACTAATCCATTGTTTTATGGTTCGGAAATAACTATGATGCATCAGTAATTCAATGGTTGCATTGGGGTAGTTCTAATAAGCATAATGTATTTAAATTAGAAAGATTTTCTATATATAACCACACAGAAGGTATCGCTATCATGTTCTTCTTTATTTATAGTTTTGTATTATCCTCAATAATAGTGTCAGTATAAGAAAAGAAACACAATGGTTTCATTTCAAAGATTATTTTCTGTTTTTGCTTTTTCTTCACTTGCTTTATCTGACGAAGCGCCAGTTTCAACAGATTCTCCTGCTGGAGTTAGGTATATTGCAGCATTTGTCAAATCGATTACCGGTTCAATAGAATTTTCTTCAGCAGTGAATGGAACAGTTTTGGTTAACGTTAACTTGACAAATTTTCCTTCGACTGGTGGACCATTTACTTATCATGTTCATGAGTTGCCACTTCCCCCAGACGGCAACTGTGCTGGTGCTAAAGAACATCTTAATCCGTATAATGGAACTCAAAATGCCACAACTCCTTCAGCTGCAGAAGTAGGGGACTTGTCTGGCAAGCATGGTGATATTTCAGGAACATCAATAGAAACTTCATACATCGACGAATTTCTTTCGTTGAATCCAGAAAATAAGGCTTTTATTGGTAACCTATCTGTTGTCATACATGCAAATAATGATACAAGATTAACATGTGCTAATATCACTAAAGAAATCAATGTCCCTACCGTGACCTCTACCCAAAATGCAGCCAACAATATGTTAGCTGGTTATTCGAGTATTTTAATCTCTGTTGCCATTTCTTGTTTAAGCCTATTATATTAGTTGTGAATTATGTGTTAACTAATCAATAAACGATAATTAGTGTTGTAGTTATTGCGAACGTAATACGTACTGGTACAGACTTTGCAGCATTAAGAAATTACGATGTATGTAGTCTTTATGAGTAGTCTTCAAGCAAATTTAAACTCCCATATATTGATATACTTATTAAGAGTACAAAGCATCCAAACCTAACTATTAGAGCAGCCTCCACTCTGGAATGTGATGACGAAAAAAATTAGTATAACCTTCTCAACTTGTATGTCCGAAAACAATGTACCTCTAAGCATCCAAGAGACTGTATCACATCTTGTAACTACCATACATATCACATGGTATAGCATCTTCCAGTACATTCTATTATTTTATCTATACACATCTTATCTAAACATCACAAGCGCTGTTGCCTGGATCATCTCTACACCAGTTCTAGTTTTCATCTCACATGAGATAATTGGTTGCAGAATATCAGACTCGGGCACTGTCAACTACTACTGAAGCTTATTTTTTTTCTTTTTTCTTTTTTCTCATTTTATTGTCGCAACACTGCTTACGCTTCTTCTAATCACCCAAATCTACCCATACCACAAAAATAATTATGGCGAGCAGACCAATAGGGTTAATGGCTTGTTGCAACCAACCATCCTACTAACAGAAGCATCCAAACACCACATTCTAAAGAAATATTACACAAAATTCACATCTCTTATTATGATGTCGTTAGTTCTTTGCATCTTGTCCACCTGTATCACCACATCTATGTCGTCGTGCTTTGGATATTTAGCTAACTAAAAAATGTCAAGAACGAGTCATAAAATTTCACGTGTAGCCTCTCCTCTCTCTTTGACTTGGTACTCCGTGGCCATGCAGAGGATGTCTTCATCTTTCAATCTACACCTAGGCTTTAAGACATGATGTATGGACTATAAGTCTCTTGTAGCACTGTAAGCCCTGATTGGTCTCCTGTGCCAATAATGAAAATGATGCAGTATCCACTGCAATGAGTTGCTTTGGAAATCAGGTTATGCGCTACATTGATATTTACGCGACTACCAGAGCACTCTATTAGCTTCGCTACGCATGACGATGGCAGTAGTGATACTAATACGCATGACGATGGCAGTAGTGATACTAATACGCATGACGCTGTTCAAATTGTACTGACGCTATTTGGTGAGTCTCCTGGTGAGCCCTCTTAGTTAGTATCTTGATTAGTCTTATTTTAGCCTTTTAGCTAATCTTTTATCTGAACTGTTAGCTAATCGGGTAATGTAATGATTCTGCTCCGTCCACAATATAATATCTTGAGTAGTCAAGTGACGCTAGCATTTAATAGACCAAGGGCTCACTGATAGATAATTTCGAGAAGAGAGATAGTAGAATATAAGAGAAGTGTGAGCAAAGCACAAAGCAGAGCACACGTAAAGACATGGCCAGATTTTACAGATTTGTCAAATATATTTACTTATTTCATCTAATAATTCATTCTTGCATGAGCTATTTTTACATCAACTTGTTAGGTGATAATTTGTAGTTCTACATGTCTTGTTGTTTACCGTTCGGACCAAAGGGACTAGCGTCAAAGGAAGTTGCTAAAGTAAGCATAGTTAGTATTTTAATATAGGTACATCTTCAGTTTCGTTATATTAAGATATTCATTATTTTAGGCTGCGGCTATTAAAAAAAATAATATTTTTTATGATTAAAGCGCCCCAGATTTTTTCATACTGGAAAAATTTTGATTCATGGTACAATAAACTCGTAAAATACTTATTTATCCACATTCATTAGCATCATTCCCTATTTCTCTTTCTCTATTCAACTCTTTCTTAATTCGTTATTCTTCTTTTTTATTCCTACTTATTGTGCACAGATTGCAATATAATTAGTCTATCATTTAGTTAACTATCTCTATTCTGATATGACTGTCACTCAGTTACTAAAGGACAATTTCATCCCTAGGCTCTCGTATCCAGACGAATCTACGGAGAAGGAAGATTTTCAAACACATCAACTTGTCGATTTAAGCAAGCAGGATTCTAAAAGTGACAACAACTCGGTCACTTCAAGATCAACTACATCGACTGATGGATCTACCAACCGATTAAATAGGTCTTTGAGGGGGAGACATGTTCAATTATTAGGTATTGGTGCCACCATTGGATCTGCTTTATTCGTGGCAATTGGTAAAGCCCTAGCAAAGGGGGGACCGCTAAATTTATTGTTGGCGTTCTTGGTATGGTCAATTCCAATTCTATGTATTACCTTGTCAACAGCTGAAATGGTGACATATTTACCTATAACGTCACCTTTTGTTAGGTTGGCCGGTAGATGTTGTGATCATGCTTTGGAGGTTATGACTGCCTGGAATTTTTGGTTTTTATGTTGTGCTCAAATTCCGTTTGAAATCACTACAGTTAATTCAATTCTTCATTTTTGGAGGGATGATTACTCTCCTGCAATACCTTTGGTGATTCAACTGGTTCTTTATTTTCTTATTAATATTTTTGGTGTGGCTATTTACGGTGAGACTGAATTTTGGTTGAGTTTGGGAAAAGTTATTTTGGCTACTGGTTTAATCTTGTTTACCTTTATCACGATGGTTGGGGGTAATCCAAAGCACGATGCATTTGGCTTTAGATACTGGAATAACCCCGGACCGATGAATGAATATCTTCGTGCTGGTGCTTTAGGTAGATTCGAAGGTTTTTTAGCATGCTTGATTCAAGCATGCTTTACTTTTGCTGGTCCTGAATATATTGCTAGTGTTGCATCAGAAACTATTAATCCTAGAAAGACCTTAGCTTCTGCATTTAAACAAGTTTTTATTAGATTAAGTATATTTTTCATTGGTGGTGCTATTTGTGTTGGTGTATTGGTCGCTTATAACGATCCAGAATTAGTTTCAACTTTAAGCGCTTCCAAACCCGGTGCTGGTGGTTCTCCATACGTGATAGCTATGAAGAATTTAAATATCAGCGTTTTACCTCATATTATTAACGGTTTATTAGTCACTGCTGCATTTTCTGCTGGCAATTCATACACATATTGCTCCTCAAGGACCTTATACGGTCTTGCTTTAGATGGATTTGCTCCTAAAATATTAACAGCAACTACAAAAACTGGTATTCCTATATATTGTGTATTGATCTCATTGTGTTGGGCTTTGATTTCGTTCCTTCAATTAGGTGAACAAGCCTCAGTCGTTTTGGGTTGGATTATGAATCTTATCACTAGTTGTCAATTAATTAATTTTACAATCTTGTGCTTTGTGTATATATTCTTTTACAGGGCTTTAAAGGCACAAGGGATAGATAGAGATTGTTTACCCTTTAAAAGTTGGTATCAACCGTGGTTAGCAATCTGTGGTGGAGTCTCAGCTTTTGTTATGACTTTTGTGAGCACCTATACAACCTTCTTACCTGGTGGATGGAACATTAAGTCATTCTTGTTTTCATATCTAATGATTTTTATTGACATTGCCATTTTTATCGGTGTTAAATTGATTAAGAGGACAAAGTGGAGGGATCCAAAAGAAGTTGATTTAGTTACTGGCTTAAGAGAAGTGGAAATTCATGAAGAACAATTTTATGAAAATTTAGAAAATATGAAGAAAATTGATGGTGACGGTAAGATTAAACGAAACTGGCATGAAAGATTTTTCACTGTTATATTTGGTAGTGAGATTAATTGATTTTCTTATAAAGTTTTAAAACCCGTGTTCTACCATTTGATCTCTTATTTATTTATTCTAGACAGTATCCTATGTATAATACTAGAGTTGAACTCAATATACATCAAATATCAAGTAACTTTCAAAGTAAGAACATATCTAAATGTGGAATCCTGTATTTCAAAGATTTAGATGATAATATGAATCACTATGTACAGCAAAAATGGCCCCATAAATAACACCTAAACTTACCATATTATTAACAATAGTTGTTATTTTCCAATTGTTTCAGTGTTTTTTATCGACAAATTCATAATTAAACTCAACACAGAAGAGCTCCAGTTCGGCTCTGCTGAGGAAACTATATTCAACATTGTTGCTTAATAAGCTCTAGCCCTCATTCAATAGACAATCAGATGACTTAAAAAAATTTTTCAGCCAGAGAATATGAAAACACAATTCCCGGAGGAATGGTAGATAGTTCCAATACTGTGGTGATAGCAACATTGATAAAAAGCATTATAATAGTTGAGGTTAGAACTTGTGTGTATCACAGTGTCTGAGGCAATGACAAGGCTTCAATAGTATTAAAGATGGTTACTAGCTTCATGAGAATCAGACTTGTGAAGGTGTGACATATATAGACTAAAGTGTAAGTCCTAACTTCGATTATACAATACTTAATATGACAAATTGTCAAATTGACAACCTCCGCTGGTAATTCCCAGTATATGTTGGTATTAATTATTGCTCAACTTAGATAATTATAAGCAAAGAACAGTTACTGGGATAAAGATCTCTTTAGCATAAGCTTCCAATTTACGGAAAGAATCATCTCTTTGGTGTTGGCCGTAATGCGCTGTTTTAAAACGAAGATAAGAATAGCTTTTTTATTTTTTGAATTTTTTTTGATCATTAACCAGATTAATCTTACTCTCAAAGTTCTGAAAATACCTCAAGCTATTCGATGCTGAAGATTAGTCACTTTATTTCTGTTATTGCATGTTTTTGAACAAGTTTTGCTATTAGCTATGTGCGAAGTTTCTATCAACCCTGTTGTTTTTAGAGTAACAAGTTAATCAAGATGATAATGTTACCTTTTCCAATACAGCAGGTCACCCGAATACTCTTCTATAATGACCAAACACTTTTCTAGAAATCCAAAAGGGCCCTGCCAAAGATACAATTTAGCTAAAATTCGAAAATTGAAATTTTGCATTTACATCTCATTGCCGCAATCTTTTAGCTTGACTTCTATGCTTTGCTCGGATAGTGATACTTATACTTAACCAGACCTTGCTTGATCTACTAGGCCAAACAGTGATTAACTGGCCAGTAGAGACTTTGAGAAACACACTTTTGTTGAAGTTCCATCGTCTTCAGCACATCGCGGCAATGTCTTTTTTGCGATCTTTAACCCCAAACTTTCACCCTTCGTCTAGTTGTCTCGATCATACATGGCCTTGAAACCATCACTAACTGTCCTGGTGACTCCATTACAATTATTATCATCCTGCACTGCATCACCTGCAACAAATGTGCATCCTTATTCTTCTCTGTCCACCAATGCGGCCCCAAAATCGTCATTAGCCCCCGGCTACTTCATGCTCGTCAATCCCCATCTCTATAACCGCCAAATACTCACTGCATTTGATGCTACTTTTATGTTAGTCAACATTGGTTTTCCCGTCCGAATTTTGCTGCTATACTAATGTAAGTGTAAGTGTTGTTGGAAGTAGTCATCGGTTGTTTCTAATAGCATGATGTTACAACTCAATTTTTAGCATTTTCTCTTTTTTTTTGCAAAATTTCTAAAATAAAATTTCATCTTGAACAGACACTCTCCTTGGCTCATATATTCAAGAAAAGCTTGTATTTTCAGGTATTTTTTGTACTTTACCATGTTCTTTTATAGTAAGCATATAGGTTCAGCTGGAAAGTTACACAAAATCGAGAATGAAATTTTCTTCATTTCAAGTCCACTTAGAGATTCCATCAGAACCACTACATATTTCAAGATCCTCTAGTATTAGACTTTCATATAGAATATTATTTATTATTATCAGCTTTATTTTACTAGGACTATCGTTTAATCATAATAGCGCCCGCCTTTTCTTTCCCGATTTTCGAGTAAGAACAGATAACGAAATTGTTCATCATTTTATTATTCATTGTTTCATACTGAAGCAATAAAGGAACAACAATTTTTCATAAAGGTTTCTATAGACAAAATTACTATTTACATCTAGTGTTACTGTTACTGTTATATTGAAGTGGATTATAAAGAGAAGTCTAATTTGTATTAAGGTCGAAACGAAAGAAAGAAGAAAAGAAAAGTCCATTTTTTGGAATATCAGTTTTAGTATATGATGTTTTCCTTTAGTCTAGATAATTTGATTCATTTAGATATTAAAAAGAGAGCAAATGGGGTTAATCAGTTGGAAAAATTTACAAGCAATCAAGCGTTTGTTCAAAGGGTCTTAGCAGTAAGCTCCAGCACAACCTCCATCGTATTCTGCCTACTAGCCATGTATTTCTTTTTGGCGATAGATCCTAGAAGACGAGTGTTTCGACATCAGCTCATTTTTTTCTTATTATTTTTTGATTTAATGAAAGCTATTATTCTATTATTGTACCCAAGTAGGGTTCTATCTAATGCTAATTCCTATTATAATGATAGATTTTGTCATACAGTGGGGTTTTTTACAGCTACGGCTATTGAAGGGGCAGATCTTGCTATTTTATCATTTGCAATCCATACATTTTTACTAATATTTAAACCTAGCTTAAACACCAAAGTGAGCAATAGGGATAGGGATAGAATTGAAGGTGGGCTATATATCTATCGTTATTACGTGTATGGTTTGTCATTTTTAATCCCTCTTATTTTAGCAAGTTTGGCATTTATTAATCGAGTTGGTTATCAGTCGTTTGTTTGTTGGTGCTATTTAGCGCAACAACCTTTGTGGTACAGATTAGTATTGAGTTGGCTTCCAAGGTATATAATCGTGATTACTATTTTTACATTTTACTGTTTAATATATTTTCATGTCATTAAAGAATTCAAAAAGTTAGGTGGGGTCTTCACTACTATTCACAAATCAAAGTTACAAAATGGTATCCAGCCAAGCATATCACACCAAAAACCAAGTTTTTTTTCTGCTTTAAAATATTTCTTAAATCTAATAAAAGATTCCTTATGGCCAAAACTTATTTTGCCTGAATCAAACAGAATTACTGCAAATAAAGACAATTCAGAAGAACATAAGACTTCCTCTCCGGATTTGGGTACGCCTATTCATGTGGATACAGAAAACATTATATATGATCCGGAGTTACATGCGGCAAATTTAGAAAGTTATAGAAAAAGGCAAAAGATTATTGAAAAGCAAATGAAAAGCATATTTATATATCCATTTGCTTATTGTTTTATTTGGATCTTCCCGTTCATTTTATATATCACTCAAATTAAGTATGAAGAAAATCATCATCCAATTTATTGGTTAAATTGTATGGGAGCTTTCATGCAGCCATTAAATGGATTTGTGGACAGTTTGGTTTTCTTTTATAGAGAACAACCTTGGAAATACACAATTATGAAAAATTTTGAAAAGGATCATGGTAATAGAATGGATAATGTAATGATATATACAAAGGAATTTGATTCGGAATCCACTGCAACAAGTGCAAGGTTAACTAAAAATTCATGGAGCTTAAACAAGGATGTAGATATTAATAAATATTCAAAATGGAGACACTGCCTAAATTGTTTGAACTTACCCTTCTTTAAATTGCCGACCGACGAAAACATTTCAAAATTTCAAATGAAATACATTAATTATAAGTTAGAAAGTTATAAAGACGATAATATCAATAATTTCAACTTAAAACACGATTATTCAAGTATTTTAAGTGGAGAACTAACTGAGAAAGAATTTAGATGTGCCCTAGAAACTTTTTCATTAGACTTTTCCAATAGAAAGCTATCTTTGAGTTCGAATACGCTCAATTCAAGTGGTGCTCATATTAGGTCGTCCATAGTCTCCTCAAGCAAATCGTCGAGGTCAAGACAATTATCCACCATAGGTCCAAATGAACCAGTGATATTGGAAGGAAAATCATCCATCCCCGCAATTTTAAGGAGACCTGGCAACGATTCTGCTTTATCCGCAACTCCTAGAAACAATATTGGCAGCGGTACCAATATAAATAGTCAAAGTGGATTTTCTACAAGTCTCAAAGATTCAAATACCGATAGTAATGATGAAATAGATTTTTTAGAGTTCTTAAAGATTGGCCCATGATTTCTTTTATAATAATGTTTGTTTTTAGTTCTAATATGTTTTAATAGTTTTTCCCAAAATACTTCTCTTCTTCATCTACATATAGTTTTGAATCGGTTTCTTTGTATATTATTGCCATAAAAGATTAACTTTTTAATAAAATTTTAGATTCGGCGCATAACTTTCCAAAACCATATCATAATCATTATAAAAGCTTATATTCTATACAATATATTACCCGTATATTGTATTGAACTTAAAATGTTAGGCTTACCAATAAAAGCAAGACGCTCGAGATGTTAAAAATACAAATAGGTGGTGACCCTAAATAGCAATAATAACATAGGTAATTTTTACAATATATCTATTTTTTTAACTTCTAAAGCTATATGTATGTTTGGCTTACAATCTTTTATTAGAACAATTAAAAGTATAATCGATTATTTTTACTTTATAAAAATATAAATATTCAGACAGTGAAAGCAAAGTGTTGATGGAGTCTGAGGATCGAGCAATAAATGAGAATTGTACCATAAAATCAGCTAAATACTACGAGAGTAACGCAGGGGATGGAACGAAGGCAACTGATCAGTACTTGTCAGGAATTAAACTTGTGCTTATATTGATTAGTTGTGTAACTAGTTTATTTATTGTTGCACTAGACCAAACTATAATTTCAACTCTATTAACAGATGTTGGCGATCAGTTTAAGTCATTTTCGGACATAGGCTGGTTAACTTCTGGATTTTTACTACCTTTGGCTACGCTAACGCCATCTTACGGTAAGATTTCCATTGCCTTTGGCAGAAAGAATACCATTATTGTTGGTATTATTATATTTGAGATAGGGTCGCTAATATCAGGTGTGGCTACTAGTATGGATATGTTAATCGGAGGTAGAGTGATTCAGGGTATCGGTGGGGGTGCGGTTCAAGCGATGGTGGTCGTTATATTGACTGAATCGGTACCAATATCCAAGAGGCCGTTATCATATGTGTTGTTAGGTGTAACGTTTTCAGTTGCTAGTGTACTTGGACCATTTGTCGGAGGGGCATTTGCAAGCCACGTTACCTGGAGATGGTGTTTTTATGTAAATTTACCAATAGGTGGACTCGCTATATTTTTAATAGTGTTTAGCTTTAATCCTCCAAAGCCAGAAGGTAACTTGCGCCAAAAGTTATCAAAAATTGATTATATAGGTACTTTTTTATTAACTAGTGGATTGGTTTTGGTGTTATTGGCTTTGACATTTGGTGGTATTACTTTTCCTTGGAAATCTGCCGCCGTTATATGTTGCTTTACAATTGGTGGTGTTTTGTTGGTTTTATTTGGTTATTATAACTTCCAAATTTCAAAAAATCCAATTATTATAAAAGAAATAATAATCGTTCCTCAAATTTTTGCCGCTTGTATTAGTGCTATGTTTAATTTTGCATTTTTTTTATTAGACTTAACCTTTTTGGCCATTTATTTCCAGGTTGTCCGCAATTCGTCTGCATGGCAATCAGGTATTGATCTAATTCCAATGGTTATTTCAGTGTCATTAGCATCTGTATTTAACGGGGCGTTTATTAGATATACAAGATACGTTAAAATTACTATGATGTTGTCTGCCATACTTGGACCAATTGGTAATGGTTTATTATTGTTATTAACAAAAGACTCATCGGCCAGTTCACGGATTGGGTTATTAATAATTGTTGGAATACCATGTGGATTACAATTTCAAAGTTCATTATTGGCTGCTCAATTAAAGGCGCCTCGAGATGTTGAAGGCTCATTAATTTTAGTAACAATATTTTTAAATTTTGTCAAATCAGTTGGAGCTGCTGTTTCTGTTACGTTGGGAGAACTCATTTTTCAAACAACTAGTAGTAAATATATAAATGAGTCATTGGGGCAATTGTCAAAAGATTCAGAAGCTTATAGGTATCTAGATAATATCTCTCCAAAGGCATTAATCCAATCTCCAAAACTAATTCGTGAATTACCAGAGGTTGCACAACAACTTGTTTTAGATGCGTTTATGATAGCTCTAAAAAACGTCTTTTATTTCGGCCTTGGGCTCTCAATTGTTTCATTGATTGCTGCTTTGTTTACAACAAATAGAAGGATTCCAAGAAATGAAGATGTTAAACAGAAAGGTGATGATGAAAATGTTGTGAGTGTCAAGGAAGATGATGAAGAGAAAAATACAGTTATTTCTACATCTAATGGAAGTAATAATTATTAATTTTTCCTACAGATACATATACTACACATTTTACAAATACACTAGTTTACAATAATAAAGACTTACTTTTCTATTCATTGAATACCTTTTTGCCAACCTCATCGAGGTAAAGCTTAATTTGAGCATTTAATCTAGTAATTTTTAAATCAAGATTTCTGATGTCAATTTGAAAATCGGACTTCTTTTTATTCATTTTATTTTCAATTTCAGCAATTAATTCTTTTTTCTTGTTGTACTCTTCTTCTTTTAAATTTCTTTCCTCAACTAATTTAGTATAATCAAGTCTATAACTAGCTAACTGTTGTTGGCTTTTAGTAATCCTTTCTTCTGCTTGAACTTTTAATTTGTCAATTTTTTCTTGTGTATTAGTTAATTGTCTTTCGAATTGTTGAATTTGCCTACTTAAATCGTTTGATTCTAAATTTTGTTGATCTAAATATTCCTGATTTGCACTTAATTTATCTAATGCATTTTTTTCTTTTATTAAATCATTCGAAATCTCTTCTAAAATTCTAAATAAATTTTTCAATTCATTTTCAACTACTTGAATTGATTCAATGGTAATCAAGATATTTCTATCTTTTTGTTCAAGACCGTTGTATGTGTTCTGATACTCACTTAGCTGATTCTTTAAATCTGATATAATTTGACTCAATACTGATAAATCAGTTGAAGAATATGTCTTCAATTTATCCAATTCCTTTGTTGATTCTAAAATTAAGTAATTTTGATCTTCGAGTTTCTCAATCAATCTTGATTTTTCTTCTTTATACTGGGAATGCTCTAAAGTAATGATTTCTTGCGACTTCTTTAATTTTTTCAATTCGTTCTCCAACTTCGAATTATATGCATTAACTTGTTTTAGCGTTGCTTTCTTGTGACTGCCAGTAGATAATTCAATTTGAGCTTTTAAATCTCTAAGTTGGTTGGCAATATTATCATTGTCATTCTGAACTTTTCTGATTTTCTCCAAACTTGACTCACTCTCTAGCACTAGCTGTTCACATTCGGCGGAATGTTCCTCTCTAAACCGTGCAAAATTAACTACTGCACTTAATATTCTCCTGATCCTAAAAGGATCAGGTCTCATGATATCCATTAGTGTCAAGTCATGAATGCCGCATCCTTGAATAAACTTATAAGCCGCTCTATGAAGAACAATCAAATTTAAAGCTCCCGCAGTATCATCTTCTTCCTCCTCTTCCTCCTCTTCCTCCTCTTGTTGTTTGTCTTCAGTTTGCGAATGATCTTGCGCTCTCGTTATCGACGCCTCCATCCTATTTGCTTTTTTAAGCCTTCTCTCAATCGACGGCGTTGAAATTCCCATAAATGTATCTAGAAACTGCTCGAATAATGATTTAATAAACTGACTAGTAGGTTTTGAAACCAATTCTTCCGTTGCTAAGAAATCACAACTCTGTAGACAAATAGTTATTTCTTTCGCATCTAGCAAAGGAAATACATCCTGCTGTAATAATTGATTGTGACGACGATTTGATGTATTCCCTGGTCTATATATCGTACTTAGACGGGACATGCCTAACTTATTTAACGTAGTGAAGATGACTTGTTGATATAAACATCCTATAAACTTGATGTCTATTTACATTTGAACCTCAGTTTTGTGTTAGCCGCTGGAAGACTGCATATAATTATTTCCATATTCTCTCCAGCTTAACTACACTATATTGCAAGAAAAACAATGTATTCAAATAGCTAATGTTATCACGTAATAGCTTGTAGGAAACGATCTAATCAGAAGAGAAATAATGGTGGTCTTCTTTGGATAAAAAAAATCGTTTTGTAAATGAACTCAGAAAAGTACTTCTCATTTCGAGTAATACTATGGAACAAAAGTTGCAACCACAATCACAATCAAATTCCTGGAGATATATTGCTTACTAGACTTCAAATTGTACGTTTAAACGTTTTTGAGTTGCTTTGTACGAGTAGGATATGCAAGATACACCTCAGGAAATAAATGATGGTGTAGACGCCAAAGATCCGTTTGATAGCTCGTCGATACCACAGGAACTCCAACATTATTTTAGCAAAAAAGACTTGGACAAGGTTAAAAAGGAAATTGAAGAAATTATAGGATACACCCCAAGCCCAAAGAAAATTAAAAAGGCGAAATCTTCACAAATACATACAGAAAATGGTGGTACCAACACAAATTGGCCAAGTAGAACAAGTTCCAGTAAGTCGATAGGGATAGAAGGTGTGAGCGAACTTAGTTCGCCTATTAAACCTGTCAGTCAAATAGAAGGTCTGAACGCATATAAAAACACCCATTACATTTATTCTAGTAATGGAGCTCCTGATATTGGTCAGTATTCTGTTAACAGCAAAATGAGAACTCCCAAGAAAAGCTCTCTTCCTCGACGCTTATCTTCTTTAAGAAGTGCATCAAAGACGAAAGAAGTATCCATTAAGCGTGTAACTGAATATGAAGCTTTTAAAATTGGCCTAACCAAGGGTAAGCTTATTGAAAGGATGAGAAGAGCAAAAGAGTCGAAGCAGATATTAAAGGAAGATCAACAAAACATCAAAAGAGCAGTGTCTGATCCCACTTACGACAAAACTCGTTTGAGACAAAGAACAGTTGAATCTAGAGCAGCATGCCCATATTACGAATGTGACCCAATTGGCAGTGATAGTTCAGATTCGGATTTTGTGCTATAGTCTGCTTTGATTTTTATTTAGCTAATCCTATAGAAAAAAATATTATCATATATTTGCATATAAAATATTCATATCGTGTGTTTGATGACTATGTTTTTCTTTTTAAACTCTTTCAGCGGTCCAAATAGCACCTCTACAAATTAACTTAATGGCTTCAGTTAATAATAGATAAGGAACTGCTTTCTCGGCATCATGTTCGATAGCAGTATCTAGATGCTCTAATTCGTCGTCCCTAAATTGACTAATTGTTTCCTTTAAGCTAGTCAATTCGGGCGAAGTTTGAATTTCGCTGTTAATCTTCTCTTCTGTCAATTGTTTGCCCGTTTCCTTGTCGAAAATTGGGATATCATATTGGTTCATCAATACCCTTAATTGTTCATTATAATGACCGCCAATTACTGTTTCGACAGCAACTGTGCAAGCCATTGCTGCCTCTTTGCTGATTAGTGCAGTTCCCATACCAATACCAATAGCGCCCACTTTCCATAATGGAGTCAACAAGGAAGGTCTAACTCTTCTTTCAACTTGTAATTTGTTGAAAGTATTGTGATGGTGGATTTCCTGATCCCACATATGTTGTAGAACTGGTTTCAAATGAGGATATTTTGATGCTAATACACTATACTGACCACGGTAAATATAATTAGCACCGAGTTCACCAGCTTGGTCAACTCTTATGACTCTGTCTAAAAATGCTTTCTGTGCCTTTGATAAGGACTTGTATTCTACATCTTTACCGTAATATCTTTTTGCTACCTCTTCCTTTGATGACTCTTGTAATTTGGATGATAAGGTAGAAAATTGACGCTTCAATGCTTTTAGTTGATTTTGCCTGAGCGATCTCGATATCATAGCTGGTTAGTTTTTATAGTTAGTAGCATATATTGTTTTATTAGTTTAATGAAGACAGATATTAATGACTATAGATGAATTGATTCTCGTATACACACCATAGTTCCCGCAAAAAATTTGTACTGGCTCGCACCTCTTAGAGTGTTAGATATTTGAGTAATGCTATGCTCATTTCGAACACAATCAACAAGCCATCTATATAATTCTGTGAACAAAAAGAAACAAAAAAAAGCAGAAAATAACTAAACATTCCTTCGGTATGTAATTATTTTTATAATAAAAAATTGAAAAATATTATTAAACTTTGGTGAAAAATGAAAAATGTAAAAAATTTGCAGATAATTGTCAAAAATGGACAATATGCCACAGCACAAATTTCAATATTTCACACTTGCTGTAAAAAGGTACTATTCGATTTAAAAGAACTAAAAATTTTCAACATAGAAATTCCAACGTCAAAGGGAATCTCTTGAGTATCCCTCGAATTGGTAACAGGCTTGAACTCGTTCGATGGGACTTTCAAATGTTGAAAGGACCTGTTTGGTATATCTTTCACCATTAACCATTCAACAGGAAAAATACCCTTCCAGCGTGTCTGCTCCACCCAAATACCGCTAGTCTTGGTAAAATCGATTTTATCTCTCATTTCTGCTATGCCGCAAAATTTGCCAGATGAGTTGACCAGATAAAATAAGAATATTCTACCATCATTAATGGCAACATCATTAAATGCTTTATTTAACCTTTTATTACCTAGATCGGTTGATGTCCAAATTTGATGGTGAAACGATGAACACACATCAAGAACATTATACGACTTAATCACAAAAAATCTCGAACTCTCAGGTACTGAGAACGCATTTCCCTTATAATTTCTAAACATTAGCTTTTTATTTGACTGAATCGGTGTTAGCGGTGTTAGCGGTGTTGACCTCGAATAATCGTAGCTTACAGAGGTGTTGGCCAAGCTAACAGGTGTTGCCAATGGTGATTCAAATAACCCTGACGGAGATGAGAGCGAATCACAGCAACTGCTCTTGTAAGATGTAGACCAAATATTCATCCTGTATGTCAAAGGTATTGCACTAACGTCATTATTAATACCAATAGACTCTACCGCCGAAATTGATCTTGGCGTACAATACTTCAGTGTTGAATTAGAGCTCGTTGGAAGCGTTAAATTCAAAAGCGATGTATCACTGGCGGTATATCTCAGTTGATCCGACGAACTGGTTGAATTTGATTCTGATCCAACGTCTGAACCAAAGAATATGTCAAATGTGTCTGAAGAGCTATACATTTTACCTACTTCAGATTAGAACAGCTGAAAACCAACTGGAATAACCACCGTATTTATAGTAAATCAGTATAGGTTATTTCGAAACAGTTTTGCAACATTTTAATGTGTAAAAAGTAGAATGTAACATGTAAATTGGAGATATATAGTTGAGAATTTTTTTTGTTGATGGCAGCTAAGAAGTTTTACAGCAACATCAATATCCGAATCAATGTCATATAGAGTTAAGGAAGTAGACAGTGAGTATATAACTAATAAGGTTAAGAAGGATAAATCATCTACTAAATTTCCAAAGGTGTTTAAAACCAGAGTAGAAATCTCAAAAGTCAATTTCCCTATAGTTAAAGAGTGGATAACTAGCAAATTGAACGAGCAATTACCTGACGATGACATAGTTATTGATTACTTATGTGAATTGTTGCAGAATGATGAATCACCGGATATTAAAGGGATACATTTGCAAATGCAAGATTTCTTGGGTAAAGAAGAGTCGTTGCAATTTTGTGAACACTTGTGGAGATTGTTAATTAGCGCCCAAGAGGACGCGGATGGTATTCCGTTAGAAATCATCGAACAGAGGCGGAAGGAGTTGGAGGAAATAGAGAAGAAACAAGTGAAACGCGATGAGTCTAGTTATAGAAGGAGCAAAACCAACTATAATAGGAGCCAGGACAATACTGACAAAAGGATACCTGATGAGAAGGAAAGAAAATACAGAGAAAGGGACAATTATCGCTACAGAAATAGCACTAGTAAGCCAAAGGGTAAGTATGCAAATGATAATTATAGAGATTACGGTATAAGAGATCGTGGAGTTGAGAATGTGGAGAGTGGACAGAGAGATTGGGCACATAAAGACAGAGAAAGAAGTAGAGAAAGAAAGTGATGGCTAAGAAATTGCACCAGCTTCTTCACGATCTACTCAAACTGGCAGTCAGACCAATATAGCTACTGTTCTGATAATACTTCTACCACCTTTGTATAGTAATTGTATATTAGTTTATATAGAGAATAAAAGTCGTGTGACACACAACCTTGTCCCGCTTTAATCATTAACGAACAGCACCAATGAAACGAAGGACGCCCTCTAGATCAATAGCTAATATTAGTGATTATCAACTAGTAATTATTTAAAAAAGGGAAATCAAATAATGTCAGATCAACAGGACCAATCAGGTCAACAGCACCATCATCACCACCATCACCACCATCACCATCATAATCATAATCATAACACTAATTCTCAACATCAGTCACAGATTCCTATAGATCCGAATGTTAATCCAAATAATAGAATTGGTAAATACCAAATTATTAAAACTCTAGGGGAAGGATCATTTGGTAAGGTTAAGTTAGCACAACATTTGGTTACTGGCCAGAGGGTTGCTCTTAAAATTATTAACCGTAAAACATTGGCAAAGTCAGATATGCAAGGGAGGGTTGAAAGAGAAATTTCATATTTAAGGTTGTTAAGGCACCCTCATATTATTAAATTATATGATGTTATTAAGTCAAAGGATGAAATAATTATGGTTATCGAGTTTGCTGGCAAGGAACTATTTGATTATATTGTTCAGAGAGGTAAGATGCCTGAAGATGAAGCAAGAAGGTTTTTCCAACAAATTACTGCGGCAGTTGAATATTGTCACAGACATAAGATCGTTCATAGAGATTTAAAGCCGGAAAACTTGTTATTAGATGATCAACTTAATGTGAAGATTGCTGATTTTGGGTTGTCGAACATTATGACTGACGGTAATTTTTTGAAGACAAGTTGCGGTTCACCAAACTACGCGGCTCCTGAGGTGATTAGTGGTAAATTATATGCGGGCCCAGAAGTTGATGTTTGGTCTTCTGGTGTCATTTTATATGTTATGCTATGTGGAAGATTACCGTTCGATGACGAATTTATTCCTGCGCTCTTTAAGAAGATCAGTAATGGTGTTTACACGTTGCCAAATTATTTATCATCGGGCGCCAAGCATTTGTTAACGAGAATGTTAGTTGTTAATCCATTAAACAGAATTACCATTCATGAAATAATGGAAGATGAATGGTTTAAACAAGGTATCGAAGACTACTTATTACCACCAGATTTATCTAAAACTAAGAATAATAAAATTGAGATTGATGAGGATGTCATATCTGCTTTAAGTATGACAATGGGTTATGATAGAGATGAAATTATTAATGTGATTGAAAAATGCAATCAACATCAAGCACCTCAGCAGCAATCGAATGAAATTTTAGACGCATATTTGTTAATGAAGGAAAATCATTCTTTGGTTAAAGATTTGAAAAAAACAAAAGCTGACAAAATGGATAATTTCTTGTCACAATCCCCACCACCATCCTGGACCACAAGTTCAACTGGTTCTGCACCGGGAATTCAACAATCTGTCACTTACCAAACCTTAGCGACAGTACCTGATTTGTCAACCTTGCCAAACTCCACTATAGCCATATTGCCATCTTCGTTACCTTCAATTCATAGGGCTTATATGATGGAAAGTACTAATCAATCTAAAATTGCACCCGTTTCTACCAAGAAACTGAAAACCAGATGGCATTTTGGTATCAGGTCAAGATCTTATCCATTGGATGTTATGGGTGAAATTTATAGAGCTTTAAAGAATCTAGGTGCCGAGTGGTCAAAGCCTACTGAAGAAGAGCTATGGACAATAAAAGTCAGGTGGAAATACGACAGCGGAAATACTGAAGATGCCAATACTCCAAACTTAATGAAGATGCAAATCCAGTTATTTCAACTAGAGCCAAATAATTATTTGGTGGACTTCAAGTTTGACGGCTGGGAAACAACTTCAAACGTGACCGACGAATCAATTATAAAACAAGATGTAGATGAAATGAGTTCTTTTTCTGCATATCCATTTTTACATTTAGCTACAAGATTGATTATGGAGTTAGCTGTGAATAGTCAGAGTAGTTAATATTTTTAGTTCTTTTTCAAGTGTGTAATCTATTGAGATATAATTGTTCTATGTACTTTAATAGGAATGATATTATAATTAAACAATTGTCTTCGTGAATCGTGTCTAACCGTTTTAGTTAAAAAGTAAATAGTTTCTTAATTAGGCAAAATTTACAAAAATTGCGATGTTGAGTTTACCACTAAGATGCGAACTCCATGCTGCCATACAGTATCAGGAACGTATTTTGGGTTCTTTTTAAACAGTATATATACAATTTATGTTGTCATAAGATAGCAGGTTATTTGCAATTCTGATTGATACCTTTGTTATGAAAACTATAGATTTATTGAACAGTCCAGGGTCAAAATTGCCGTCGGAGTCTTCGATTAAATTAAATGAAATAACTAAGATTATTTTTAAATGTAAGAAGACAACAATATTAACAGGAGCTGGTATCTCTTGTAATGCAGGCATTCCAGATTTTAGATCATCAGATGGGTTATATAATTTAGTTAAAACAAAGTATCCAAAGTCGGTCGTTAAAGGTCAAGACTTGTTTGATATATCGTTGTTTAGAGATGAAATATCGTTGTCATTATTTTGTACGTTTATGGAGTCGTTATATAAATCCAGTTTGGAAGCTCAACCAACGGAAACCCACAAGTTCATTAAGATTTTAAAAGATAAGAATAAGCTATTAAGATGCTACACACAAAATATAGATTCATTGGAGAAATCAATGAATTTGAATATAGGAATTAATCAAAACAACTTTGAAAGCGACAAGTATTTTAACAAGAATTGGAAAGATTTAGATGTCGTTCAACTACATGGTAATCTACACAAGTTATCTTGTACACAATGCTTTGCAAATTTTGACTGGAATGAACATTACCAGAACCAATTGAGCAATGGATTAAATCCTGAATGCGACAATTGCTATGCTAAATACCAGGAAAGATTGTACCTGGGTAAGAGACTAACAGGTAATATTGGCTTTTTACGGCCTGATATTGTATTGTACGGTGAAAACCACCCACAGTCAGAAATATTAGCTCAGGGTTTGAATCTTGATTTAAAACTAAAACCGGACTTATTAATAATAATGGGCACGTCGTTAAAAGTTGATGGAATCAAAAAATTGGTAAAATCATTGAGCAATTCGATCCACGCTAGAGGCGGTAAAGTCATATTCATAAACAAAACCTCCTTGTCGAAGCAATGGGAAAGCTATGTTGATTACCAAATATTGAGTGACTGCGATGACTTCGTAAAATTATTAAAGAAAGAAATACCCGACTTATTTTTGACTCAAGAACAATTGGATTCCATGAAATTAAAAAATAATAAAGTTAAAATGGAAGATAGAAAGGAAGTCAAGAAGGATATTAAGAAGGAGGTTAAGAAAGACATAAAAACGTTGACTCCTCCATCTACCCCCACTAAAAAGAAGAAACCTACATTAAGGCGCTCTAATACCAATTCTAAAAACAAGATGAAATTTGAGTTACCTTCTCCCTTATCAAGCTTCAATGAAGACGTACCACTTAACACTGAATCCCAAGTTAAACAAGAGAATGAAAAATCACTTAAAGTAATAACGAGATCGCAACTAAATAGAGAAGTATCAAAAAGAAAAATCAAACTTGAACATGAAAGTATTGAAGATTTGCCTTCTAAGAAAATAAAAATATAGGTCTTATCTTAAATATCTTCATTCTGTGTATATTAATGTAGTATTTTATAATTCTTATGAGTTCTGCAAAGCCTCTATCAGAATCGCAATTTATTTTTCTACCTGTTACTAAAATAACAACAAACGATTTTCTTTGGATATACAATTACAATACCACTTGTTCACCTTCCATTGATATATTAGTTGATAATTTATTGTAAGGTTAATCCATAGGCGTATTTAAGTTTCAATTTGATGGATCAAGTTTCTAGCTTCTTTGAAAATATATTGGCAGTTGAACCAAATGATGCGGACAAACCGATAGCTGAGAGTACATCAAAAGAAAGTGAATCAAGCTTACCATCAAGTAACAAGAAAGAAGCAATAACATCAAACAGTAAGAAGAGAAGATCAGATTTGGATTTTTCGTCATTTTGGTACAAACCAGATGATACCAAAAAGAGTTCGATTTCAAACTCCTTGGTAACAGATAAGCTAATGGAAAAAATAATATCAATGGTAATACCAATGAATATTGAAGATGAACAACATAATCGAATTATAAATGGGAGGATGCAAATGCAAAGCGAACGGCCATCGTTATCTATTAATTTGATGTCAAAGAATTCCATCCAATTGACTCAGAGGTTATCCTCCGTCTTTAGTTTCGTCGACAATGTGATTAAGTTCTTCAATTGGTATAATCCGTATTATACAGTAGGGGTTTTGCTAGTACTAACTCATATAATTTTAAACCCTTACTTAATTTCAGCAGTTCCTTTCTTTTTAATTATTAGCAATATCTTTGTCCCTCACTATTTGGTAATTTACCCACCAGATAATTCAATCTTAAATGATTATTTTAAATATAATCCAGTTCCATCAAATAAACCTTTACTAGCCTATAAAGCATCCAAGCCAGTGCCAGAATTTTCAAAAGAATTTATATTAAATTTGACTGATTTACAAAATCACATGGTTCTTTATGTTGTTGCCTATGATTTTTTATTATGGCTAGGAAATGACTATTTGTTCTTTAAGGATGAAAAACTAACTAGCTTGGTTCTAATCGCTTTAATTGGCTTGACTTTGAATAATTTAATAGTCCTACCAAAAGTTGTACCAGCATTATTAAAGTATTTACCCATTAAGGTTATATTAATTTTAAATATTTGGTTAATTACAGGGTTGTTTCATCCAGCTGTAAGAACAAGAATACTAGATTGGTATTTCAACGAAGAAACTAGATTACGGATTTTAAATATAAATAATACTATTGAATTATATTTAACAAATTTTTTGGAAGACGACGATAATGATAAGGATGTCGTGAAACAGGTTGAAATATTTGAATTGCAAAAATTAAATTCGAAGACTAAGATTTGGGAATTAGTTGGGTTTACTAACAATTTATACACCATAAGTAGCCCAATCAGGGCTTTAAATAAAACAAATGAAGAGGACCAAGAAGATGAAGAGACTAGTCTTAGCAGAATTGAGATCAATAAAAAGCTATCAATTAATGAAATTAAGCCCCCAAAGAATTGGGAGTTCATCGAAAAGAATTGGAAACTAGATCTAAATGTCAACCAATGGGTTGAAAATAATTTAATTGAAGATCTAGTCTACATTGATGATTATGAAAAATGGGTTTATGATTATCAGAACGAGAAACTGACAAACAATGTGTTTCGTAGGAGGAGATGGATTAGAAATTGCAGGAGAGAAAACTTAATTAATAAAAATACAAGTGATAATAATGATGAAAATAAAAGTGGTAAATCTGGATAATAAGGAAAAAGTTAAATTAGCTGATGATTTAATGTGATGATTAAGGATTTATAGGTTCATTATCTATAGCTTAATAAAGGATACTTGGAGCGAGGGATAAATTCCTTTATAACTTCAATGAAAGCAAGTAATTCCATATCAAATGTGTTTCTATAATCCAATTATAAGCTCTATAAACCTGTCCTATATTCAATAGTTACCCACTTCATTTCATAAACTCCATTAAATTCAAAGAACTCAATTTTTTTGCTTCTTCCTGTTTTTGTTTTTTTTTCAATTCTAGCAAATTAGTCAAGTTGTTTTGCTTACGTTTCTTTATTCGCTGTTTTGCCTTACTGGAGTCCTTCGATATTTCATTCGTACTATTAGCCTTCCAGGTAGCTTTGAATACTTCTGTTTTGACCGGTTCTTCCTTTCTCTGATGGACAGGAAGGTCTTCCACACCTTTGTAGTTGCAGACTAAACATCTATACACTAAAGATCTTCGTTTCTTATATATTATCCTAATAGAAGTAGTTAAACCTGGAATAGCTAGCTGTCCACAACATGAACAAAATTTATTTGACATCTGAGACGGCAAGTTGATGCACTTCTCATTATTAAATTGCTGGAATTTTAAAGTATAATGTTTATTAATCGGATTTAGTGGTAATGAATGGGTCAAGTCATATAAGTGTATACTAGTAATCTGATTAAAATTCATCTTTGTATAATTTTCTCTATATGTTGATTCATAAAAAAAAGCTATCGTTCCAATTTAATACCCTTTCCGATACTCGGTACAAGTATCAACCAATTAATTTTTCACTATTAATAATACAGTTAGTCCACCGATAAGCGGAGTATCTACAACTAATAACACTTAAGATATATAAATACTATAATTGAGAGTTTTGTTGATAACCCTGGGATAAAGTTTATATAATTAGAGGGAAGTCAGGATTAATAACGTTGTTAGTATAGAAAAAGTCAACTGAATATTCCGAATATGATCATGACATTACAACTGCATAAGGGTTTAAGATTAATAACTCCAACAAATATAGAAGGCAAGGTTTTAAAATCATGTATTAGATGTAGACAGCATAAGACAAAATGTGATGCAGCAAGCACTAATCCTTTACCATGTACACATTGTTTCAAAAGAAATATGAATTGTACATTAGATATAATAACGAAAAATCCAAATAGATCCACAGATTTGATTGAGAAGTTGGTCAGCGATGTCAAGACGTTGAAAGAAACGTTGGACAAAGTGATAAGCAGAAAGAATATGATGGTCAGGTTGTTAATCGAGAGAGGTGCAACGGTTTGCAAGGTAGCTGTGTCCACACCATCGATTTCAGAAATTGAATCATGTCTTAATTCTCCAGCTAGCTCACAATTGGCAAGACCAGTTTCATCATTTGAACCAAAACCCAGAAAGGACTTCACAATAAGCTCAAACTTGAATACCGAAAGCGTTTCAATTTCTCATAAGGATGCTTTCGATTTCTTTAAGAATTATGAATTAAATTTCAACAAGTTCTTACCTATATTTCCAGATGATTTCTTTTCAACAATTGACTTGAACAATTTTTATAAAGAGAACGAATTATTATTTTGGTGTGTTATATTAACATCTCATTTAAACAAAGCTAGTTCCTCACAATACTTAAGATTGTCAAATCATATTAAGTCTTTAGTGGTTGAGAAATGTTGGTTTCAAACACCAAGGTCAGTCTATACCATAAGCTCATTGCTACTATTAACTACCTGGCCCTTACCGACCAATAAATCGGAAAACATTTCTGACAATCTATCGGTGAAGTATATTTCTTTAATGAAAAGTCTATCATTACAATTTGGTTTGCATAAGTTGGAATTTATTAACGAATTTAGTCATAAAACTAAAATGAACATATCAAATAAGGCTAAACTAAATAACTTGATCAGAGAAAGGATATATAAGTTTATCAATATTAATTCGAATTATTGGTTAATTTATTTGGGTTTGTCAAACAACAATTATAATGGGTTTCAACAAGATTATATAATAAATAAAGCAAATAAAGATTTACTAAATCCATCCACTGGTGAAGATCATTATATCAATTCATTGTTAAAGATTTCAATGATCCAATCCAGATTGAACGAAAATATAAACGATTTAGTGAATAATGAGAATAATACGTCAAAATTGATTAATTTAAATATGTTTGAAATTATTTTGAATGATTTAAATAAAATGTTAAAACCAAATAATTTAGTCAAATTGTCAATTGAATTTTCAAAATTGCAGTTATTTATTTATTCATTTTCAAATGTGAATGTTAACATTGATGAATATAAGTCGTATATACAGAGATCTTTACGTTCATGTTATCAAATTTTAGATTTGTTGAATTTTGAATTCAAAGTTATAAAAAATTTTAATCAGCTACCAATTCATTATAAATTTATAGTCGAATTGGCTTCATTTTTATTGATTAGAATTTTTAAGTCTCCTTTGTTAAATAACAAAAACGAGTATTTATTGCTAAAACATAATTTTAATAAGGTCTTTAATATAATTACTGGAAATGAAAAAGATAGTAATTGGTCAACTATTAACTCAAAACTAATTAAGACTTTAAAAAAATTTAATAAAATAAATAATTCAATAATTTTAGAACAATCTAATGGTTCATTTTTTTTGATTAATATAATGGGAAATTATTTGGTTTCCAGTTTGAATTATGAATTAATTTGGTTTATTTACAATTACGAAAAATCTGCCAAGGATGGTGAAATGGAAAATATTGGGTATAAAAATGTTAATTGGCTGACATTTGGGTTAATTGAAAATAATGAAAACCTTAAAGAGATAATATCCTACATAATAAGCAATGATTCAATATTCAATTGAAGAATGCATAAATCTTTATAGATTATATAGTATCTAAATGATTTTGATTATAGTTCTATTTTTATTATGTAAAATTTCTAACGATCAATCCAATTTAACCGTAATTTTTTATTGTCAACAAATGGATTCAAAATTAAATAACCAATTAATAATGCGGCAATTGTTAAAACTAGTTTAAACTTATTGAATTTTCCATTTAATAAATCATATGATAATGATGGTTGAATAAAACTGCAAAACAGATTATATTTATTTATATAGCATCCTATTGAAGTTGATTCCAAATTTGTCGGTTTGACTAATATCATTCCTCCTTCAGTAACTAGTAATTTGTGTTTATGATTCAATATTTGGAAAGTATTTTTGAATATCACTGGTTCATATGGAATCATTCTAAAATCGTTCTGAAAGTCTTGTTGTGTTAATTCTTTATCGTCAATTCTTCTACTATTCAATATATATTTAGGAATTTCAACTAAAGCGCCTGATCTTGTTACAGCAAGAATAGATTTTAATGTAATACCAAATTCAGTTTGTGTCGATGCAATGGATATAATTCTTTCTGGGAATATAAAGGATTTCAAACTGATATAATTAATCGTTGAATTATAGTTGAAAACTGAGATTGTATCTTTTTTAATGGATTTGGATGAATCAAATAAATCAATTACATTAATTCTTTGTTCTAATCTTGGTGATTTAGTAAAATATGTGTAAACTATCCAATTATCATCCATAATTAAATTAATCGAACTTAAATCAATAACTTCGTCTGAGCTATGACTGAATGAATACAACAAATTTCCAGTTATACCATCAACTAAGTAAAATTTTAGTGCTTCCTTATCTTTAGTTAAAATTGAAATTGAATTAGGATAAAGATATTTGTATAAAATAGATTTATCAAATAATGTTATTCCAATTGATGAAGTCGTACTATCTTGAGGTCTTGATGAGATTGCTAAAATTTTTTCATTTTCCTTTGAAAATCTCCAAGTTTTTATTGTGCTTATGCCTTTAAACTTGTAGCCCTGAACTTCATTATATAATTGTTCGAGTACATATTGATCCGGATTAACTTGATAAGGGCCAAAGCTAACAAAATTGTCTGATTCAAATTTTATCATGAAAGCATCTTTAGTATCTTGACCTTTAACTTTAATAGCCTTTGAAACATTTCTTTCGAAAATATCTGGAACATTGTTAAAAGCCCCATTTCTTGGGTTGATTCGGTAAAGATACTTACTAAAAACTGTAAAAATTTCATCATTAATTTCAAATAGATCTACAAATTCTCCAGCTTCAGTATGAAGTATTTCTGTTCTCCAAAAGATTGAGCCATCTTTTGAATTAACTGCAATAACCAGCTTTTGTTGCTCATCATAGAATAGTATTAGCTTTTCAAATCCAAATTCATCGTCATCTAAAATATCATTTACTAAATTCTCAGATTCAATAAAAAATGAAACAGCGTATTTACCTAACTCCGATAAATGTCTTTTCGTTCGTAATATCCAACGTGATGTAAAAGTATGGTAGGACGAGTCATCTAATAGGTTATGAACTTTATTAATCGAAATTTGAGATTTTGGTTTATCAATAATCAAATATTTTGATGCATTAGGATAAAGCAAGTCATAACCAAATTCTTCAGACAAGCCTGTGACTAAACATATCTTAATTACATTAAACATTTTGGATCCATGCAATATCGAATAAAGTTTTAACTCACCATCATCATATCCAACAAAGTCTTGAGAATATGCTGTATTTCCATATTTTATTATTTTGATGCTTGATGGGTCATCGGTTGATAAAAAATCTGTTAACTCAAAAACAATTTTATTCCCATCAGACAGTGTGAGATCCGAATCTTCAACGGTTTTAGTTGATACAACTAGTATCTCATTTAATGAATAACTAATTAATTGAACATTGACAATATAATTTTCAACATTTTGAATATTGATTAAGTTAATCATATTATCCGAAATCTTGTAAAGTTTAATAGATGTTCCTTCGTAATCAAACAAATAATCAGAATTAATTACCTGCAAGTTCCTAGTCTTTATGGAATGTTTTATTGGAATAAAATATGGCCCCTCCTCTCCTTCGAAAGACAACTTTAGAACCTTGTTATCTTCTGTAATTATAATACTGTCTTTAAACTGCCTAATTCTGGACACAGATAATTTGCTAGTCGATACAATCTCTAATTTTGAATTTATCTCAACTAATGAGTCGTCATTAACAATTAAATAACCAATGCCATTCAATTGATCTAGTCTAAAATCCTTAACTTCTTTACATACAGTGCGTAAACCGGAAGCTTCCCCTTGGTCATCTAAGTACAGCAAGTCACCATTCGATCCCAAAATTAGAACTCCTTTATTAAAGAAATTCTGAAATTTAATAGGGCTAGACTTCAACTCAATGGTAGTCTGTAGCACACCATTTCTGGTCTCGTATAGATAAACCACCCTGGATTCGTTCGAATAAAGGTACACCAATTGATTTTTCTTATACAAATAATAGTGATCAACTAAAGTTGGCATTTCATTTAAATTAACCATCCACTCTAAAGAATTTCCCTTTGTGATGTTTATTTTAACCAATTGGTCCTTACCTGAAAATCCAATCAAATGATCACCTGAAACAAGCTCATAATCATGTAATTGGCTGTAATAATATTTAACCCAATCCTTAACAAACGCATCTTCCAATAAGACAGCCGATGTAATTGAAACAAATAAGGATACGAGTCCAAGCAAACGAGTCCAGTGTATCATCTGCTAGCTATGGGTTTGTGACAAGAAAGTATAGTTATTACTCAACCGCCTTCAAATCACCTACTTAAAGTGGATTAATTGTAAATTGGAATTGATAAATGTCGTGAGTAGTTGAATAAATGTCGTAATTAAGTGCGATATTTATTCCTGTGTATAGTAAGGTTGCTAATTCTCCCTAATAAGGGGATAACAACCATTATATTCATTCAAAAATGGATCATGTAAAATCTTTCGTTATCAATTCCATTTTCTTTTACTGTTAGTTCTTTGCTTTTAGTTCTTTTACTGAAGCTTCATTATCTTGCTTTAATTGGAGAGAAAATTTTTTCTTAGTTGAATTCAAGTCGTATTTCTATTTTATACTTTTTGTCGCCCAAACTACACCACATCAGTTTAACAACCTATTGAAACATGCATTCTCGTGATTGGTTTTTGGTATTTGTTGGGTTCTTTGGTACGTATAGCACATTTAAGCTGAGGTGTAATGTCTACTAACCAAGGAATAGTACCTCCAATCCCCGTCTTGGTTAAGAGAGGAATTGCATCAGCCGATTTTTGGATAAACGTCTTATTATGGATCTTGGGTCACTTTCCAGGAGTGTTACATGCTTACTACATTATTCTGATCTACCCATACAGGGAAACTTATGCAAGCGTTGGAGAAGATATTCAAAATCATAGAGTCAATGAATATGGGGCTACTGTAGGATGATTAAGCGCCCGCTTGCAGTATTGTTGTTGTGGCACAGGGCATTTTAGTATGACGCCCTGTTGGTGAAACTTTCATTAGCTTCAGCTATACTTGTTTAAATAATAAGTGAGTAGTTTAGAGTTTAATTGAATGAATCTGTCATGTACCTTTGTAGGTCCGGCTAGCTTATTAGCATTTGCTAATTTGGTTACCCGGAAATAGAGTATTTGTTCACGGTATAAATTGATCAATTTTTGTTTCTTACGATGTACTTCTCTTCTATTTTTTAACTATACTATTTTATATATTAATATATGTCTATTTTTTCAATTTCTGCTTGTTCAAGGTGTAAGAAACGCATAACTTAAGTTGTCCGATAAAAGTTTTTTGACTTATCTTAAATGATACATCGGTTCAATGTGTCTATATGCGAAGATGAATGAAGAGTATCCAAATGGTTTTCTTTTAACTTCAGTGAATATAATCGCAAGATGGCAGAAATTTTGAAGTAAACTCGTTCTGAATTTACCTTCGATTTCTAAACAAGTTTTGAGGGAATCAAGTTGTTGGTTATTTCACAGTTCTTGTTGAAGTAGCCTTTTGGTTCTCACTAGCTTATTGTCTTGTCCCATTAACGTTACGGCAAGTAGTTTAAGGTTGTGCAACAAACAATTATGGTTACGTTTTGTAATTCGTACTTACTTTGAGCTTTGTGCAACTATTTAGATTATTTGTTGTTAATGGTTTTTCGATGCTGAACTAGAAATCTATATACTATAGAAATGGAATAAGTAGGATTAGTCACCTTACTGCAAGGACTTATTCTATAACGGATACTTACATTATGTCTCTATTTAGTTTAATACAGAGTTCACCTGATTCTATTGAAGCACTTTTGTTATTATGTCTTCTTCAGTTTCTACAATAAACTCTGGTCGACCCCCTCCTTGTTTCCAGAGCCATAACGCTTCGATCGCATAATTTCTGACTGATAAGTTTTTAGTCTTTGATTCATCGGATGCCTCTGTAATTGATTCAACGATTCTTAGTTCGTTGATCAAGTCCCACATAAGCTTTTCAAAGTTTGTAGTTAAGTCTTTCAAATTTTCATTAAATTCTTTATCTTCATCCTTATCACTAATGGGCAAAATCTTGTATTTATGTAAGCCTAATTTATGTAAAATTCTGCCCAAAGTTTGAATACTTACACATCTTTGGCCAGGCAATACTGATCTAGACAAATGTGCCAATTCACTCAATGTATACCCTGCTAAATGAGGATTCTCTGAATGATGATGCAAACCTAAATACATCGGGATTTCTTTGTCCTCATTCTTTGATACATCATTTAACTCAATTAAATCACCTTTAAAATCAAATCTCATATCCGAAATCGATTCATAAATATTCGGAACATGTTTCGGTAATGGTTCCGTCATCCATGATAATTTAGTTGTTTCTTTTGGCAAATCTGGATAATACTTTTCATGTAGTTTTTCAAAAAAATCAGGATCATTCAAATCTAGATCTTCGCCTTGGTTTGCCTTTGAGAGTGGTTTTGGAAAATGAACTGAGGGTGTCCTTGCTTCGTTATTCTCATCCTGGACTAATTGATAATCATCGTGTGCTATTTGATCTTCCGGATTAGTTGGTATCAAGTCATTAATATCTTCAACATCCTCCCAACCGTTTTGATCTAGTTCAACACTATCATCCAATTCTTCGTATTTTATAGTTGTAACATTCTTAAATCTAACTGTTTTATCTTTTTTATTAACTACTTGGCTCGATAATTCGCCGGACGAGTCTTCCGCTAACTTTCCTGTTGCAGTTATATCCTCTCTTAAATCATCTTCCAATTTCAAATCTTTTAAGCCAAGTGCTCGATCGACATCCTCAGCATCCAAATGAGACAAGTCTGTCAATCCATCTTTTGTTCTTATGCTACCGATCCATTGATTATAGCCTTCCGAATGAACATGGTGCTTATGGCGGTGAGCTGCATCCTCATCAGAGTAAGACCCTGATGGCTTATTTAATCTTTTTTCGGTTCTTTTTAATAAGCTTTGGATTAATTTTGAATCCAAGCCATTCAATAGCTCCTCCCTTTCTTGAATTATATCTTCTTCTGTCATTTTAGACATTCTTTCTAAATTTTCTCGATGTATTTTCTCTGCCTCTGTTAGTTCTACCCTCTCAGCTTCTGGCTGTACTTTATTCTTTAGAACCTCTTTTTCTTTTTGCCTTTGTTTCCATTTCGATGCTTTCTTTTCTCTTAGCTTTGTGGGAGAAGGAAACCCGTTGCTACTTATGGAAGTTGGAGGCTGAGGCACTTCTACGTCGTGCTCCACGATTTCACCGATTAGATCCATATTACTAGAAGCTGGCAAATATAATAGTACAGAACAATGCTTGATCAAGAGATTACAAAAATTGGTAAGTTAATGGCAATTACATGGTGGTGCTGCATATAAAAACTACAATATCAAGTGGTCTTCACAATATGAATGATATATTGTTTGATAGCTGCTTAATATTGGCAATCAGCAATCATTGCAACAAGCTATTATATATCTATCTGTAGAAGCAGGAGATGTTAAAGGAAAGCTTTCTCTAATCTAATCATAAAACATCCTTATCTTTTGAGGTAACTAGCGGCGGGGAAGAAGAGTCATTGTCAAGTTCATTATCTTCGACTTCCGTCAAGCTTGAATCATTATTCGTTTCAGGATGGATTTGTTTGTCAGTAGGGTGATTATCGATATATTGATTGTCCAGATAAGAAATATTTTGCAAATACAGTGGTAAATAACATTCTCGTCTATCTATTTTTTCATTGAAGTACTTTTTAAACTCTTCATTGAATGCGCTAGTGTAATATTCATATTTAGCTAACTCGGAATCTGGTCTGCTAAGGATCACTTCATTGTCATCGTATTTGTATTTATCTCGAAAAACATAAAATATATCAATGAATGGAATTATAAATATTAAAAAACTTTTGAACAACATAACATTTGTGTAGGATGACTTCTTTAACGTAAACTCTCCCTGGTTTTTGTTGTGATTATAAATGAGATTAATCCAGTTTCTTTTAAAGCCCATTGAGTATACTACTTCTTTAATGTGATACTGTACAACCAATCTGTCGTTCCCTCTTTTAATATTAACATATCTGATGCCATCCTCTTTCCTTGGAATATTTCTTTTCCTGACCCGCTTGCCTTGATTTCTTTCTTTCCATCTAAAATAGTGTTTCATTTGGTTGACGGTGATATCATCTAAAGTAGTCATATTTACACAAATATACCTCAAGTGGACAAGAATCAAGGTTGATAACATTAGTATCCAAAATGCACACATCACATAAAGAACAATAAAATTATGATCAATGTCATTGGTACCCCTATCAACATTGGATTTGGTATATATAATCATGTAAATCACCATAATAACAAAATAAAATAAAAACCATATCAGGTACTTCATAAAGAATAAATAATTTGCTTCTCCAATAACGGCTCCAACCCAAAGACAATAATGATCAAACTTCAACACACAGTAGTTTGTGTCCCTCAGATGAAAGGACCTTGGAACCCGAATAGATCCACAGACAGAGCAGTAGCTTGGATAACCGTATTTGTCGCAGAGAAAGTAATCTGGTAGCGATATCAAATTCTCGTCATTCCTCTGGTAAATATTGAAGGCGTTGAATTTTGGTGACTTCCCTGGTCCCTTATAAAAAATTAAAATCCAATATATAAACACAGTAATCTGACAAAACCCCAATAGTACCCATAAACTAATTGCTGTATTTCGTGAATGGTGCCTATAGATTTCTTGATATCCTAAAGAATAGAACGAGCCAAAATCAATGTACCCCAATCCTAGAACAACGCCTATGGGCACTATATTTTTCACCCATCTATACTTGAACAATTTGAAATCTATAATCATTTACCATCCATATCCTTTAAAGAGTAGCCACGATAATGCTAAGATAGAATTGAAGTATAAATCATTAGATTTGGTAGCTACTTCTGTTTATAAAATTTGGTCGGTCATGTGGACACACTGTTAAGATTTTACCCTATATAATATGGCAAAGGTAACATTTAATATTAATAATCCAATATTTACTTGAATCATAAAGTAAGATGGTTCAAATAATAGAAGGTATGTACTTCAGTCATAGAAGGTCAAGTTTGGGTAGCTCTTTTACTAACAAGGTAGCAGATGATCGTTCTAAAGACATGTGTCCCATCTGTAAAACAGATAAGTATCTATCACCAAATATGAATTTTTTGATTAATCCAGAGTGTTATCATAAGATTTGTGAATCTTGTGTTGATAGAATATTTTCATTAGGACCAGCAGCATGTCCATATCCCAAGTGTGGTAAAATATTACGTAAAAATAAATTTAAAAAGCAAATATTTGATGACTTAACGATTGAAAAGGAGATTGATATAAGAAAAAGGGTTAGTGGGATATATAATAAAACAGAAGAAGACTTCAAAGACTTGCAGGGGTACAATAAGTACTTGGAGAATGTCGAAAACATTATATTCAATTTGAATAATGGAATCGATGTGGAAGAAACAGAAGCCAATCTAGTGAAATATGAAAATGAACATAGGATTGAAATTCTTGAGAAAAACATGAGAGAGAGTCAAAAGAATGCAGACTTGATTAAGTATCAAGAGTCGATGCAAAGGTTGAAGCAAGAGAAGTTAAGAATTCAGAAACAAATGGAAATTGAAGATTTTGAGTATCTGAAGCAGCAACAACAAGAATTGTTGGATAAATTAACATCGTCAAGCTCCACCTCTGAGGAAATACTTCAGCAGTCACAGAGTAAGATGTTGAAGAGGTCATCGTTAAGAAAGAGGCAGTTGCAGCAGATAACTAACCAACTAGATCGGCAGTTCCTCAGTTCAAATCCATTATTAAAAGAAGCTAAAGAGATAGAATGTGAGAGCAATAAGGTACCATTCACACCATTCCAAGGTGATCGTGATTTAAACAAGCATTATACATTATTGCCAATAGCACCAGATATTGATGCGATTATGGATAATGATGTTAATAGTTCTGAAACGTACTACGATCCATATGTAAATAAATTAGCCAACAATAAGGAATACCTAGGATCTGGATGGAGGCTACACTCAGTTTTTGAACGGGCCTTAGATGAAGCATTTATGGGATTGGGTTGTTTTATAGAAAAGGAGAAACATGTTTGAGCCGACATTTAACTTTTTATGCATTTATAGTGTTATGTAGTTCAATGGGACACTAACTACTTACTACTAATTTATATTTATTATAATACAAGTGTATGTATCGGTATTTTTACTCGATTAATCATAATGATTATATTCGTAATTAGATATTAAAATCTTTTATTTATATTAAATTTAAATTAATAGTCGTTATTATCACCTGTATTGTAGTATGAAGGAAGTATACTTAAAGTTTTAAGAGCTCTTCGTTATTCAAAACAGCCGTCGTTTCTTTTGCATTATATGTAGTAACATTAGGACCGAATATATCTAGTAAATCCTCATTAATCAGTTTGGTTGTGTTTGATGTCATAGACCCCGAGATCCTATCAGCAAGGATAACTGGATCGTTAGCATTCTTTATACTTCGAATTGGTGCTGTGGAAGCAAATTCATCAAAGTCATCAAAGTCATCGGAATGATCATTACCATCCTTATTGTCAGAAGATGAAATAAAATCTATCTTTTCAGGCTCCACTGGCTCGTCTACTTCCTTTTCTTCCTCCTCATGTATTGTTTCTTGATTTTCCTTCTCCTCTAAAATCGTCTGTTGTAAATGTTGTGAATTACTGATCTGATTGTTGCCTTGGAATATTTCTTGCTCACTGGAACTAACAGCTTCAGCTCTAGGTATTTCATTTTTAGATTCATCAGCAGTAGATGAGTTAGATCCCCATAAATTTAAATTTGAAACAGGTAAGAATGAAAACCTTTTGCTTCTATTGGATGGTGGGGTTCCATGATCAACACTAGTTGAAGGGATACTGGTATTTCCATCTATAGATGGTCGACGAGACAATTCTGTGTCTGAGATATTAGAACCGCTAGTGGTAGAGTTATTAAATCCAAACAACGACCCAAAAAATCCACCTTGCTTTCCGTGATTTTGTTCGTAAGTTGCATCATGTATTGCCTTTTCGTATTCTTCTTCTTTTAGTCTTAGTTTTTTCAAATAAAGTTCATGATCCTTACGTTTCCTCTCATGGATTTGCTTAGACATTTGTTCACTATGGTGTGCTTTGATTAACTGAATCCTTCTATGTATAAATTTGTTGGATTCCTTATCAATGATACGATTAAGTTTATTGGTAATGGATTCTTTTGGAATAGCTATTTTTATGCTGTTCTTTAGTTGACTTTCTTCAGCTGTTCCCTTGACAGGTTTGATTTCATCTTTATCTTCTTTACTATCTGATCTAGTGGTACAAACTTTATTCAATGGATCCGTCTTATTATTCAGTCGTTGTTGTTGTAATTCCTTTTTTCTAGCTTCTATGTACAAATCGCCAGATGACCAGCTAAACAATGCACTTGATACGGTCTTCTTTTGCCTGTATTTCCTTCTACTATCTGATTCTGTATCGCTTGTACTATCACCATTATAGTCTGTACTATGCCAACTCTCAATAATCAATCTCAGTGTGGATTCAATCGAAGAATTCGTCCATCGTACAATCGAATTATGAGTATTCTCATCGTTAATAAATTGCCTTGTATATCTCTGAAATGATTGGTAGTACTTATTTGCATTTAACGACTGTTGAAGTAATACTTCAGCATATATAGGATCTACATCTATCGGATCTTTTGTTGAAATTGCTATATCTTTAAACATTGACTCGCTAAGATCCAAGATCTTTGATTGAATATCATCATTTCTATCTTCACACATTCCATCTATAGCTTTATATAGTTATATTACGGTTATATTAGGATAATTAAAAACAATTAAGTCAAAATAATAACATAAACGTTGCCTCAAAAGTCTATAAATTTTGAGACTAAAATTTGGGTGATAAATTTTCTAACTTGACTTTTTATCAATACCTTGTAATAAAGGATAAATAGAATGTCATTTAATAAAGTAGTATTCCCTCAGTTCCCTAATAAAACGGTATTCATTTCATTTTTCAAACATTTGGATAAAGAAATACTTTCTACAGTTAAAAAAGAGTTAGTTTCAGGGAACAAGGATTATGATTTTTGCTTTTTAAATACTAATCATATTATTTCTCTAGAACATTTGTATAACAGTTTGCATAAGTCTATATTACATTATCAAAACGATACTATGAAAGCCAAAACATTAAATACAGAAATAATTTTCAATTTGTCACCAATAAATAACATAACAGATGCATTGAGGAGATTTGGTATTGATGAAGCTTGTCCAAGGGTGATAGTGGTTAAAGTCTTAAATACTAATGAAATAGAAACTGATACCCTTAAGGAACTTAACAACCATCTTCTGAACATTCTAAAAGTTGACGAATCCCAGAATGCTCAATTAAATGATGATATCTTATTCAATGAATTAGTAGATTTACAAAAGTTTAGAAAAATCTATAAGCTAAATGATGCCAAATTAACGAATGAAAAATGTAAGTTACAGGCTGAATTAACAAGACTAGCAATTGGCGCTTGTTTATTACGAGGTTATTAGTATTGTATAAATCTTCCTGTATTACTATGTAGTGAATGAGGATTATAGAGTTGAAAATGTCAAATGATATAATGCTAAGTCTAATTATGCAAATAAAATGCCTAATGTTAAAAATTGGAAATGAATGTAGTCTAGCCTTTAAAAGCAAAACTTTGTAAACTTATACTTCGTCTAGTTTGAACTGTAACTGGTGGATTATTTTGTTCCGGTGATTGTCTAGATACTGTGTCTTCTTTACTTTTAGTTTCTTGAATGTTTTCATCCTTAGCCTTATAAGTAATGTCAGCAAATGTGGATTTAATATTAATATTTAATTTATCTGAGGATGAACGGTCATTCAATCTAGACTTGTTAAATTTTGAATCAATAGTTAAATTAGTTAGTGGTTTGCGAGCGTATTTATCAATAGATTGACTGACTTTATTAGTCGAAGGTTGATAGCTAGAATTGTACAGAAAATTTTCCCTTAATACCTTGACAAATTTCAATAATTTGGGACTTGATGCTTGTTCTGATCTAACAGATAATCTAGTTCTTACTGGAGACTCATCAATTTCATCGTCCTCGTCGTCAATATCAAAATCGCCTAATCTATCTTTCGTCTTTTTTTTACAGGACAAACTATCTAATTTACCCGGAGTACATATTGCAATTTCATCTTTATCACTTTCGAGCTCGTCTTTGTCATCATCAGTAAGTTCAACCAAAACATTTTCAGTAGTGGTTACTTCAGGTTGCGCTTGTGATTGCGATTTTGAAGCCTTTATATAATTGACTGGTGAAGAGAATTCATCTGGTATATCTGAGTCATCGGCGATTAAACTTGAATCCCATGTAGGAGGTTTGCATGAGCTTGGTGTTGGAAGACTTTTCTGTTTGGTTGGTGGTGTCTCATTGGAATTACTAAAGAACTTACTGATCTTACGATTTGGTGATACGAATATTTCATCTTTATCAATAATTTTTTTCATCTTCTTAGAAGTAGGGGATAACGAACCTTTTAATTTTGATTTCTCTGGAACATGTACTCTTTTATTACTATTAGACGGAGTTAATGGTATCGAAATAGTTTTCGTTTTGGTAACCGAACTAAAGAAACTATCAATTAAACCAGTCTTTGGTTTTAGCGGCATTGTAGCAGATATAGTTCTCCTGGACCTAGTCAAAACTTTGGTAGTATTTATAGAGCCCAAGTTAACTGAGTTACTCTTTAAGGAAGTCAAGCTTTGTTCTCTTGAGACTAAGATTTGATGCGTCCTTGGATGAATATGGCCATTACAAACTCTAATCCAGATATCATTGGTGAAAGTTTGGCCACAGCATGACTCTATAATTTCTAGATCTAAGTCCAAATCCTTTGAGTAGTTATTTAAAGTTTGTAATTCCTGAGTCAGTGGGTTAAAAACTTTTTGATATTGAAAGGCTAAGTTAGCTCTGTTAACTTCATCCTTGAAGTCATCAGGTAGCTTCTTTCCATCTGCTCTTAATGCATTTAGAATTTTATCTAGATTGTTATATTTTCTAACTAACGAGAATGCAGTCTTTAAACCAATATTTGGAATACCTTTGGTATAATCACAGCCTGATAGCATTGCAACTAACCTTAATTGTTCTTGGGTGTAACTTGCCAAATATGGAATCTTCTTGACGTTGCTAAAATTCTCACGACATATTTCAACACATGTAGCGTCATCTTTTAACTTGGTTATTAATCTATTACAACCAAAAATTAACAAGTCAGAATCCTCAGATAGTATACCATCAACCGCTCCGATCTTTTCCAAATAAACCATTTGAGGATCCGCCTCATACGGAGCAACAACATACTTAATATTATGATTGTCTAGCTCAATCATAATGGATTTGGCCATCTCGCAGGTAACACATGCTGCTTTCATATATTCCTTCCATGCTAATCTTCTATTTCCTTTTTTCGAATATTCGTCGGCTTTCTTCCTAGCCTCCTCTCTTCTCGATCTACGTTCATTAACTGTTTCTGCCTTAGTTGGCAATGCTGCTCCGTCAAAAACAAAATAAGGCTCCACTCCAAAATGCCTCAACATCCCAACCTTTTTCATAATGGACGTAATATACTTTCTTGTTGGTACATCCTGACATAGTTCTTGTGCACATGAGATTAGACCTCTATGTAGCCAGCCATAAGAATCTATTGCTAACGTTTTTCCACGGTATTTTTCTAATGTAGCTGGCTCTTGAATCTCTTTAAGGTGTTGGAGTAATCCAGTAACCCCCATTGTAGTATAATTGAGGTGTTATGGTATAGCTTAAGGAATGAATCAAGAACAATAAATCACTCCTCAGAAATTATATAGCATTTTACCAAACGCGTTTGTCCCTAAAATTTTCAGGTACCTCCCTTCACGTAAACACGCTATACACCTTTTTTCATGGTATTAGAGACAATAACAAAGCTTAATTCCCTATATTATTAATGGCACAAGTTCTGATAGTGTCATATACTTTTGGGAATGTAATTTTTAAGCGTAGTTATAAGCTTTAGAAAAGTACTGGATCAACTGATCGAGAGGAATAGGTGCAAATTATCTAATTGCTATATAGTGTAAATGTAATCAATTTGGATCTATAAACTAAAAGTGTTACGTATACATGTATCTGAAGATTCTTAGGATGTAAGATATGAAATTTTAAAAGGTTACTATTAGGGGGGTTGTGAGCTGAAGATGTACAAGTGTAGGGAAATATCAGCACTTTCTTTTCCCAAGCTAAATTCCAATCATAAGGACATTACAAGTGTTAAGGACTTCTCCTATGTAGCATTTGAAGCAGTTCTACGAACTGATTAAAACTGTATGGACAAAGACATCGAGCTAGCATTCTGCTCTGGGTGAGATAGATCAACACAGAAACTTACATTCATTTCTTTACTTTCTTAGGAGCAGAGGTTGAACATTGTATAAGCATTTACAACACGGGAAACCATAATGCCACCATAGATCAATAGCGCTGTTAAGTTAGCATCTAAAGGTTGAATATGTCTAAAACCTGATTTGCAGTCAAAACTGTCGATCATTTATTAGTCTATTATATTTTGATCAAAAGAAGAGAGGTTAGTAATTGAAGTTTATCTTGGGATATTGAAGATTCGTCTTCAAGTTCGTTCAGTATGGTTAACATATATGTTTTGAGATAATTGGAAAACTAATTGGTACCTTTATTATTATATTCCCGTTCTAATAGCAGGTTAGTATTAGAGGAAGTGCACAAATTTCAAAGCAGATCATGTAGGAAGACAACTTTCAATTCTTTCATGTATATATATCAAAACCATAGCTTTGGATTATATCATATCAAATATAAATGGCATGAAGAACACTAGGATGTAGACTATATACCAACCGGGAACTTAATAAATAAATAAATATAGATTAATTTTAGTCTATACAACATGAAGAATATCTAATAAAATTGCTACATAATAAATTAAAGAGTACGATTCGAACCACCAATTGAAACTGAAAATTGTAAGCCATCCTTAATTCCAATATTACTTGAGTCAGTTCCAAATCTTCTTGAAACAATATAGCCGATATCAAAGTTTGCCCAATTGTTAATATACTTTAATCCAAATCCAACACTGGTTGCAACTGATTTATTTTCTAAAATGTTATCACTTACATTACCAATTAAAGCAGTACCATATAACCTTAATGGGTTGGCTTCGTAGCAGAAGTCGTCCTCCAAGTTCGATGTATTCGTTGCAGCATTTTTTTGAGGAGAGTATATACATGAGGGAAATTTGGCGAATATAGTGGCTTCTAGCTTATAGAATTGTAAGCCACCATGTACATTTAAAGAGTTTTTAGAGAAGCCCTTGAATGAATTGGTACCACCCAAATAGAACCTGTCAGATATATGAAGTGGTGTACTTGGATTTGGAGTAAAAATACCGCCAAAGTCATTGGACAAATGAGTTGTAATGGTATTATTAAAAAATGACTTGAAAAGGTTAATTGAAAAAGTGGACTTAGCAAAAACAGCTTGATTGTTTGGGTTCACTTGTTCCTGGTTTGACGAAATTTCATTTGATACTTCTATATTATATCCATCAGTTGGAAAATTTTTAGTAATTTGATTTAAATATGATAATCTTGAGTAAACCAATTGATTAACAATTGAGGACTTTAAATAATCTCCTGCAAAAAACTTTAATTCGTCTGCTGCTGCATCATCAATATCATAGATAGTCTTTTTGGCCAAAGATACTCCGGTTAAAACACTCAAATTTCGTAAATTATATTGTAAACCAATCAACCCACCAGTCGTCCTCTCTGATGACTGTTGCCAGGACTGGTTATTCTGGTGAGTATTGAATAAGTCAATTAAAAATTTAAACGACGGATTATTTAAATTAGCTAAAAACTTGGCGTTTGCAACTAGATGTTCATTTGGCTTGTACGGATTGTAATTAACCCCAAAATTAACCAATTCTGCGTTCCCATTGAAATTGTTATTTAAATAGTTCAAATTAACATTTAAGTTATCCTCATTGTTCAAATTAAAGAATCCCTCACCCGTATTCAAATCAACCGATTTTAAGTCAAACACGATCTTCGTTGGAAGCAGTTTGTCCTTGTTATACTTGGTGATATCATTTGGAACAGACGCTGTATAGTCCGAGTGCAATGATACACCTACGTTTCTAAAAACATCTGTCTTGATCAATTTTTCATAAGATATGTTAATATTTTCAATTAATTGGGTCAACGTATAATCGCTTTCATCAACCAACGGTGACAAAAGCTTCTTGAAAAAGACATTTGAAAAAGCTTCACCTCCAAGAACCTCCACTGATGATAAATAGATTGGCTGAGTCCCAGATCTGCTTAAAATGTCTTGAGTAATTATTTTGGTCAGTAAATCTGACGAGTTTTTTGCTTCTGTGATTGACATAATACTCTTAATGGAGAAGGGCCATTTATCATTATCTTATTGGGTAGCTGTTTAGCAGATCCTATAGAATGGTAGGTGATTATTGGGAGAATGGAAAAGTCGTGCAAGCAATTCAAAATTATACCCTATCTAAGTAAATTTTTCAACTTATTCATTTATTTAAAGAAATCTATACTCTATCAATATATATGTAGCTTAGTATTTGACAGTGGCGCCTTCATAAGCTAGGTCTAACAATTTCCAGTCACATTGAACGCCTTCTTTGTTAAAAATTGATATGACTTTTTCAGCAATATTCTCGAAACCTTCGGTTGCTAAACATAAGATAGTTGGGCCGGCACCAGATAAGCAAATACCACATAAGCCAGGATCAGACTCCGGCGTAACGCTTGCTAAGACTTTTACTAAGCCAGGAATTAAAGTCGATCTGTATGGCTGGTGAATCTTATCCTTCATGGCTTCGTAAATAAGCTTGTGATTTGGAATTTCATGAGTTAACGCAGTAGTTAAGACTGCCAATCTTTGTAAATTGAACACTATATCTTGCTTGTTGTAGGACTGAGGTAAGACTTCTCTTGATATGTCAGTGGAGACTTCGAAGTTTGGTATTACGGCCACGCACTTGATCTTCTTGGACCAGTTGTACTTCAAGTATTCACCGATATTCCTTGGGGGTGGTGTGGTGATATATTTTTCCTTTGGTGTCTGTTCCTTTGGCAATATATACTCTAATGGAACGTTCTTGGCTTCAGTATCCTCCGGGGATAATTCGTTTAGATACGAACCAACAAAGCCACCTAGCATGGCTGCTGCGATATTGTCTGGGTGTCTTTCAATCAATAAGCAATAATCTAATAATCTGACCTTAGACAATTTCAACTCTCCTATTTCATTACCTAGCATTATACCACCTACAATAGCAGCACCTGACGAGCCTAAACCTCTACCTAATGGAATAGGATTGATAACATGGATGTGGGTACCTTGAGGAAACGAGTCGATTCTATAACATCTTAAAATGTACAAAGCTGTTTGGGTAACCAAGTTTTTAGCTGAATTCAATGGGACGTTTTCAGCACCATCTCCTTCGTAGCTTAGCTTCGCATTATATGGGTCAGATGATGTATCTTTGGACGGATCAATACTAACCTGAATTTCTAAATACAAATTTAATCCAATACCCAAAACATCAAATCCTGGACCTATATTAGCAGACGAAGCTGGGACTTTTAATTTAAATGACTTGATTCCCATGATTATATAAATTTAACGATTACTAATTAGTCTGTTTGTTCTAAAATAAACTCTTGAAAAATCAGCTAATGCTAATTTTTCAATTTTATCGGGACATTTTCGAGTATGAATCATCCTTGCCTATTTGGGAAATACATGTGGATCTTGTTCCGATTATGAAATACTGTCTACAAAAATATATCCAATGGAAATAGCATCTATTAAACTGATTATACAGATATATGTAAGATTTAATAAGCAAAATAACTGAAAATAATATCAAAATGTAAAAGCAACAAAAACAAATAAAAAAACTATATAATATCACGATAATATTCTGAAGCCAAGTTTATGAAAAAAGCAATCTCTTCAATAAAAAGAAGCTTTCATATTATAATAATAAATAGAAAGAGTCTACAAAACACAGGTTTCTCTCTTCTCCCAGGCGATCTCAGCAGGTTCTATAGGTAAGGTAACCATAGAAGCATAATCGACTTCTGGGAATTTCTGGTTTGGTTTTAAAGACCATTTTAAGTTATAAACATAGGTACTTAAGATGGTACCTAATTGAACATACGCAAACTGTTCACCAATACAACGATGTCTACCACCACCAAATGGTAAATAAGGAGATGAAACACCTTTGGAAATAGCACCAAAACCGTAATCAATAGTAGCTTCATCGTTATTGGTGTTGGTGGCAGCATTATCCCACCTATGCGGATCAAATTTAGCAGCGTCTGGGAACCATCTATCGTTGGTCATTGCGTAACCTGGACTAACTAAAACGTAGTGACCTTTTGGAACGACATATTCAGTGTTTGGAACCAATAAAGGATTGACAACTTTTCTGAAAATGGAATGGAGTGGCATATGCATTCTTAAAGTTTCCTTGATAGTTTTATTGACTAATGGCATACTTTGTAAGTCTTCATAAGATATATCTTGTAATTCACCGCCCTTTTCCTTCAAAACACTAGTAACCTCTTCATATAATTCTTCTTGCAATTCAGGTTTTTCAGCTAAATGTAATAAGAACCATGCAGAAGTAGCGGCAGAAGTGTGTTGACCACCCATTAAGACACCAATCAATAAGTTAGCTATTTCTTGATCGGACATGCTAACACCATCTTTATAAGTAGAATGAGTCATCAAGGAATCAATTAAATCACGGTTTGGGTCGATATCACCAGTTTCCCTTCTCTTCTTAATTAATGACATATAAGTGGAAGAAATCTTTTGGTGGGCTTGGTCTCTCTTCTTATATTGAGGTAATGGCAAGTGTGGGAAAACGAAATTTATTGGAGTGAATCCTTTATCCAAATCAGAATACAAATTGGCGAAAGATTTGTCGAATCTTTTTCTCATTTCATCTCCCATCAAGGATCTAGAAGCAGTGAAGATTGTAAGTTCTGGTTGAGTCACCATCACATTAGCAATACCCCCGTTGTTTTCTTTCATCTTGAAATTCTCCGAAGTGGCAAAATAGTTCAATACTTCTTCTAAAATTTTTGGAACATACAACTTAAACGAATCCGTAGTTAAAGCATACTTGGCAAACTTCTTCTGCTCCATCAACCTTGCATTAGGACAATCATAAATAACACCCTTACCAAAAACTGGTGTCGTCAAATACTTGTATGCTTCTTCTGCACTAACGTCTGCCAATTTTGAGTTGAGAACAAATTCATGGCCCTTTGGTCCTAAATAAACTGTCATCACTCTACCTAACAAAACAAACGCAAAAACATCTCCATATTTTCCTCTACATTTTTCAAAGAATTCATATGGTTGCATCCCGTATGGGACTGCTGACCCAACCCAGGGAACCCAGTAAAAAACTAAAGGAACCCTATCTTTTCTTAACGAGTAAAAAAACTGCCATGTTATATTGTAAAGGAATACTGCCAGCAAGACTACTCCAATTTGTTGGCCAAGAGAAAGACTTATAAAATTCTGATATAAGAATAAGGTATAATCAACTATAGCCATTGTTAATACCAACAATCAGTTTATCTAAAGGGAATGTATAGCCAGAAGAAGGGAATACCGATTGTTGATGGTTTTTATATGTGATCGTATAGATTTTTTTATACGAGAAATCGCTAAACAGAAAGTTTGACACGCTAAATAGACATGGCTAATTTTCAGTATGTATCGTATGAGGACCACTCTATTAATCAGCAGATTGGGTTATATAACATTAAATCATATTATTAAACTATTTATTACCTAAAATAGACTATGTACAGAAGTATATAAGCATATACTCGTAATAATCGTTGATACAAAATAAAAATAAATAACACAAATAACTATGAAAGAGGCATTAGATCATTAGAGAAACCGAATTAAAGAGTTTATGTTGCATTTAGAGTAATAAACAGTGGACAGCTAATGGTTAGAATTATTTGAGGAAGCAATCAAATCTTCATCAATTGCCAACCCTAGCATTCTTGCCTTAAATAATAACTCTTCGTTTTCTAATTTCATTCTATCGTTTTTTAGTTCTAAAAATTTGATATACTCGATTGATTTTGCAAGGATGATACCTTTATTGAGCTTTCTTGCAGGTTCGAGGCCCTCGAGGTCCACCTCCTCTACGTTGGACGAATAATCATAGATGAGGTCGTCGTCATCTTCATCTTCAAGTTTGGCAAAGGCTTCATCTGGGGAGCTTGGAACGGATACTCTTTTATTCCTCTTTGCTGCTACACGTAAAGTTGGTACTGAGTTTTGCAATGCAGTGAATTTATCGTTAATTTTATTACGGTATCTTTGCTCGATAACATTATGAGCAGACTTGCCTTTTGTTTTAGATCCAATTGTATTATACTCTGAGATATCTTGCTTAATTCTTGATTGTCTTCTTTGACGGGTCTTTGATGGTCGTATAGAATGACTATCCAAAGGCGACTGCGGCAATGGTTCCGTTTCAATGGAAGGATTTAGTAGAAATTGGGATTTCACTGGCCCGATGGAGGTAGATTGCGGGCTTGCAACCGAGTTGGTAAATACCAGTGATTGATTTGGGTCTGTATATGGATGAATAGCACCGTTGGTTTCAGAGTAATTTATGCTGAAAGGATCAAACTGCTGGTTTGCGTTCTGTGATGGCATTGAAGGCACTACTCCTATAGATGACCTATCTCTATATGAATTATCATTTATCAAGCCCTTGGAATTAACATCGTTTATAAATTTGGAACTAGTAATAAAGTTTGTGTTTGGTGAAGTCTCATTGCTCGTATAGTGCATTGTTTGCGACTGCTGATGAGATTCTTGCACTTGTCGTTGCTCTGTATCCCTTGTATTCAAAGGTACCGACGAAGGTGTCATTAGTCCAAAATCGAAGTCAACTGGAAAGTTTGAACCATTATATTGTCCCTGTTGCGACTGCTTTTCAGACACTTCTCTTTTATTCCCGTTGGGGTAACTTTTATCAAATAGGGATGTTAGAAATGCATTATAGTCATTCAATTTAAAGGACATAATTACAACACAATATTTCTTATATTGGGCTAAATTAATCTGCTAATATCAATCTGGAGACTTCAAGAAGGCTAAGGGCTTTATCTAAATTTAATAACATATAAATCACTCCACTTGCGATATAGCCTTGGCTAGTGAATAGTATCGTATGATTTTGCAATTGGTACCTGAGACCAATGAAGCCTCGGAATTTTATCTGGTCAGCTGACCTTATAATTAATCCAATGACCGGTTTCCCGAACTGTATAGCTCTATCACTAGTAAATTTTTTCATACACCCAATGGCAGGTACAAACAAATACATCAGTGTCATTTAATTAAGACTTGGTTATGTCGGATTTGCACAATTTATGTCGATTTCAGGAAAGACCAATTAATGGTAAATATTTAGAAACTTTAAAATATTACTTAAAGAGTGGTATACCTGCTACATACACTATTGAAGAAGCATATAATTATGAAAATGGTATTGAAGAAGAGCCAAGCACCACTACTACTCCATTGCACTTAATTTGCAGCAATTTACCAGAAGATGTAACTGACGAAGAGTTAGAAATTGTTGGCCAAATGGTGGAAATCTTATTTGAGTATGGAGCCGGATGGTGTCTTACCGACGTTAACAATAATACTCCAGGTTGCATACTAATAAAAAGAAATTTAACCAACAATTCAATTTACAGACAGATAGTTAATGCTGGGGTAAGGGCCGAACTTTTACTAAGAAAGGTTGGAGAGTTCGATATGGAAGTGATTGAGGATACCGATGAATTAAACCATGAACAGTTTGGACATGTCGTGGAAGGGGAGCAAATACCTGAGCTAGTTGACGATAATAGTGACAAAAAAGAGCTGTTAGAACCAGCTGAGGCAGAAGAGAAAGTAGAGAAAGTGGAAGATGACTCCAGGAATGATCCATCTCACAATCAGGAAGCCTATCTTAAAACTAAATTGGAATACAAAGACAACGCTCTTGTAACAAAAGACCGAAATGATGGTGTTATGATGTCTTGGGAAACTCAGCTAATGAAATTGGGTTGCGATTCATTATTCAAAGGCACAATAATGGACAATGGCGAAATTGACCATGAAATTAGTGTCCTAAATATCGGTTTTGGTATGGGTATTATAGATATCATGATTAACAATAAGAAACCAACCAGGCATTATATCTGCGAAGCTCATCCTGATGTTTTAAATAAACTAAAAGAAGACGGCTGGTACGAAAAGCCAAACGTTGTAATTTTAGAAGGAAGATGGCAAGAGCAGTTAGACAAACTCTTATCGCAAGGAAATGTTTTCTTCAATGGTATTTATTACGATACTTTTTCTGAACACTACGAAGATATGTTGGAGTTGTTTGACTATGTTGTTGGCTTATTAAAGCCGCACGGCGTATTCTCCTTCTTTAACGGTTTAGGTGCTGACAGGCAGGTCGTTTATGAAGTTTATAAACAATTGGTTGAATTGGACCTAGCTAATTATGGCTTAAAATGTACTTTCAAGGAAGTTGAAGTTCCTAGGTCGACGTTGGAAATACCGAACGAGAACAGCGCTGAAAATCAAACCAAAAGCGTCTGGGATGGCATCAAAAGACCATACTGGTCCTGTCCTGTGTATTACCATCCTGAAGCAAGATTTATAGATATCTAAACACTCTTTTGTAGATATAATGGATGTATTTTAGTATAGTATGGGACATGAAGAATGTTGTAGTCACGTGATTGTACATACAAATTTTTCAGTACAATCACTAAGTTAGACCCCATACTGTTAAATGACTATAGTTGAATATATCTTCGACTTTAAAATTAAACTAAGTAGATTCATAATGTTGGCAAAGCGTGTGAACTTGGTAAGAATACCTAATATTGTTAAAAGGAATTATGCGACTTCTATAAAGACAAAGTTTCCCAATCCAAATATTGAAATGACTACATTGGCAAACGGATTAAGAATAGTAACAGATTCAACACCGGGACATTTCAGTGCCCTAGGCGCTTATGTTGATGCTGGATCAAGATATGAGAACCCATATAAGCCTGGATTATCACATATTTTCGATAGATTGGCGTGGAAATCAACTGAAAAATATAACGGTATTGAGATGATGGAAAATTTGTCGAAATTAGGAGGAAACTATATGTGCTCAGCTCAGAGAGAATCCATGTTGTATCAAGCTTCCGTGTTCAATAAGGATGTTGATAAGATGTTTGATTGTATTGCACAAACCATTCGTTACCCCAAAATTACTGATCAGGAACTTGCTGAAACCTTGCAAACTGCAGATTATGAAATTAGTGAAATTGCCTTAAAACATGAAATGTTTTTGCCAGAAGTATTGCATGCCGCCGCATATTCAAACAATACATTAGGATTGCCGTTGTTTTGTCCGCCTGAAAGAATTCCAGAAATTGAAAAAAGAGAAATACTAAACTATCACAGACAATTTTACCAACCACAAAATACAGTAGTTTCAATGATTGGGGTTCAACATGATCATGCTTTAAAATTAGCTCAAGAGCATTTTGGTGACTGGAAATCGTATACAAACAAGAGACCTGATTTAGGTATTGTTAATTATACTGGCGGTGAAGTTTGCTTACCTTATCAACCTCCAATTACTGCAAATTTACCTGAACTTTATCATATGCAAATTGGTTTTGAAACAAACGGATTATTAAATGACGAATTATATGCATTAGCTACCTTACAAAAATTATTAGGAGGTGGTTCTTCATTCTCCGCTGGTGGTCCAGGTAAAGGTATGTTTTCTAGGTTGTATACAAGAGTATTAAATCAATATGCCTTTGTGGAAAATTGCATGAGCTTCAATCATTCTTATATTAATTCAGGTTTGTTTGGTATCACAATATCTTGTTCTCCAAATGCTGCTCATGTTATGTCACAAATTATATGCTTTGAGCTATCCAAATTATTAGAAAAAGATTCATCAAAAGGTGGCCTTACTGAGAACGAAGTTAAAAGAGCTAAGAATCAACTAATTAGTTCATTGTTAATGAATATTGAAAGTAAATTAGCTGCTTTGGAAGATTTAGGTAGACAAATTCAATGCCAAGGTAAACTAACTACAATTGATGAAATGATTGTTAAAATTGAACAATTGAGTGTTGAAGACTTAAGAAATGTTGCTGAGAAAGTCTTAACTGGTAAAGTTGTAACTAAGGGTAAAAGCTCTGGACAGCCAACAGTAGTTATGCAAGGAGATAGAGCAGCATTTGGTGATGTTGAGTTTATTCTTCGCCATTTTGGTTTAGGTAAATTTGAAGGTCCACCATTAACTGAACCAAGAGATTATTCTAATTCTAGTAAGCCTAAAAGATTCGCTAAGTGGTTCTAGAATAAATTATATATATGCATATTCTAAATTTTTGTTTGATAGAGTCCAATATAGTTGTAAATATAAAGTGACATCAGGTAGAGGTAAAAATATTACTATTTGTTGTTCATAAAAGTTAACAGAAAAAAATGCACAATGTCTTAATATCCTTTCGAACTAGTTTACTAAAGAACATTATTACTGACAAAATAGTGTCAACTTCATGTAGCTTCGTACGATGCAACTACAAACTTTAATCTTAAATTATCAACTTAAGTTATTCTGATTATTTAATTATAAAACCACTTCTGTCATTTAATACATGATGTTTAGCTAATCAGTTGATTATGATACTTTAGTGTATCAAACATTAAAGGAATTTAATACAAATTAGAATTTGGCAATTCATCAATCTCAATTTAAATTTGAAAGAGCAGATAATGGTTAATTATCATTGTTTTTTCTCCAGTACCAAATATTGTTATTAATATAATGCTTTATATATTATAGTACTGGAAGTCTAAAATTGTTCTATATATATTACAAAGTAAGCCGAAACAAAGCTGTTCGCAATCGTAAAATGACATAAAGTTGCACCATCAATATCACAAGAGTATCATGGTAATATTTGACTTCTGCAGCATATTAAGATCATTTTATTGTTATTTATAGTAAGGGTTAAGAAATTTATGTCGATAATTTCATGGATGATTCTGAAAGCCCATCCTTTAATAATATGATTCCTGGATGAGTGCAATTCGCTAATTTTCGGAGGAATTTGTTCTAAGTCAGCAAATTCTTTCTCCTGTCTGTCCACTTAGAGATTCATTATCTTTACTTCAGTCTAGGATTGTTAATTATAACTTAGCTTTTAAAATCTGATTAGAAAAACCTGACATCAAGAGATATATGAGATAAATTAAACAAAAACTAGAAGTTGCAAAATTTCATGTGTTGGTCGCTTTAAGATGATTAGTAAGATTCTGAAATACTTTCTATAATATGGTTCAACATATTAGAGAATTCCATTTATTTTATTTTGAAAAGAATCTATACCAGAGAAAACATAGAAAGAAGATTTATTATGTACCAGGAAAATTAGTTCTTATACTATTAATTTTTGCTCTTTAGTTTTTCCTGGTACAATGTGCAAATTTAATTAACAGCTGTTTCTTTCAATTTCAATTTATGATCAGAGTTCGGTACTTTATTAATCGCTTTTTAGGTTGCTAAAATGAAGCAATTTTTTTCAGTATCGTAAATTTAACCAAAACCCCACTAGGGGATGGTCAATGAAATCACAATCAAAAAAAAATACAATATTCTATATTTTGAGATTATACATAAAAATAAAAAAAAATAGTATATAATATAAAAATGAAGTATAAGAAAGGAAGTATATTTATAAGTCTAATGTTATGTGTTTATGCCAAGTTTTTCTCTTAATTCAAAAACTTCTTTCTGCAACAATAGCATATTTTCTTTTAATTCTAAGCTCTCTCTTTCACTTGCCTTTATTAATAAATCTTTTTCCAGATTTTCATTATGTAAGATGTCAATCGTGCTTTTGAAATGGTTGACCTTGCTTTGATAATCAAAGTTCTCATCATTATATTTCTTAGTTAGTTGTGATTCATTTTCAACTCTAATTTCAAGCTGTTTAACTTTTCTTTCCAAGCTCTTAATAACTTTGGATGATTCATAATTTTCATTTTGTGATCTATCAAATTCTTTCGTTAAATCGTCAACTTTGGATTCCCAATATTTTAATTGTTCATTACCATACAATTTCTCTTCGAGCATACTAACTTTCTCATTAAGTTCTCTATTAACTTTTTTAAGTGAATCATTTTCTTCCGTTGTAACAAGTATTTCCTTTCTCAATTTCTGATAATCCTGAACCTCATTCTTTGATAATATCTTTGATTGGTTCAACTCTGATCTTATTTCGCTCGATTCTTGCCTTTGGTTTTCTAGATGTTCTCTTAGGATATTCATATCTGATTGTGAGCGTTCTAGTTGTGCTGTTGTTTCTTCTAATTTTTGAGTTAATTTAAGAATTTGCTCTTCTAAATTATCTTTAACTTCGAGCAATTCATCTCTTTGGGCAGTAACTTCTGAAACTAGTTCTTTTAATGAGTTAACTTGTTTTGTCAAATTATTAATTTTTCTTCCATGTATAACTTTCTCGTTTTCTAAAGCTCTTAATTTTTTAGATAATTCTGATGATTGATCTTGTAGCTCTTCCAATTTGAGGGAGCTGACCTCAAATTCTTTAGCTAGTAAATCCTTTTCCCTAACTAAATCTTCATAATCAAGTTGGAGTTTTTTATTTTCTTTAATTAAATTAGTTTCAATAGCCATTTTGAAATTTAACTCTTTATGTAAAGTTCTTATTTCTTCTCTATAATTATCATTTAATTCCTTATTTTCATAGTTTTTAGTATGATATTCAATCTTATCATTCAATTCTTTTATTTCATTTTGAAGTTGTTGAATTTCAAAGTTCTTGTCATTAATAATTTCTTCCAAAGATGAGTTTTGCGTCCTAATATCTTTAATTAAAATTTGGGTGGTTCTTGATTCTTCACGAGCTAATTTTAGTTGATTTTTGACTTCAGATAATTCTCGCAATGCAACATCCTCGTGTCTTTTAGATATGTTAATAGCAGCTTCAGCATGCTCTAACTTACTATAATATTCATCAGAACGCTTTTTATAAAGTTCAACACTCTTAATTAAATCAGCATTTTTAGAGCTTAAAGTATCATGATTCACCCTTAGTTGAGCTAATTCCTCTTCATAATCTGAAACTGATGATCTGAATGTTTGACGCTTAACCTCATACAATTCATCTTCAGATTCTCGTAATAATGATTTTAACCTTAAAATTTCGCTTTTAGCAGTAGATAGTTCTTCTCTAGTGGTCCTGAGAGTTCTAGTAATATCTTGATATATTACAACAAAATCTTGATTTGAATTAGCTAATGTTTTGTTAATAAGACTGTTTCTATTAAAGCTTTCACTTTTAGAGAGTGGTCTTGGCCCATTATTATCAGTGACAACAAACTTTTCGAATCTACTTTCTAGTTCTGTTATTCTAATTTGTGCTTCTCTATATTTTTTCTCAAAATCTGTCCAACTATTAAGACCTCTAGTGGATTGCAATTTATTTAGTTTCTTCTGAAGCTGAATAGCATAATTTTCTGCTCTCTGTGAATTAGCTTCTTCATGTTGTAGCTTCAATTTCAATGATTCAATTTCATCCTGTAAAATATCCAAACCTGTTTTTAAGGTGATATCTTCACCAATAGCTATAGAGCGTCTATTAGGATGAATCTCACCCTTAGCAATGTCAGAACCGATTCTTGACTTCAACATGTTTATTTCCTCGGTAAGTTTTTTATTTTCGAATTTTTCTCTACGTAATATAGCACTTTGCTCATTTAGTTTTAACTTAATATTGGCAAAGTCTTCAACAAATGAAGGATCTGGAGGGATATTTTCTTTGCCAACTTCTTTGTCATTGGAAATATCTTCATAATCTTTCAATTTATTGGATAACGTAATAATTTGATCTGAAAACTCCTCTTTTGCTTTTAAAATTGAACTATATTCTACTTTCAATTCCTGAAATGACTTTAAAATTGATTTGTTTTCATTCGAAGCAGACTTCAACTTTTCTTTCAATGACGTAATTTCTTCTACATCTTTGAGCTGTTCCTGATACATTTTTTTAAGATTAGATTCGGAAAATTTTAACGATTTAATTTCTTCACGTAACTTTTCAGACTCAATATCCAATTTCTTACACTTGTCAGAACTCAACTCCAAAGCTTTAGAATCTTTATCTAATTTAGCTCCAACGTCTCTTAATTCAGCTTTGTGATCCAGTAATTCTTTTTCTAATCTTTTAATTTCAACTTCAAGCGGTTTTACAGTAGATTGCAAAGATTTTATTCTTTTTTCGTTTTCCAAAGCTTTATCCTTATGAATTCTAATTGAACCATTTAATGCCTCGATCTCTCTTGTGAGACTTTCATTTTCAACTTTAACAGTCTTTTCATTTTCTAAATCTGAGAGTAATTGCTTATTTAATTCTTTTAATTGATCAGTCTCAGATAATGCCAAAGCTTTTGCAGATTCATGTCCCCTTTTAAGATCAGCAATAAAAGATTCTTGTTTCTTCTTTTCTTGTTCATGATTCTTTATAAAATCTTCCAATGCTATGATTTTTTGTGCTTTTGATTCGTACTGATTATTAAGACTTTCAAATTGAAAGGACTTTTCTTTAAGGTTTTCGGTAACATCTTTCAATTTTTTATCTAATTCTGTCTTAACTTTAATCAATTTTATGTTTATTGTTTCGATTTCGTTCATTTGGCTTTGTAGATGTTCAATTCTTTCATTGCCTTTCTTTTCATCAATTTTAAACTTCTCCAACAACTGATCTCTTTCTTTCACCATATCAGTTGTTGAAATTATTTCATTCTCTAATTTTGTCATTTGATCTTTGAGTTTAGTATTTTCAATTTCAAGGTTGGCCCTTGATTTCTCCGCATCTTTTAATTTAGCATTAACATTTTTCAAATTTTCATTGATTTCTTTAGAATCAAGCACCTTAATTGATTCCTCTAAGAGGGGTTTAATATTAATGAATAAATCCAACCAAAGACTTGAAGATAACGATTCATCAACTTTCTTAAAAGTCCTTGCAATAAGTTGAGACGATTGGATCTCTTTTATTTGAGATTTAATATTTGTTCTTGCTGAAGTACCTCTTATTACGCTTTGTAAATCAGTAAATATACATTTTAAGCTCAAATCTCTTAGTTCTTCTAGCTTTCCTAATATACCATTTTTAAAGAAAATTTTAGTAATCCCAACTTTGTACCTTTCAGAATCTAAGTTAATATATCTCAAAATTAATTCACTGTTTGTCTTATTATTCTTTGTGAACACTTCTTTAACATTAATAATCGAATACCTCAGGAAAAATTCATCAAAATTCATTCTATTAGGATAACCTGCTCTGGTAATCCTAATCCCTTCTAAAACACCATTACACCTCAATTGATGTAATACCAAGGATTTATTAAACTTATTTGGTTTTTTTTCAAGATTTGGCAAAATACATCTAACAAAATGTGGTTCAGTGCAACCTAATTGTTTCATGAGGTTATTTAATTGCTCCTTATGCTTCTGTGATGCGGTTTTCAACATATTAGCTCTTTTATTTGAATTTTTTTCGGCTAAAATATGTTCATCATTAAAAAATAGATCACTTACAAATTTGTTGTTTGAATCAGGTAATAATTTTAATAAATGCTCACTTATCGGATCAGCATTCTTCTGTAACCAATTATCCGCATTATATTCTACCACACCAGCATAATGATGGATAATAAAACCATTCTTTAATTTATTCTCCTGAAATTTTTTACTTTGTCCTTTACCCCAATTAGCAGCAAGCTTCTCCATAAACGTTTTATCAGTAGCTTTTGGGATGACACATTCTTCATCTAAAATCTCAAGGACACCCATTGGTTGTTTAGTTTCAATTAAATCAATTGTAGGCTGCAAATCAAGACCGAAATCAATAAATTCCCATTGAATATCTTCTCTTAAATATTCACTTTGTTCCAAAATGAAAGAGTGATGGTTGAAGAATTGCTGTAATTTTTCATTGGTATAATTGATACATAACTGTTCAAATGAATTTTGTTGAAATATTTCAAAACCTGCAATATCTAAGACACCAATAAAATGTAATTGATCATCAGATGAGTCAATTCTTAAATTATGATTAATTCTCTCAATTATATATTTGAAAACTCTTTCATATAAATGCTTAGCTAAAGCATCAATAGAATATTTAGCCTCTGGGGCTTTCCTTGATTTTTGCACCATTTCCCTACCTGCTTTAACCTTTGGTCTTAAAAGATTTTCTATGAAATCTTGTCTTTGGATACCTAAAAGACGGACGATGACATCGATTGGAGCGTCAGCCTTAAAACTAGCTTGTTCAGCTTTCCATGAAGTAAAGTCTATATTACCAAGGTGTAGTATAACTGCCAATATAGAGAATACATTTTTTATTTCAGTATCCGCAAAACCCATGATCTTGAACGCTTCAATTAACAATATAAATTCTTTGCCGTCATCTATATTTGGAATATCAAACTTTGAATTACTCAAATAATTATAATTTTTAATCTCATTATTTAAACCAAGTTCTTGCAATTTAAGCTTCTCATATCCCTTAAGAAATTGGTAAAATACATGATAATTTCTTTCTTCATCAGATTGACTGACAACTCTCGATTTTTCCAACAAATAATAGTCTATATTAGCGCCATTTATTACTCCTTTCGAAGAAAAGAAAATTTTGATGAATTTACCAAATCTCGACGAATTGTTATTTTTAATTGTTTTCGCATTGCCAAAACTTTCCAAAATCGGATTGGCTTGAAGTATCTTAGTATCAATATAGTGATTATTGTTATAGCTATCATCCGATGGAGTAATAGAGGATAAATACTGGATGATTTTTTTGGTGTTTTCAGTCTTACCGGCACCACTTTCGCCAGTAACTAAAATCGATTGATCTTTATGATTGGTCAAAAGATTTCTATATGTTCCTTCTGCAGTAGCAAAAATATGTGGTGAAGGCTTTTCAGTTCCACTGTTGTGGAATTTCTTCAACATGTCGTTCTCGTAAATCGGTAGCGATTTATACGGATTTATCGCCACTAAGAATAATCCTGAGTATGTATATATTAAATCATCATTGTATCTTAGAAACAAATTATAAATAATGGAAGGCTCATTAAGGTGGGTCAATTCTGCCATATCGTCACATTTATTAAACTTGGCTGGATTACAGCTCTCAAGGCTACTGCTTGCAACAATCCGATGGCTCTCATTATTCCCATTTATAACTGTTACCTTGCATTTACCATCACTTAAATAATCTGTTATATGGCCCTTTGTGAAGCAGTTACCGTCATCTGGGACCCATACCCAGTTCTTCGAATTGAATCCGTCGTCTTCACTAGACATTGCTAGCTGCCTTAACAAAAATTAGGTAAAAAAATGATGACTTGTTTTAGTCTTAAATGTAGATCGGTAGATTCATAGCAAAAAATAAACCTAGATATCAACAATGTTGTATGCAGGACATTATCGATGGTAAACAAAGCATTTTGAGGCCTGCTAAGTGTTGAAATTTAAGTTAACACGCTATAATAGAGATGATATAGAAGTTTTTTGTACAATATATTTTATAAAGCTATGATTAAAGTTTATACCTAATATATAATAAAAGAATTCTTTTTGACTATTTTGTTGCAACCGGAATTTTGATACTAATAGATCTGGCGTAGACGCGTAGTAGTAGGAGTTTCGCAAAGTTGATAGTACTCTACGACAGGACGATGGTCTCACAATTTGTATTGCAATGGCCAAAGCAGAGATATATGTAATAAATTGGTGTACGAGTATCTGGCCGTCGTAAACGGATGTCAAAAGCTTGTGGGTATCAGCTTTTAGGTCAAGATGCAAATTGTAAGGTGAACTTCGATAAAAGCAAGATTTCCGAATTCGGATGTACGCAGATCTCAGTAGGAAATGCTTACAGTTTCCGCTCAGATAGGGTAGAAGAGAATATACTTTGTTATATCCACTGCTAGAAGCAAGGATCTTGGTTATAAAAAAATATCCTTTGAATAAGCCGATAATTAAAATTGTAACCTGTATTATTAAGATGAAGAAATATATATAGTGTAGTAATATCGGAGTTTGGCTGCAATATTCACTTTAAATTGAACAACCCTTGTGTTCATTGGGAATTACAGACAAAAACAAATATATGTTCTTTCTAAATGTAGATAAGCATATGTTATGTGTTAGACTTGAGTAGGCCAAAAATTTTAATTTCTACCAGCAAAATCGTTTGGATAACAAAAACGGTATGTAAACCTTGGGACACTAGACGCCATGTAGAATTCAACAACTATGGATACCCACATGTCGAACAAAACTATATTGTGAATAAAATTGATATTTTGTAAGCCCGCTAGTAGCAACAGATAATATATACCAGCTTCAAGTATTTTAAAGGAGTAGAAAACATCCAGACTCTAATGTGACGAGGAGAGATGTTCATGCTAATATAGAGAATTCTGTGGATACATGCTAAAATTATTTCATGGCCACTTGTGGGTATAAATAGCTGGTATTTGGTGCAGTTTTTTTTTTTTGGTAATTGTCTTCCATGCCGCTTGAGTACAAAAATAAAACCAGTGAACAACTAAGCGAGTTAAGCGATTGTAAGTAGACTTCAGAAGGCATTTTATGCCAAATGTATAATTGGAGAGGGGCCATTAAGAAAAATTGTATTGTTTAGAAACATCTAATGTTTAAAAATTAACTAATTTCCTCATGAGTTGATACGATGAGTAGGTTTATAAATATGATATGAGGAAAATCAATAGTAGTCTTTTAGCTTTCACACCCATATTGTTCTTGAACAAACATGCAGAATAGGGGAGGATACGATGTTCTGTTTATTTGATGTATGGAATATACAACAAAAAAATTCATAAGAAAAGGTTCTTAACAAGTTTTTAGGTTAAAAAAAATTACATTTCATTTTCCTCATAGAAGATAAATATATACTTGAACTATTTCCCAAGCATCATAAACTACCTTATATATCCATGATGATTGCCAAAAAATACTCATACCTTATTTAGACCTCATTCTCTTGTTGGTAAACTATATATTTATAGTCAGTTCTCTGGTTCAAAGAATCTAGTCAAATACAATACTAAATACTTACCCATACTCTTACTTGAACTGGTGTTAAATCACATTTCTTTGCAATCAATTCTCTATCTTTCCTATTGGGATTAGGTTGTACTTCAAAAGCTTTTTCGAGAAATTCCTTTGCGCTTCGGCTCAAACTACTACGTTTTCTTTTAAAAACTTTCTGTGATGCATTGTCGCTTCGTATGATTACTGAAGTTGCCGTATCATCCATGACTATGCGATCATTGAGCTCGTTAGCAACCGATAATACCACCTTTTCAAGATGAAATTCTTCTTCCAGATCATTGTTTTCTGTTATTTTATCAATATGCATCATTTTTGATGCATCTTCTTTTAATGATTCGTATAAGTTTGTTATCGAAAATTTATCGCCAAAACCAGCAAATCTAGACAACTGATGAATGTTAGTAGTTAGTACCAATTTAATTAAAATTCTGAAACTGAAACTGCTTACCTTAAGCATTCTTATTTTTGATTCTTCGTAAAACTGGGTTAAACCAAGCTCTGCTTGTGGTACCCACTGAATAGCTACTTTTAGTTCTCGTAGATCTTCAAGCTTGCAAAATTTTTTTGTGATACTATCAAAAACCTGCAACGTTTCGAGAAGAGAATTGGTAGAAGCTATTTCTGAGTTCATAGCTTCAATTATGGTCGACTTAAGGACAAGATAAATTATGGGTCCAAAGAAAATTAATAATAAGACTAATTGTTACTTGTAACTGGAGACTTATAAGTTGTAATTTATGGTGATAGAGGTTCGACTCGCACTGCAAAATTAGTATGTATTCGCAACAGGTATAATTAAGATAGATAACAATATAAACATAGAAAAGTATAAATCTCTAGCACTCGGCTATAAAGACAGAGAGAGATTAGTTCCCTAGGATAACCTTTGAGACTTATTAGTTAATAATTATCAACCTAAATATCTCTCTATGGGTATTAAAAATATTTACGTTCAATTTAGGAACATGTCTTCCGTAAGAATTCCAAAATTATTAGTGAAGAAACAATTATTAATTCTAAAATTACTCTCGAAGTTACTTAGTTTTGTCTTTTTCTTCACACTCTTTTTGTCTACTTTAGCCAATTTTGTGATTCTGAACTTCGAGCTTTTTGAGCATAGGGTATTAGTTTTATAAGTAGTAGTCGTCTGGTTATATGGTGTTCCTTTAAAATAGGAGCTTGAACACACATTTGAATAAGCTATGAAGTCATTGTCCATTCCAATAATCCCACTTAATTTTGATAAGCTTTGGTAGCGTGGGTTCGTACCTATTCTGAGGCAGTGGTACCAATATGCTTCTAGAAGTGATAGATACTCGAAGTAATTCTGTAGTACCTTGCCGTTTCTCTTCCAAACCTAATACATCATTGTTAGTATATTCTTCTTTTATAGGGAATTAAGACATCAATTACTTACTAAAGATACTATTTTTGATACAATATTTACGTCCTTTCGTTTATTTTGAACCATCTTTCCTAAAACATTTCTAGCGATAATAAATCTATTTCGGGTGCGGAAATTATCCTCTCTAACCTTTGTTCTGTTAACCTGCTCGACTGGGGAGCTGCAATTGACGAATTTGCTTTCATCAGACGTCTCATACGACCTATTATTGGTGGAAATGGTGGGAAAAGATGTGTTCGAAATGAATCTTCCAATTTCTACTCTGTTTTGCGCTTTAAAGCTGTTAACATTGTTATGCGATCCATCTCTTCTAGGAAAGGTGAATGAGAGTTTGAAGCATTCTACTTTCACTTTGTTTCCGGGTATCATTATTGTTTCTATGTCTGTAATCTTGTTTACTCTTTGCATTGCCAGTAAATGTTTTTGCCTTGGTCAATTGATTGAACTTTATTCTTTCTACAGAAAATGATGTCTGATTCAAGTGAGTTAAATATCCTATACTCGATAATTAATAAGACTCTTAATTCTAGCACCGTATCAATTATTTATTTTTTGGTCAGTGCAGCTCATGTAGCAATGCTTGATTAGCTAGTTCGTGCAGCATTGCCACTCAAAAGACACTGTAACTTGCTCAAGATTGAACCTAAAATATCGGCCACATACATGTTTACAGGACCGAGTAAGAGATATGTAATAAAGAATGAAGCTTACAGGGTTATTGATACTGAATGATAGGAATATGTAAATAGAGGGTTTGGTACGTAGTAAGGTAATGAAAGGAGTATGAGTAGGTAGTAGGGTACTGAAAAAAATTCGCAAGGGTCGAAAGAATCATGTTTTGTAGGACCAAAAAAGGTTGTGAAAAGCAGACCGAATAGCGTGAAGTAATCTGCAACATGGTCAGCAGTCAATCAGTTGGTCTGCAATTAATGTGTGAGTAGGCATGCGGATAATTTTTAGTGTGAAACGAAAACGTTGGAAATACGAGACAGAGGACGAGACAGAGGGGAGAGGAACAGAGGAGTAGGGATCTAGACAGAATGGAAACTTGAGCGCGTACAAAAGCACTATTTTTAAAATTGTGAGACATACTGCGACTACCATAGTGACTTCATACCGTTAGGAATGGGTACATACGGCATATCGCGAACTGGAGATGACAAAGCGGAGCAGAAGTGGAAAGGAGGTAGTAAATGAGATCGTGGTTGCCGTTTGGACACATAATTCACTGCAGCAGGAATAAACGGGCTTTATTAGTTGACTTCACGGAATACCGTTCCAAGCCCTTTAGAGCTGCAATAGCTATGGAATCATCATGATACTACTGGCATGGCAATATCAGTTTTAGAGATTGCAGGAGTTGTAGGAATTAAAGGAGTTATCAGTAAAGGTAGAATTGAGCCCGTGGAGGATGTGTAGCAACGAAAATAGATAAGGAGAGAAGCAAGGCGATGTCCTCATGATTCATACGTTCAGTATATGAATTAAAAGTGAAGGATAGTTCATTATTGCGTTCTAGTTGGGAAAGAAAGGAACTGTTATTTGTGGAAATGTAAGCTGAGTCCAAGGCTAATCATTCTGTGTTCTGAGCAAAATCAATGGTATATAGATCGAGTGGACTTAAAGTTTGATGCAAAATGGTCAGCGAAGCAGATTATCATGAATGTGTAATTAAAACAGATTTAGGTGGTGATGAGATTTTCTTCGCTTTAGAAGCTGAGAGTTAAAAAAGAAAGAAGAAAATCTATCATTCTGTGTTCCAACTAACTTCAACCAATTCATTTACCTTCAATATAATACGTTTTGACATGATGGATCTGATAGTGCAAGCCAATTGCTTCTTTGGGATTTGTTCGGTCAAGATAATGCTCTTGAATAGATTGTGCGTGCCGCTTGCAGGATCGCCAAATTTAGTCTCCAGCTGATGAGAAGGGTCCACTTTGGAGAATTTTTCTAAGCTATTGGATCGACCCGAGATATGAGCCAATAAATTATGCTACAATGGCTTTGACTCTTAATTATATTCAAATGCTACACGCTTGATTCATCCTTAGAAGTAATAGGTATATATAAGAGGTGGTCTCACTACTGTGTTTGCATTGAAAAGCGAGAATAAAATTATTTCGATATTTGTGATCCTAGTTATCTAGCTCTCTAGTATTGTTTATACAAGTACGGCAGTAACTTATTGAGCAAAAACATAAAAAAGGTAGCGTAATCCAACAATTTCACTCTACTTTCTATATTATTCTATAAAGATGATATAGCCACACGCCTTCTATTCTTTTAGCACATTCGTGCTGTCTTGTTGTAAGATAGAAAAAAACTGAGTTTTATTATGTAGAATATCCAATTTCATAGACAGTCTAGGTTCTTGCAAAAAAAAAGTTGCACAAACATTTTTCTCTGATTGCTTAGTCTTTAAAGGTGGTTAAATTATTTAAATTATTCCTTATCAATTTAAAAACAAAGACTAGATATTCTTTTGAAATCTTAGAAACAATTTATTTGATACCTTATTTGCAATATTCTGCCGATGGCTTATCAAGGCTTAGGAAATCCTTTGGGTTTCTTATCTATTTTGTTTTATAATCTCTGCCCCAGCGACCTGGAACTCTTTGTAGTTAATAATGTAAATTTATATGGTAACAGCATCCTATGAACTCCTAAAGCTTGTGATAAATGGGTTGGTGCAACAAGCTATCTATTTTTCACAATATATACCTATCTCCAAATGATAGGATCCAGGAAAAGCGGTAGCTGAAAGCAATGCTCAAACAATATAACACTGGTTTCATTGATATCATATATTAAGTTTTTCTAATATCCATTCCCTACGTTCCACAATGAAATTGAAAATGTTTTTGTTTGGCCTGATAACATACATAGAACGAGATCACAAGCGTCTACAGTCCAAGCTTTTTGAATGTTATAGCCCTTCATGATTACATGCAATAAGCTGATCTCATCCTAATTACAAAATCGTGAGAGAGATCCAGTCACCCAAAGAATCAGCAGACTTGCATTAGGTTCAAAAAAGTAAGCTAGATGGAGACTTATCTACTTACTAATATCTGGTTCTTTTTTTCTCTTCTTTTTGCCTAATTTTTATTACTATTTTAATAGAAACTCAAGCTCCTCTGAAATCTGAATAGATTTTTCCTTTCTTCTTTTGTTTGATATCCTTGTATAGTTAGTAAATTCTTCATCCTCTTAAAATTAGTAAAAGCATAACATACCAATTCCGAATTTGGGTGCTTGAAAGACCAGTTTTTTCAACTAAGGAAATAGTTGAGTCAACAGTTAAATATGGATGTTCATAGTTGTCAGTGTACCATTGTTCCAAAACTTGAAGCTTGTCTTTAGAAAGGCGTTCCTTTTTTTTAGACTCAGCTATTTTGTTTTTCTTGTAGAGTGAAGCTTGTGTTTCAATGTCGAATTTAAAAGGTTGTACTTCTTGTGTCTCTATTTTTTGTCCTTTACTGTATTTGGAGTTACCATCAGACTTCATATAGCTTTCTAGTAGCTTTTTCTGAAGTATATTTCTTTCTTCAACCATATAGTATAGGACTTTTACCAACTTATTAATGCTTGACAAAATGTCTTTATCGTCTTGCGATAGAAACCTTTCGTTCTTTAGAATCAACATGGTTTTGGTGCTAAAATCAGTAACTTCACTTCGAATATTATCAGCATCAAATACTGGGAAAGTACAAACAGCCGTGATATGGATTTTGAGATGAGTATGTATCATTTTTAGCTCCTTGGTGATACCGATGGAATTGGTTTTTTCTATAGTATATTTAGGAAGCTCCATAATGAATCATATATATCTAAACATAAATAGAGTCTTATAATCTTATAAATCTTAAGACTATATTCACTATTTTTTGAGTATATAAGCTAGCAATTTGATTCACTGGAGTAAGTACTTTTTTGAACCTCGATTGCAATACTGCTCACCTATGATCTATAACATTTAATCTAAATAAAATAGGCTGAAGGAAATGATTGGCTATCACGCCTATTTCAATATTAAAGATGTGAATATCTAGTGTACAAGAAGGTTTACATTAGAATCATAGACTTTCATCTGAAAATCAATTTTATCATGCAATTGAAAATGCAAGTTTGGTCTATATGAAACATCTTTAATTCATGAAAAGATGCAATCAATTGAGTGTAGCTTCTTACACTTAATGTCTGAAGTAGTTGTAGCATGACTTCAACAGCTATGTAAAACGACTATAAAGAAATCTAAAGGTTCTCCCTTATATTCTTATATTGTATGAGTTTATTTCTAGCCTTCTCACGGCTGCTAATTACTTGTTAGCCAATTACTAAGGCTAGGATTGAAAACTACACCTTTTGTTGTTAGCCTTACTAATGAAGTAAACAAAGATACAATTTCATAGTTAACTAAATATTTATAACGGTACGATAAAATCAAAGGGATAAGTCTAGTAAATTGTGCATGCATTACCATTGAATACAGAAAACAAAACAATGTTGAGGACTCAGAGAAGACTATGGATTGGGAAATAAAATTTATTTATATTGTCTAAGTATGTATATTCACTCAAAGAACTAGAAGGATTTTCAGAGTGATCAGAATGTTCTATAGCCGGAGTTTTAAGATAATGGAATATATTGTTTGAAGAAACCGAGACTACAAAAGTTATTTTGGAATGTTAAATATACTTAACTAAAAGTAAATAATTATACTTAAGACGGGTGAATGATTAGTACAAATACTTCGGAAGTCGTTTGTTCAATGTCCCTTGCTCTCTCAATTTTAGCAAAGTCTTGCTAAGGCACTCATATTCTGTTGGCTTTATGTTTGCTTCATCGAGACAACTGACAAAAGAATAACCGCCCAAACTATTAAGGAAGAGGACAAAACCAACGGAGCGTTACTAAAAGATCTTTAATGTTTTCATCATTCATAAAACAATACTGTGATACCATTTCTAAGTGTGGATTTTTCATGATGATTCGATTTCGTTCTCCGAGCTTTTCAGAAAAGTAATTATTACATAATATTAACCTTGAGATCTATTTACGTTACTTTTTGAAGAATGTTTACAAAAATTTCAAACGTATGGCTAATTGGCTGCTGCAAAGTTATCTGTTTCTTTCCGTTCAGAAGTTGCAGCGAAGAAGCAATAACATAAGGAATAGCAAAATGGAAAATAACTGATTTCAGATGTTGTAACTCAAGTTCTTGAGCGCTTGCATAACCATAGGAACTTAGGAACTTAGGAACCTGGAAACCTCACAAAATATACGATCAAGTATAGATATCTTAGAAACCTCTAGGATCTTATTCTAACCAATATAGAAGAAAGGATTGATTTATTATAACGATGAAGTTCTAGAAGTGAGATTATATATAATCATTAGTATTAAACTACATTATAAACTAGAATATTATCTAGCAAGCATAAAATAATAGCCCAGCATTATAGATTAAAGATCAGAGAAGCCAATTGAAACTGCAACTTAATAGCCTGTGTCTTTACAGCAATTGAGGAGCTTGGGCCAACCTTCTCTACAATAATTATTCTCAGAAATAACGCTAACAAACCTAAGATGCTATCACATGGGAATATTGGTCTTCTAGAGATTTAATGATAATGGTGTATTGAAATAAATGATAAATGAAGGTAAAATTCGTTGAGAAGGCTGGTGATTGCCGTATTAAGAAATCTCAGATTAGCCGCACTGTTTCTTTCGTATCTCGTACTAGCCTGATACGGTTCTAATTCAGCCCAAAAGGGTAATCGCACTCCCTTACACATTTACATCAATTTATGAAGCATTACGAACTAGAGTTTCGATGAATAGAGGGAGATCAAAGAAAAGCAGTAAATATAACTAGTAACTTAATTGGAAAGTTAGGAAGGACTGCTCTGGTTGATTTGATAGCTAAAGGTAGGCAAGGTAGGCAGGGTTGTCAACTGCCCAAAAGAAAATATCTAGCACCTTGACTTTGCTCTCTATAAGTTTATATCTCTTCCATTGAAAGTCGTTGCAATACGAAGACCTAGGCAGATATAAACCTAAAATTAAATATTGTTGACAAATAATAGAATTAAGGGTTTAGTAACGTCTATTGTAGATATTTTTATTGTGCATACATATATGCTTGAATTCTAATCGTTTTCTAAACCGCTCATATCATTGATCTCTAAGTAGATATGCATTTATAGTTTAAAAACAATACAATTAAAACATAATTAAGCAAAGGAAAGTGTATGATCCGTATCTTTTGAATAGGGTCTACAAGCAATGTGTCACGAAACGGTTTTTATCGGTTTCAATAATCGAATGATAGATGGTACCTGCAGATAGACCACATAACTTATGCAAGTAATTTAACTAATTTAATTTCATACCCCAGTTCTCACACAAAAATTAAATTAAGGGGAGATAATATAGTTCATTACATTAAAATTTAATTCAGTTATAATATCATTTCTTCCAGTATTGAGAAACATAACTTGGATAAGCCTTCAGCTAATATTAAAAATGGTAAGCAACAAAATCATTCCCAAAAATCTCACCTCCAGATTCAAAACTAAGAAGGTTACACATGAGAGTATGAAGATAAAAAAAAGAAGGCAAAAGCATGCAAAAGAAGCAGCTGTAAAATTGGAGCAGATATTTTCTTTATCAGATATTCCATATTTACCAGCCCCTTCCAGTGCCTTAAGAGGTCTTCTTTTTGAGTTCAACTCATTAAACGATTCACCATATCCTGACGAGTCGAATGTTAGGAGGTGTAACAAAACCATTAGAAACCACAGAAGCCACAGGTTCAAAAATATAAACGGATTTATTGCATTTAGGTCCTTTTACAGTCGTTTCATATCCAACCCAGACCATCAACGTCAACTTTCAATTCTATTAGGAAAGCTTTGGCTAACAGAACCTAATAAGGCCATATGGAATAGATATGCGATGGAATATAACGCTAAGGTCTGCAATGGCGATAATGAAAATCAACCTTTTGTTGAATGGCTTTGCAATACTCTAAATCTTGTAATTGAGGATACCAAACAGCCAAACACTAGTGTAGTTAAGAATAATACTTGGGAATTCTCCTCCAAGAATGATGATAATATTGTTGAAGATGTTTATTTTATATGGTAACAATTTTACTTACCCTTTTGTGTAAAATCGATTGTTTTATACGAAATCCATTTTATACCAAAATTTGTTATACCTTTTATATAATACCCATTTAATATCTTTTTGTGAATATACCCCCTTTGTAAAATTATCTTTTGAAAAAGTGTAGCTATTATTAGATACAACAAAGGATAGAAGACCATTGTTTTATTTGTTTATTTTCATTGCAATGTACTTTTCATCTTCCATCTGATGCCATTAATCTTATGTTTTCTTATATGTTCGTCAAACAGGTGCTTTGAGTAGTTTACCTCTCTCAACTTAATTGATAAATCGTGCAATTGTCATACCAAACATATTATAAAGCCCCAAAAAAAATCTTTATTAGAAAATTTTCTAATATTCTTAATTGGAGGATTTGTGATAGATATGATGTGTTATGTTAAATATTGAGATCGACTAGTTGGGAACAATGTTAGTATCTCCACGCCAGACTGACAATATGATAACCATTGGATTCATCACCTCATAAACCCTCTCAGTAGTACAACTAATTTCTATACCGGAATAGATCTTATTGCAATATAACATCTTCGTGCAAATATGAACCGTTAGAAAGATGAAGGATCCAATGCTTTTCCGAAAAGCCAAAGTTTCATTCACACTTTCTTCGCTTCATCAGAATTCTCTTCCAATTCAGGTATAGCCACCTCTTTTGAGTAACCAACAAGAGGATATGTTGAAGGTCACTATGAAGAGTTATCAATAGCATGTATCCGCTCAATGGGAACACTAAATACATAAGGCTCATTTTTTGACTGATTCTAATATCGACTTGGATAACGTATCATCAATTCGGACAGGCTATTCAACAAACTTGGCACAGATATTGTACATCAAATACAATAAAACCCTTCAGCGAAAATCTCTCTGAAACAATCATGGCGTAGCCAACTATCCCAAAAACGTTGCTACTATCCCAGTTGATGATATTTCTTATTTGAATTAATACTGTTCGTTAGCCAAGTGCCACTTCTGGATTAATTTCCAACCAACCCCAAACACTTAAACTTTTTTTCATAGATATTCAAAGATTCTGATGGATTGCATAAAAAAATACAACTTGAATACTAATTTAGTGAAAATCATCAAAGAATACATATCAATTGTTGAATATTTCCCCAGGCGCATAATAAAAAGATCAATGGTAAAGAGTCACCGCCCTCCTCCTGTAGCTCTACCACCTTTCCTACGCTTGTAACTGATTGGTAGATTGAAATATTCTCAGTCTTTGGAAATACGAATCTTTTTCCTTTCTTACAACATATCTATCTTCAATGGAGCTTCCCCGTCATCCTATCCTTAGTCTCTAAACTGTTCTTTGTTTTCATCTTTCGTTGCCGTAACTGTGATAGATCTCACCTCACAGATACCAATTCACTGATGCACTGATTTCAATGAGAGCTGCATTATTTCCAAGCTACTCCAGAGCGGAATTGCATTTGCTTATATGTACAAGATGGCATTTACCATAACGCTAGTGAAAGATACACTTTGAATTCAAGAAGAAAAGAATAAAGAAAAAATTTGATGGGAAGAGAAAGAGGGTTAGATGGCAAGAGATTGTATCAATAGCGCATGAGAGTAGGAGGGTAGCAGGGTAATGAAAGGAGTATCAAAAATCGAAGACCACAAACTTACGGGATAAAATTAGACTGTGAAAAAATAGTTTGATAGATACAAATATGCAACCGTCGTAAAGGTGCATGGGTGGGATCAGGCAATGTAAAAGGATAGAGTTGATGCTACAGAGATAGAGTGACGCAAGTTTCTATTGTCATATCGAAATAAGGAAATAGCCACTAAACTTTTGTAACTTGCAATTTTATATTCTGCTAGAAGAGATATATAATTGTTTTAAGACTATATATAGTTATTTTAATACGTGTTCATAATTGTTTTAAGTAATTAAATAATTTTGTTGTAGGGTTGGACTATGTGATCGTGAGGGTCCATGGAATTGTGGTTAAGGGATCGCCAGGAAATAGGGTAGAATTGTTATAGGCTGCATGAACAGGAGGTGTGAAATCGATCACAAAAAGATAAGGGGTTTGCGTGTGTGGTTGGTTACTAAAACAACTACCAGTGTTGTCCATGCTTTTTTAAGGGAAAGGGAAAGGGTAGACGAACGAGCAGGTAAAATAAGCAGGCCGTTCTTTCTGCTCGCAGCATAAAATTACAGTGCAACCACAGGGACAACGGAGTAGAACATACAAAATTGAAAGGTTGTCAGCAATATTATCCTGCGGTATCCGAGGAAAGATTGGACAGACCGCCTAGTGATATAGGCAAAGGTGCTTAGGATTTTCCATTCCCTCGGTGTTCAGAATTTTAAGCTGAAGAGGGCGGTTAAGGGCAATGACAAAAGCAAAACAAGTTTGTTGGAAGTTGGTTTTAAAGAATGAATGATATGAGTCTCTATTATGCAAAGGAGGAAATTTTATATACACTATTATACAAACTGATCATTATATACATAATATGAATTTAATTATCTAATGTTTGGCATTTTTGGCCCAATTAAGAATGATGGCCCGGGGAACTTTCTTTTGTTTAGCAAAAGCGAGCACCCATTTAACTGAGGGAAGAGAGGTATGCGGATCTTTCTGCAAAACTTCAAGCATAATATTTATTAATTCGATAGCGGTATGGGTACTAATGGAATATTTGTAGTTTAACTTTTGGAGTTCTGATTGAAAGGATCGGAAAGCAGATATTTTCTGCTTTGGATCCAATTTGTTCGAGCTCAATAGGCCAGAAATAATATATCTTACAGCATCTTTCGAAAGCTGTGAATTTTTGTTTTGATGGAAAAGAAGTAGTTTTATTGATTTAAGGGGATCTTCTTTGACCATATATTTGTATAAGCAGCATTGGGCAATATTTGAACTAAAATTTAGGTTACCAAGTAAATCACGCATTTTTAATACGCCTTGCGCTGGGTTGTCTCTGTATGCTCCACCTATAAATCTCATGATGTCAAATATCAAGTTATTCAATATGTAATTTTTACCACTTTCAGATCTTATAAACTTAAAATCGTCACTGAAAAGATGTCGCTGGAATATGTTTAGGACTGTGGCCAATTCCTCTGCATTTAGAAGTGACAAACATTGACCTAGAGAACGAATACGATTGTGAAATCTTGCTCTTTCCTTAGCATCAGCAATTGAATAAAGACTTTGGAAATCGTCAGCATTGCTTAATTTGGAGATTCTATCCATATTCTTGTTCATAATAATATTTTTATTGAAGGATCGACTCAAGATGGTTTCAAATAATGGAGATATTAAATCTTCGTCAAGTATCCTGTTTCTTAAAATACAGCACCTAGCCACTTCCAATAATACAAAACTAGAGAATTTCTTTTCAGTTATTAATAGACGAAAAATTTTCAAACATGAATTATGATCAAAATTGGTTTTGGAGATATGGGACAATAAAACTAAAATTATGTCGGAAGAAACTTCAGTTTTATAGAAGGAATCAATGATATGCATCACATCATCATTGGTAATACTATTGCCTGGCTTAGCCACCAATTTATTTATGAATTCACTAAAAATATCTATTTTCCTTTCTCTATTGTTTGATTTATCAATTTTTCGAACAATTTGTCTGAATCCCACCTTTGAGTTGGTAAATGTTAGTAAGAGGGCCGGGTATAAGACATCTTTATTGAGCATGCTATGCACTTCCATTAACATTGGAAAAATATTCTCAAATACATTTTCCTCTAAAAGTAGAACCATTAAGTAATTAACTATATACGGGTTGGCTTTTTTTATATTTTTTTTATGAATTCTTCTGTATAGCTGATAAAAAGTATAAGAATTCTTGGGCGTAGCATTTTGTAAAAGATGCAAAAAATCGTAATCATTCATAGACATATTCTTTTGATTGTGAATTATTTTGTGGAGAACAAAGCGTGGTTCTGTTTTATTTGACATGGTATTTATGACTTTTTTGTGATCCAGTGGATATGGTATATATGAAAAATCAGATAGAGGTAATACAGATGATATCCAACCTGGAGATTTTATCAGTTCTCTCTTCTGGGTTACGTCATGAATAAATTTATTCAATAAAAGTTTGTTGAAATCTAGATCCATATTCAGCTTTTGAAGGAGTTCTGCATTTTTTCTTAAGTACAACAGTTGTAAGTATATGCTCTTTTCAATTTCTTGCCAATTTTTCTCTTGATTCAATTTAAGTTCCTCCAAAGTTTCAATGTTATTTAATTCATCTGCAAAGGCAAAAAATACAGTAATGTCGTCTTTATCAATTTGGAACTTATAAGATATTGTATCCACAATTGTATTCACCACGCTTTGATTCACAACAGTATTGTGAGATGCTAGTAATAAATAATATGACCCAAACTTCAAATTACCACATGATTCCAACTCATCCGTTATTACTTCTAAAAAATCTTCTATATCATTTAGTGTCGTTGTACCAGTCAATGCAGTTTTCCAGCATTCGTCAAATTGCTGGTGAAATGATAGTCTCTTGAGAAATAAAATTTTCAGCTCAACATCAAGCGGAACCTTCAACTTCTTATAGAAGCTTATATAAATCAGTGGGTGAATTAGTATAGGATCATAGGTTAGCAAATGGCAAAATTTATTATAGATATCCACTATTTTTTCAAGTTCTTCTCTTATTTTTATATTAAGGTTGGAAAATGCCAATAGAAAAACCTCATCATCAATATCTTCAAAATCATTATTTGTAGGCACTCCGTCATTTATGAGAGCATTTGCAAAAACCCTGGTCTCTTTTTTGATGAAATCAATCACATAACTAGATATTTTATCTTTCATTGAAGGATTATCTATGTTTTGATTATCTTGAAAACTTATTACTGATCTATGTACCTTCGATTTGAGAAGTGCTGTCAGAGATATATGATATAAATTGAAATTCCTTGATATAGACCATCGGCCTACTCGACATCGCCATATGCTTTTGAACATCTTACCACATAGATGCCATAAATATTGATCTTGTTAAACAAATTGTATAGTAAATTTAATGTTAAAGTTTACATCAAATTTATTTTCGGACCTAAGTTTTTCAAGGTGAGACATTTTTCTACATGATACAGGTAAACCAGATATCAATGTATTGACATGATTTAACAATCAACACAATTTTTAGATAAGAGAATCATATATTGCTATGGCTCAAGTTATATGGAACTCAGATATTGACGTATATGATTCTCAAGTAATACCTGTACTGGTAGCAAAGAATATTTGCAAATATTTGTTGGTTCAAGACTTGTTATCATTTTCACAGGTTTCTAAAAATGCCTACAAGACAGTCAATGATCCAAATATTTGGGTATCTAGATTGAAGATAATGGAAGTATGGGATTCAGGGATTATTCCGGAATCGAATATGCAATTGAAGGAGATGAATTTTGAATTTTTGAGTAATCCATTGACCTGTTTGGACAGTGTTGTAAAAACAACAAAAGTAGCTAAGTTTCAGGTATTAAAGATTCATACATGTTTATTTCCATACTATAACGATTTGCTATCTAATAAGCCGTATGATAAGCTTAAAATATTCAAAGATTTCCAGACACCTGAAGAACAATCAAAGATTTTGAACAACTTGTTGAAGTTTAATAGGATCGATTTTTTTGAGGACTCAAGGATACCAATAAGAGATAAGATCAATACTCTATTTGAAATATTTGAAAACGCTCTACTAAGGGAATTAGAGATTCATTTTGATATTCAAGATTACGCCAAAACTAGGCAATTTGTTCAAATTTTAATAGATTTAAAGAACCAACAAACATTGATTGACTTTTTCCTTCAGAAGACAGTCTTTGATAATGAAGTTACTGATTTTTTTAGCCTTGAAACTTTTGAGGCTGAAAAGTATTTTGTTGAAATACAATTAGAAGGAACCACGTCAAAACTGTTACCCTTTAAACTTAATTTTGACAATTTCCATTATTTTATTCAAGATTTAGCAGCAATATTCAACCAGGAAGCAGAAATAATTGATTTGATTTTCTCCCAGTCAATCCCGATGATGTATAAGGTTTGTGAAGAGTTGATTTCAAATCAATTAATGGAATTGATTATGACTTTAATAGATACATCTAAAGAGAAGAGAGTATATTTGACAATAGTGCCTTACTTATACGAGCAGCTAACCACTAATTTTATTGAGCAATTAAAACCAAGTGAGAATGTTGGTGAATCCTACTTTCAATTAGTAAGAGAGTTAATTGATATGCTGTTTGAATCATTTGCTGCCGAGTACATGCGTGAAGAAGTTCTGGTATTCAACAATTTCTCTAATGAGAATATTCTTGAATGGACAGAGTCAATATCTAAAAGGGAAGCTGAAACTACTCAAAATATATTAAAATATGTCAAGATCGAAACGAAAAACGACTTTTTGACAAGTTTTAAGAAGGTATTTACCATTAATGCTTCTTCAAGCAAGACAGAGGACGATACTAATGATAAAAACTATTCAGAAATTCAGGCGAAGGCTAAAATCTTGTCTGAGAATATTAAATCTTTGAATAAAATTTTTAGTCCAGAATTAGTTTTAGATATTTTAAACGAGGCAAAAACTTCCCTTAATAGATTATTCAAATTCAGAGAATTCTCAATTGCATCGTTGAAAAGTGATATATTCTCGTCGATGCAAGATATATTCATCGAGGCCATCGAATCAATTGGAAACGAACATTTACGACCAGGATTTAGTAAAGCAATTGAATACTTACAAACATACAATCCCAAGAATTTGAGCTATACGTCGTCACATAATGAATCTTTTGTTGAACCTTTGGTTTTATTTTTTGAATTAATTAATATGGCAGATCTAATTATACAAATGATAGATATTTTTTACAAAGAAGAAATGTTAAATAAACAAATCGTCAAACATGAAAACTCGATTCTTAATCCTTCAATACAAAACAAAAAGAAATTGGAAGCAATAGTAGATAAATATGTCGCTGATGGTCTTAATATTGGGATTGAAATCTTGGTTAGTGAAATAGAAAGTATCTATACGACCTACTTAACCGACTCCGATTATTGCCCTCCTCCTGGAGCTACAACAGCTTTGGGCCCCACTGATGCGGCAAAAAGGGCGGTGAAAGTTCTAGATGAAAATATTGATTTGCTTGTTGACAGTGCAGATAAATCTATTGTCGAGGTATTCCAGCAAGAAATCGCAGAAAGGTTTTTCCAAATAATCGTCAAGGCTTTGAAAAAAAGCACTATATCCGTAGTTGGCGCCACCAACCTTATTTCGGATTTGAATCTTTATTATGACTTTATTGTCACACGTATAAAAACTAACAAAAAATTGATTGTTCCTTTGTTCCAGGCCCTTAAAAAGATTGGTAATATCTACTTAATTAGCGGTGATGATTCAAAGTCAATTGGTAAATTAGTTAGTGATTTATCAAAGTTTAACGGAATCTTTGGACAAGAGGAGATCTATGAGTTTGTACAAAGACGTCAAGACTGGCTTTTGATACGAAAAGATGTTGAAAAGGTGATGTATGGTTTTGGTTTGGGTGATTGTACCATAGTTTAATGGATGATCCACTTTTCTTTAGATATGCACAGCAGGAACCGGAGTTTTCTACCAGAGTAAGTTGTTATTATGATACTGATCTGTATATACATTCGATAGTTACGAAGTTTTGCATCCATTACTTTCAACAACCCTAGTAGCAGGATCTAGCCATTAAGTAGTAGACTCAGATACATCGGTCATGTGAGCGAAATAACGACTATTTTTCATAATTTTTATCTATAGATATACTTATTGATCTACTCTAATAATATAGACTTAAGTTCCCAATTAATTAGAAGATATTATCCTGATTCCATAGAGTGTGATCCTATAAATGTATAGATATGATTCGCTATCCTACTTGTACGCTAAAAGGAGTAAAATGTGGAGTTGCCCTTCATCGTGCGTATACTATATCGATTGGAAATAAAATGAATAGCAGATCTATTGATATTAATGAAATGAAAGATATTAATGAAATGAGTGCATCGACTTTTGAAAGGTTATCGAAGGCGTACAAGCTACTTTCTAGTAGAAGAAGATTCAGATACAGTGCTAATGATTGCTATAATTTATTTGTTTCTTGCGAAGCGAGTTTTCTCGAAGATCTAATGAAGTATCCTAGAATTAATCAAGATATGTTAATGTTTTTGTTTATGAATTATCAAAAGTCCAATTCAGTAAAGGCTCTTATCTTGAATGACTTAAAGTCCTTAGTAGTTGATGAGAAATACGAAGTTGTTCTTGAAACTTTGAACAAGATGATTGAATGCGATATAGTCTCCAAAGGCATTAGAATTGAAATAACGCATGTTTCTAACAATTTGAGCAAATACAACTCAACAAAAAGAAAGCATATACTAGCTAGCTTAATAGTTGCCCAAACAGCAAGCTCTGGTGAGCATATCTTAGCATCGTCATTTGCTATTAGTTTTATGAAATCTGGCATAATTATCAATAATCAAACTTTAAAATTATTATTGCAGTCTTTAGCAATAGATACTACCATAAATCATACATACAATGCCTATACAATACTCAAGCTTTTCAATACTTTTTCCATGAAGCTGATAGCAATATCGGATAGATGCAATATATTATCTTATTTGCTAGAAGATAGACAATCGCCTTTCTTCGCAAATATCTTTTTTGATAAGTATATTATTAATGGTATCACATTGGCTGAAACAGCCGATAATAATAAGAATCTTAATGAGGTCTTGTCTAGACTAATATTAAAAAACTTGCAGCATGGTAATTTTCATAAAGCTTTAAAAATATGGATAAAAATGAAAGAATGGAGAATTAAAGAAAGCACATTAAACAGTATGGTGGTTATAAAACTTGTAGAAGCACTGGCACAGGAATCTAGCCAAGATACAGAAAATCTAATTTTGAACCATATTCCTGAAAACTGGTACACTCACGAAGATGTTGTTGATCATTTGTTAAAGTTCTTTGGCACAAATCCTCAGCATATAGATAAATTTGAATCTTTAGTAAAACAGCTATCACCTCCATTGAGAAGACTGACATTGTCACTGCTATTTGAGGCATCGCTATCCCAAAATAAAGAGACTGGCGCGGAAAGGTTACTTCAATCCATCTTTAAATCTAAGAACGGTATCAACTGTAATGATTTTAATGTAATTATCACCAAATTGCTAAAGCAGAACAAGATGGAGCAGTGTATTGGTATGATTCAAAATACTGATATCCAAATTTCGAAACTTGGCTATATAAGTGTACTCACTCAACTATTTCGTGAACTGAGCTTACATTTAAGGAAGGATTTTCTCCATGAAATGGCTATTAAGTTTCGCAAACTAAATAAAGAAGATGAGAACCTTTCATTATTAACAAAAGAGCTTATTCGTTATGTATCCACTAAAATTAGCAATCGTGCCAGCAGAGGTTTACTAACAAATATTATGCATATCTCTTCAAACACATCATTAAACCAATCAAACCACAAACCGTTAAATCTCGAAAAATACAGTCTTCCAAAAGACTTTCAGCTTTTATTGTCAGCCTCTTCCAAGACCAAAGTGGATTGTTTAAAAATTATTTTGAATCAATCAATCATAGATGAGGATGTTGAAACTTTGAAATGGTGCATCGACGAGATGAGATCAGCTGGTTTCCTAGTGCAAGATATTTTGTCTCTAATCTCTAAGAGGAATACTTCTTTTTTAAAGAATGTGATCCTGGAGGAATTCCTACAGTGTACAGACTAACGAAACTTATTTCAAATTTATTCAGTGTTGATAGACAGTATGTACAAGTAATTTTATTTATTTAATATTTAATGCATCTATTCTCACTTTTTCTTCTTGTTGACTTTCTTATCTAATAACTTACCACCACTTTGCACTTCCTCGACATTATGACCCATTAACTCAATGTAGTCGTCATGTTTCGATTGCGCAGGTCCAGATTCAGAAACGATTGGGCCCTCTTTCTGCTCAATATCCTCTTTAGACTTGTCGTTAGCATCAAATGAAGAGAATTTTTGTTTAAATTTGTTGACTTTACCGGTAGCATTTGGATCCACTGTAACCAAATCCGATCTATGCGGGTTCCATAATGTGCTGTTTCTTTGGTCATTAATCATTCTGATTTCATCCTTAGGAGCTTGTGATCTTCTTTTAATAACAGACCCATCGCTAAGCTCCACCAATGTTTCAAATTGATGAAAAATAGCTGGTCTAGCCTTACCAAGTTTGATTTTTCTCATCACCCTTCTATTGGACAAGTGTACATCACCCTTCATGGCTATATTTCTTTGAAAAGTCTTAAATACTGGCCCTACCCTGGTTAAACCTATACTATTATTAAACATTTTATCTATCTTAATACTTAATAAACTACTATTATAACTATATTTCATATACTTTGTATATGAATTTTCATAATTTTTTTTACTACTACGGAAGGTAGTGTCCTTCCAAATTCGTTGAACTTTTTGATGTCTTGTTTAGTAGTTGATCTTATACTAGTTTTTTTGCCTTCTTTACTATACAACTTTAGACTATATTATATATAATAGAAAGTAAATTGATATAATAATGTCCTTTTCTACACAAGCTCCAACTATCGTTGTTTTGAAAGAAGGAACAGATACTTCTCAGGGTAAGGGGCAAATTATCAATAATATCAATGCGTGTTTAGCTATCCAAGAAACATTAAAGCCAACGTTAGGGCCATTCGGATCAGATATATTAATTTTGTCATCTAATGGTAAGACGACCATTTCGAACGATGGAGCCACTATTTTGAAATTGTTAGATATTGTCCATCCAGCAGCTAGGATGTTGGTTGATATCGCTCGTGCACAAGATGCCGAAGTTGGAGACGGTACTACATCAGTTACAGTTTTAGCGGGTGAGCTTTTAAAGGAGAGCAAGACTTTTATTGAAGATGGTATCTCTTCTCATCTTGTGACCAAGGGATTGAGAAAAGCTTGTGATCTTGCCGTTGATAAAATAAGAGAAATTGCATTAGAAGTCAAGAAAGATGACAAAGCAGAATTTCGTCAATTGCTCGAGAGATGCGCCACCACTGCTATGTCTTCTAAACTTATTAGTAAGAATTCTGAATTTTTTACGAAGATGGTTGTCGATGCTGTTTTAACTTTAGATCAGAACGACTTGGATGAAAAATTGATCGGTATTAAGAAAGTGCCTGGTGGGGGTATGGAAGACTCCTTATTCATAGATGGTGTTGCTTTTAAGAAGACATTTTCTTATGCTGGATTTGAGCAGCAACCAAAGAAATTCTCTGACCCTAAGATTTTGAACTTGAATGTCGAATTAGAATTGAAGGCTGAAAAGGACAATGCTGAAGTTAGGGTTGAACAAGTTAAAGACTACCAAGACATTGTTGATGCTGAATGGAAAATAATTTTTTCAAAGCTTGAAGCTATTAAAGATACAGGTGCTAATATAGTTTTATCCAAGTTGCCGATTGGTGACTTAGCCACTCAATATTTTGCTGACAGAGACATTTTCTGTGCTGGTAGGGTTTCCAGCGAAGACATGGATAGAGTCATTAAAGCTGTTGGTGGTAGTATCCAATCAACTTGTTCCAATATCAAACCACATGATTTGGGTACATGCTCTGTATTCGAAGAAGTCCAAATTGGTTCCGAAAGATACAATCTCTTTAGGGGATGCTCACAAGCGTGGACCTGTACCTTGATATTGAGAGGTGGTGCGGAACAGGTCATTGCAGAAGTTGAAAGGTCTTTACATGATGCCATTATGATTGTCAAAAGAGCTGTCAGCCATAACTCAGTTGTTGCAGGTGGTGGTGCTATAGAAATGGAATTGTCTAAATATTTGAGAGACTATGCTAAAACCGTCGCTGGAAAACAACAATTAATCATTGCTGCTTTTGCCAAAGCGTTGGAAGTCATCCCAAGGCAGTTATGTGAAAACGCTGGTCTCGATGGTATCGAACTTTTGAATAAATTAAGAAGTGCCCACGCCAAAGGCGAAACATGGTATGGAATCGACTTCCAAAAGGAATCCGTCGCCAATAATATGAAGAGTTTCATTTGGGAGCCTGCCTTAGTAAAGATAAACGCCATTCAATCTGCCACCGAAGCCGCAACCTTGTTGTTGTCCGTAGACGAAACAATCAAGAACGATGATGCAAACCAAGAAGGTAGCAGAGGAAGAGGCGCATATTAATTCTTTGTGCAATATTAACTATGTATATATACTCCAACTATACCATTTAATCTTAAATTTTAATATTAAAAATCCCTAACACTGTGTACCTGTAGAATCCTTTTTACGATCTTCTTTCAACATTTCTTAGTTACACTCCACTTACACATTTCTTGCCTAAACCGCTCCATTACAATCTCCTTCTACAACTATTTCCTACCTACTGTATTCGTTTCTAATCTACAATCCTTTCTAAAAAATGTTTTACTGCTCCAAATATGAACCAAAGACACAACCGACCAAGCTATCTTGTGGTACATTAATTTTGGTACATTATTTGCGATACTGGTGTAACGCGGTTCACCCTAACTAGAAGAATTAAGTCGCGGTCGCGGTTCCACGCTAGTAAAATATCTAAAGAAGACTACACGAAAAATAACTAGTGTTACTACCTAATTAAAAGGCTACCAAACGCGTTGCAGCTCACGGCCTTGAAGGAGGGGCTTTATATATAAGAATATTAATATCACAATTTTCGAAGAATAAGAATCTTTTTTAATTATCATCTGTGTTTACTGACCCTCTGATCTTGTCTTCAACTTAACAAAATGCAAATCCAAGGGGTTAAGAATGAAACCCAAGCTAAGTATGGCCCACCACAGCATATCAAACAGAAGCCATACAGCTTAATGTTAGAACTTCTTGAAAGCCAAGCTAATAAAAAACTTATCTCAGAGTATCAGCAAGATATAAGCAAGACATTGTCAGTATTGGAAGCATCTAGCTCCGTTAATCCTGCCATGATAGATTTACAACCAGAGATTCAATGGTTCATGCGACCATTTTTATTAGACTTTCTCATTGAGCTCCATTCGTCATTCAAATTGCAACCACAGACATTATTTTTATGCTTGAATATTATAGATAGATATTGTGCCAAAAGAATAGTTTTCAAGAGACACTATCAATTAGTAGGATGCACTGCGCTTTGGATTGCAGGCAAATATGAAGATAAGAAAAGTAGGGTTCCTACGCTAAGGGAATTGGCAATAATGTGTCGAAACGCCTATGACGAGGAGATGTTTATTCAGATGGAAATGCATATTTTGTCGACCTTGGAGTGGTCCTTAAGTCATTCTAATTTAGAAGAGTGTTTGCAACTAGCAATTGCTGCATCAGATCTATCATCCCACGTAACTCCATGTAAATATAATGCCATTAGAGATCAGTCAAATTCTATAAGTAATGCGTCGAAAGTATCTGCTGTTACTGCAGTAGGGAGATTTCTTTGTGAATTATCGTTATATGATAGATTTTTTTTATCTGCTCCTTCATCACTAGTCTCCATTACGGCAAATTTATTAGCTTGTTCAATGCTACAAATTCCTAATGCATCCATAACCTTACGGGATTTAATTAAGAAATTTCTTAATTCTACTGAGACAGAGAATTATGGGTCTCAAGAATATGATGACAATATAGAAAATAAGCAACCAGAAGTTCAAGGCGCGTTCTTAGGTGGATTTGATTTACAGTCTCTCAACACCGTAAGAAAAATTGTCCTAATGTTTATCATTCAGCTTGGAAAAGTTACGGAAGTTTTATCAAAGAAATACGACGAATTAGGTGTCATACAAGTGGTTAACAATTTCAATAGTAGATACAGTTTCGGTATAGCTACTATTTATGAGAACAGTAGCATAATATGTGACATTTTGCCAGAAGATTTAACCACATCCAAATTCGGAAATCTTGCTGATATTATTTTACAATTACCATGTCATAATGCTGCTGCTAAGTATGATACTCAAATACCTTTAACGCCACCTTCTGCTACTTCACAGTATTCAGTGTTTTCAAATAAAAGAAGAGTGTCGGAATGTGACACTCCAATTCATCCAATTTCTTACCTGCTGGGCTCGGAAAGCATGAATGATTATTCACCAATGCAAAATTCAGAGAATGGTACATGGACCTCGCCTATATCGGTACATAAAATGCATGCTTAGCTATACTTAGTTCTTTTAACTTCCATTGAATAAGTTTCAATGGTATTGCATCTATTTCAGTTCTATTATGTTATATTTTATTGATTTTTTATACCTCTTAAGAAGATTATTTAATATAAAATATATTAAATTTATTAATTGTACATTCTCTGCAACAGCATATTGTCTTACATGGCATAAGGCTGAAGATCTAACATTTTTATATATTAGTTCTATTATATATACAATGTGCTGAGTATCAACTATAAATACCTTGCGTTATCATTTGAAACTGATCGTACAATCTAGTGTACATACTACCTAAACTTTTTCCAATTAAAGCATTTTCTACGAATGAATCGGCTTCATCGTCAGTTAAATGGAGCTGCAATCTTTGTTTGAGTAATACACTTGTATTTTCCCCACTTTTGAAACATGGTAAATTAGAGTCTTTCTGCATCAATTCGACAATATTTATAATTTGATCACTATCCTTTCGCAAAGCATGGAAACATTTTTTACATAGATCTTTAAATTTCATGTATAACGGACTTTCAATACCGCCAAGTAAATCAACATACTCTGTAGTAAGTTTGAAAGGGGCGGCTTCAAAGCCAACACTTCCAGGAGAATTTGAAAGAAGAAATCCAAAATCTATATGAATTATGTGTCCCTCGTTATCCAACATTATGTTCCCATTGTGTCTATCTTTAATTTGAAGAATGTAACAAAGTATAGAGTATGATGCTAGACTACTAGCAAAATTTTTTTGCGCTTGTTTGTATCTAAGTGAACCAGAAGGACCATACATTTTGCAAAAGTAGTCTTGTAAAGTAAAAATCCTACCTTTCGAATTTTCGCCTTCATTAATTGACAACTCTGTTAACGACTTTTTAATTGAGTGGATAGACATTGCATTTGTTATTGTTTCAACTAAACCGGTATTTGCACTTGTTATTAATATTTTCATTCTCTTTGTCCACGCACCAACTCTACGCTTCTTCCAAATATTTGAGATCATTGTTATAAGCTGACACGCAAAGGCCTCTTGAGGTAAATCGTCACCATTTTTGGCTATAACGGAGCATAAATCCCAGTTTTCTAAGTGGCCATATATACTTGAATTTCTTATACGTGTTTTTTTGGTTTGCCAATCTTCACCAAGTTTGAAATCATTTTCTAATTTTCTTTCACCAGCGTCTGGGTTGTCACCCTTTAGTTGGTTAAGTTTTGCATAATCTATTGAATCAAATTGATCTTGTAATGAAATCATGGATTCAACGATTCTATTCTTAATTGAGATTGACTGTTCTGATGTTGCTTGGCCCGAACTCTCTAATTGTTGTAACATGACAGCGGCTATTCTCATTTGGTCAGCAAGAACTTTTGTAGGAATATCGGATGAAGCATTAGATATTATAGGACTATTTCTCTTATCATCTTCGATGTTAAGTTTATTCGCATTCTTTTCTGAATTATCGACTACCTTTAATTTACTTAAATCACGATTAGAACTTTTCTGTGATAATATTGGCATATCACTTAAATCCGCTTCTGCATGGATGTTAGAAGGTACGACATCATCCAAGTTATCTGTACTAGTCCTCAAACTTTCCGGGGATTTGGCATCATTGTCAATATTATCAATTACATCAGCAGATAATACTCGGGATTTTGAATCTTCCACCAAGTTCGTTCTATTAGTGATAATTTTCTGGTTATATTCACTAAAGGGATTAAAATCAATTTCATCGCTTAAGTATTCAATTAATAATAGAAAGGGCACTCTTTCAGCAGAATTTAAAACACAAGCTTCATTTATACTTAATCTCAATATTTTATGGAACTTTTTATTTTTATTACTAGTTATTGGGAGTAACTGAGGAATATCAATTTCAGATGGTAGTAAATTTTCATTTATGATGGATAATTCAGCTCTCAAAGCAGACAACCGAGCCTGTTTAGGGACCTGTGATAATCTTAATGAAATATTTTGCAATGACATAATAAACTCTGTCTCTTTTTTAGCATAATTAACTTTTAAATGCTTTAACAATTGATTATAGGAAATCATTTTTGAGGCAGGTGAGTTTTGTGATTTGTTTCTTTTAAGATGTTGTCCCAATGACGAACGTGGAGAATGTAAAGAGTATTCAGATTCTGCTGGGGAAAAATACGGTCTGAGGTCCTTCTTATCGTGCGCCTTGGATAAGTCTGGCATGGAATGGGACGTCAAGTTATATTGATCATGTGTAGGTAGAATAAAATTTTTATCTATGTTAGCATCATTGCCTTTATTATTTAGTGCACCATAAGCTCTTGAACTTTTTTTAGATTTAATGAACGTATTTATTCTTAAATTTTCTTCAATTTCATTGAAAGCATTGTGATTTAGCTTTATGTCATTTTCACTCAGCTCAATTGCTGAAATACTTTTTCTATAACTGGCACCGTTCTTAACTTCAATTTCTTCGTCAGTGGTATAGGCTTCTGAATCATCTGATAATAATACCAGGCTAGATTTTTTATACGACAAACGAGGTACTGAGGCCGATCTTTGATGTGAATCCAAACTCTTACCTCTAGAGAAACTGATAGCTGATGCTAAATGGTTTTCATCATCAGACATGGACGTAGTGACCGCATCAGTCGAAAGACGCTGGTTTTTCATTGTTAAATTTTTTGTTAAAGTTTTTTGGAAATTAGCCAATTTAAACACAAATGACTTTTGCTGCTTTCCCTGGGACTTCACTAGTGGAAAGGAGTAATCAATCATTCGTGGAATTGCAATTGAAGAAGCTATGGCACCACACAAGATTAATGCTGGTTGAAGGTTTTCCCTAAACTCATGCGATTTAGAATACTGCACCTCTGGATTGAACAAAATGTTCTGAAGCTTATTAATAAACTTCCGTACTGTTTGGAAGGAATAAGTCTTCGGATCGTTCCTCAATTCAAATATATAAGCTTGCAAATTCCAAAACACAATCATACTAAAATGAGGATACTTACTGCAGTACTCAAGCAAAAAGTCTTCAAGCGCCATAGAATCCGTCTCGAAACTAACTAGTAACTGGATAAACTGTGGGATAAAGAATTCTAATTCGTCGTAGCTGTAGCTGTATAATTTTTTGACCAAGGCATGGTGAATACCGATGTTGTTGTTATACCGCCTCAAATAATCGATACACTGGAAGGCATCAAACTCCAATGACCTTATTTCTTGCAATAATGGTCCATAGTCCGTATGAATCATTCTGTATCACTTACTTATGCATAAATATATATTACTTCACTATTATGTATCTATCTAAGTATACAAATACAATAGAGGACAACTTTGATTTAATATTGACAATCCACGCTAACATTCTTGTATGCAGAGAAGTATTTTTGGAGATTTTCAAAAGATATTTCTATCTGTTTCTACAACATACATAATATTAACATAGTTCCTATGGATAACCCTGAAGTACAAGAATATTTGCCGAATAGTTTATTCAGGATATTTAATTCATGAAAACTTACTTATTAAAAAGAAAAAACATAGTCCTATATAATATCACACTAGTCTATCCAAAACGATGATCCATCAATTCTTTCTCTCCTGTAAATTGGAATGCTTTTTGAAGGCAGGGATTTTAAATCTTTCGTCACACTTCTGCCCAGGTAAAATAGGCATTATCTCGAACAAATGCTTTTTCAATTCTTCAGGATCGTCGTTCAAATCAAACCTTTTATATATAATGTATTCCAAGTCCTGGATATCAGTTTCCAGAGCTAAGACAGGTCTAAACAATTTAGGATGAAATTCTACACCATCTTCTATTCTCCTCTTTGCTTTAAGACGTTGTTCGTTTTCCACCTTGAATTTTGCGGCCGTGGCCAATTCATGGTCTCGCTTACTAAGGCCCTCAATGGTTGGACCCCATAACTTTCGAGATTCGTTGTCAAATTGTTCTTTAATTGGTCTTACCTTTGGTTTATGAGTAGTTGCCTTAGTGGCATCGAATAAAACTTCTTTCTTACCTGTTGCATTGTCTTTAATCTCCATTACATCATTCCACTTACCAGTAACCGTGTAGAGCGTCTCAGAGGAGTTGGATCTCTTGATAACACCTTCAATTGCATCGTATGTGCCGCTAATGAAACCCTTAGTTTTGAATTCAATATCTGCTTCATACCCTGTTTTTGAGCATTTAATGACCATATGGTCACCCAACTCGTATCTCAATTTACCGAACAATATACCTCTACAATAAACGTTTGGTTGGTTCATAATATAGGTTTCATCACCTCTTTGACCAAAAGTAACATGTCCCCAGCCTTCCATGATCGCTGCCGATGAGTTTCCTAAAAACTTCGACCGTGGCACAACAACACCATCCACCCTAATTTTCAGCTCCGGAACTAAATAGAAATATGTAGACTTTGGTGGGTGATGTGATGTCTGTTCAGACAAGTAGTAAGCAGTATTGTCATTCGGAAGATCATCCCAATAGCAAGAAAATATCTCTCCTAAAACTGGGTTCAATGGTTTCTTCACCGCCTTTGGTGCAATGTGCCAACTAGCCAAATACCACTTGACAATCAATATAAATCTTTCTAGGTCGTCATCCGTCTTGTTAGCCTCTAACAATATATCTGGTATCTGAAAAAAGTTGGTGATCCTCTCTAGCATCGACTTCTTCTCCAATATGAACGTAGGAAGCGTAATCTTAGTCAAATCACATCCTGGCCTCAACTGTGAGATTAGAGTCGACAAAATTGATTGCCCTTCATTATCGATTTCATCGATATCATCCGTGTTTTCTTTTGAGGCAACGTTCGTTTTCTTGTCTGTTATAGATGATACGTTCTCGCTTGAATTCTTTAATTTTAATTTATCAAACTTTGAAGCCAACCTCATTCTTATTAGCTAACTACCAAACGCAAATATTCAACCTATGTTACTAATATATGGATTATATCTTTGCTTTATCCCGTGTTGGTATACTTCCTTGACATTGAGGTTGAAAGCGTGCAAAGTAACACAAAAACTGGCTGGCTACCATATTAAATCTATAAAACACACAATAGGTGGCAATCACGAAGGAATATGGATTGTATAAAGCCAAATCCCTACCAATAGCAGCCATACATCTTATTCGACTTTACACAATGGCACCTAGCCCAATGCTACCAGGGGATATAGGGTATCTGTAAAAGTGGAAGTAATGTCCGGGTAATTTTTCAGTTGGCTCGGGTCTCATTAAATCAGACCTTCACTAAAAATGACTTAATAAGACTACTCCTAGTTATAAGTCTGTAGTGTGTGCTAGTAAAATGAGTTATCAGACATATGGGGTGACACCACCGATTTCTGTAGCTAATCCAACACCTAAGGAGAACAATTTAAATGATTCCTTGATAAAGGAGTTAAAAGCAAGAGGATCGTTTGAGAGTGAAGCTGCCACAAAGAAGAGAGTTGAAGTTCTTAATATATTACAAAAACTAGCAGAAGAGTTTGTATATACAGTATCACTTAATAAGAATATGAGTGAGGGGATGGCAAGGGATGCGGGAGGCAAGATATTCACGTTTGGTTCGTATCGATTGGGGGTGTATGGTCCAGGATCGGATATTGATACGTTAGTAGTTGTTCCTAAGCATATCACTAGAAACGACTTTTTTGAAGTGTTTGTTGAGTTGTTGAAGAAGAGGAAAGAATTGGAAGAGATAGCACCGGTGCCTGATGCATATGTCCCGATTATCAAGATGGAGTTTAGTGGTATATCTATTGATTTAATCTGTGCAAGGTTAGAAATACCAAGAGTGCCAAAAGATCTAACGTTAGATGACAAAAATCTATTGAGAAATATTGACGAGAAAGATTTAAGAGCGCTAAACGGTACCCGTGTTACAGACGAGATCTTGTCATTGGTACCAAAACCTACAGTATTTAAGCATGCTCTTAGGTGTATCAAAATGTGGGCACAACAAAGGGCTATTTATGCGAATGTTTTTGGTTTCCCTGGTGGTGTTGCATGGGCTATGTTAGTTGCTAGGATTTGTCAGTTGTATCCAAATGCTGTTAGTGCTGTAATTGTTGAGAAATTTTTTCATATATACTCGCAGTGGAGCTGGCCGCAACCAGTTTTGCTTAAGCAGATTGAAGATGGACCCCTTCAAGTTAGAGTTTGGAATCCAAGGCTATATCCACATGACCGTCAACACCGAATGCCAGTCATTACTCCTGCCTATCCTTCAATGTGTGCAACACATAATATCACAAGTTCAACTCAAAAGATCATCTTAGAGGAGTTCAAGAGAGGAATTGAAATAATGAACCAAATAAATACGAATAAAAAAACATGGGCTGACTTACTTGAAAGACATAACTTCTTTTACAAATATAAATTTTACTTATGTATTGTTGCAGGCACTCAATCCTCGTATGAAGAGCATATTAAATGGAGTGGTATGGTTGAAAGTAAACTAAGATTACTAGTTCAAAAATTAGAAATGACCGAAGGAATCGAGATTGCGCATCCTTATGTCAAGACATTTGAAAACGCATATTTCTGTGAAAACGCATCCCAAGTTCAAGAGGTAATCAACAGTTATGGTACGTTCCAAGGAGAAGAAATTACAAAAAACATTCCTCCAATAGAATCGTCAAATAAAGATGAATTATCGAAAACTCATTTAGAGGTTCATTTAACAAAATTATTTATTGGGTTAGATATAGATTTGCATAAAGGCGGAGAAAAGAAGCTAGACATCCAATATCCTTGTTCCGAATTCTTCAATATATGTAAGAGCTGGCAATCGTATGATGATAAAGTTCATCACATTCAGATAAAACATGTTAGACTCTATGATTTACCAAATGATGTGTATGTCGAAGGGGAAGAAAGACCAGTCAAAAGCTCAAAAAGGAAAAGAACGGCTGCTAAAAACCAAAGCAAGAAAAGACCAAAGAGTATAGGTACTGTTGCTGCAGTTGCTAGTAGCTGATATTCTTATTTTGTGTTATAATTTAATACAATGGTATCTTGTCTATATGTTTTTATATTAATTCATCAACAATATCATAAATATATTTGTATATTATACAATTTTCAATTGAACATAGCCAATAATGGATCGCAATATTAAATATCGAAACAGTTCAACACCAAAAATTCCAAACTTTTAAGTATGTAGGCAAATTTGCGTTTTCTTTCTTATCTTCTTCTAATTCATATTCCATCAATTCAAGATCAGTGTTCCGTCTACCGGTATCTAAATCAATATCCTTTAACTTGATGTAAAAGTTCCAATTTTTTGTGTAAAGTTTATGTCCAATATAAAACAAAAGAATGACAATAACACCTAAATAATTTTGAAAGAAATTATTAGCATTAGGTTTGCCATGACTTCCAATTGGGAATAATGCTACCCAAAACTGAAGAACTAAGACTAAGACTAACAAAGACATTGAATAAATTGAACCCATAACACCACTCGTTGAGGTGAACGCCAATTCTTCAATGGATCTTCCTTGTACCTTTAACGCCATTCTAAATCTAAGATGGCATAAACCAATACTAAACCACAGAAAAATTGTAGCTAAACCAGACACACTCAATAACCACGCAAATACCTCACCTTCATTTTTATAAGCGCTGAGGAAACATAATAAACCGAATATAGCAGAAACTGCTAAGGCAGCTAATGGCCTTCCTTTCCTATCAACATAGTTAAGGATTTCTGGACCTAATCCTTGGGCTCCTAAACTTTGAATTGTACGTGAGCATCCATAAACTGCTGAATTACCAACTGAAATAACTGAGATCAAAATAACAGCGTTAAATATTGATGGTAAGACATCAATACCACCATTCCTTATAGCAATAACGAATGGAGAAGTTGAAGCATCTGAAGAGCCTAACAAATCCTTTGAGTTATATGGTACCAACAACCCGATAAATGTAAGGGATAAAAAGTAAAATAAGAAAATTCTCCAGAAAACTTGCTTAACTGCTTTGGGTAAAATCTTTCTAGGATTTGTGGTTTCGGCTGCTGCTAAACCAACCATTTCACTACCAGCAAGACTATAAGAAGCTGTAATAAAAACGGTTATAACACCTTTGAACCCATTAGCAAAGGCTCCAGGATTTTTCCAATACTTATTACCAACAAATTCATGAGTTGGACCACCTCCACAAACTAATACGACACCAAGAATAATAAATCCAACGATTGCAATGACTTTAATGATAGCTAAAAAGAATTCAACTTCACCATAACCTTTGACACCGAATAAATTAATGGTCATAATGAATATATAAAAAATCACAACCCATGCAACCGGGTTAATTTCAGAATTCCAGTACTTGATCGACATCGCAGCAGCAACGAGTTCCAATGGTAACACAATCAACCACATAAGAGCATAATTCCAACCAACCGCAAACCCCCAAGATGAATCAACAAATCTTGTGGCATAACTTGAAAATGCTCCATTGACTGGGTATTCTATGCATAGCTCACCTAAGGCATGAATGGTGCAGAAGACCATTGTACCAACGAGACCCCATGCAATAAGCAAAGCTGCTGGACCACCTGTTCTTAAGGCTGACCCCAGACCTATTAAGAGACCAGTTCCCACAGAGCCTCCAACTGCAATCATTTGTAAATGTCTGTTTTTCAAGGATCTCTTTAACTGACCTTTATTTGCTTGTTCCAAATCTACTGTGGAACTGTTTTCTTCTTTGGTCTCACTGGTTTTCTCAGCTCTTTTGAATGAATCCTTAAAACTCTGCCATCTACTTTGAGATATGCTGCTCTTTTCTATTGAATAATTTAGTCCTGAACTTGGTTCATCTATTACGCTCGTTGAATCATTTTTTTCTGACATGCTCGATATATAACTTTTATGCAATATTTGCTAGTGTCACTAACGGATAGTATATATTTACAAATATTTAGCTAATAGTATGAAAAAACTATGAAGAAGAAGCTCCTCAATTATTTTATATTTGTTAATGTCGAAAACTATTGGATAATAGAAGTGTACTCGGAAGCTCTGATTGCAAACATTTTTAAACGGCGATGCGCTGATGCAACCCTCAAGATATCCTGGTAGTAGAGGTACTTCTGCTTCTTTCGATGGCATTTTTGGTTAACGCAGGTTAATTACGCTTCCCCATATGGCAGCAAAGAGAAAAGTGACAGCTCTATATATTAGTTTTTTAGGTTAATAGTGAATCAATATATACAAATGAACTATACCCTGTAAGGAAAAAGATCGTTAATTATGTGCAGCCAATATTTGAGAAAGTTCCTTGATGGAAATTTTTGAGACTTTTTGTTAGTTGTAAACAATATTACGATGCAAATGTAGGCTTCAGAGGGTAATACACTTGACCATTTTTAAAATAAATATTAAAGAGTATTAATGGTGGTAATGAACTCAAATCAGTTATATCAATGTTCATATAGCGTTAAAATTCTTGTAGTTTCCCTGAAAAAATGTTGTAACAAAAGAAATTGCGAATTTTATTGCTCATTTTACAGATAATGTTATTTACAACATTAATCAATAAAGGAAGAGCAAATGTAAGAGATTACGGATACATTATTCAACTTAAAAATTATTTCTTATCTATTATCCCCTTTAGGAAAATATATTATATTTAATTTAGGAATTCAAAGTTTAATTACAAGGGTTTATCATGGAAGTGAAAGTTTGATAAAAGTTGCTTTACAGCACCAATAACCTCTCATAAACGAAAAATATAAGCAAGTCGTAAACAGGCATTATCTTGCATAGCTGTAATTATATCTATTAACGTCAAAAAGTATGAAAGGGTCGCTCTTATACAATGTAGTATATGGATAAGCCATCAAATTCAAGGTAACCAATGACATGCGTAGCTGTTCGCTTTTAGACGCTTAGAATCGGTAAATCGAGGTAGGTGAGCCTCACGAAATTTAGATGTCAGCTCTACAACTGGCTTCCTTGATCTTCCTTTGATTACCGTGATGACTAGTGCTTAGTAGTTCTGAAGGACACTTGACTCTAGGTTTAAATATATATATCATACGTAGCCTATTTATTATCTTTTCAACAATTTGGAACCAAATGCCATTCTGCTTGAAGAAATGGTTTGAGCTGCGACTATTTGATTGAGAAGTAAAATAAATTATATATCATTCTCCAATGTAAATGAAATAGACAATAATTGAAGATATTGGTCGTTAAATTTATAGCGAAAGCTACAAAAGTTTGTCTACTGGCTGTGCTGTGATGATATAATGGATGCAAAGGTATCATTAGTATTTCTATAGATTTTCTGTTTACAACATATCAAAGGATACAATAAGGATCCATGATTTACGCATCTATTGAATGCTAATTCAGATATGAATTCATGCAGTGAGTTGTTACTGCTAAGTTGTAAGGTTGTCTAAAAGACATAGAAAAAAAAAATGCAATTTCTTCATAGGAAGAAGGGAGTATTACAAGGAAAAAAAGAAAATGCGATTTCTGTGGATCGAACACAGGACCTTCAGATTAACTGTGACTGAAGTGGACTTCAGTCTGACGCTCTCCCAACTGAGCTAAAACCGCCAATTCCTGTTCAAAATACAGTCAATAAGAAACAATCACAGTTTTGTCTCCATAAATACATGTATCTTCATCGCCATTCAACTCTTTAAACATTAACTGAATCATCTGTTCCAGAAGTTTTATAGAAGGATTTAGATGCGCTTTTGAGATGTCTGAGATGTCTGTATATTTCGAAAGATTTTAGAAAACTTGTGGCGCTGAATATTTATACCTATTTTCATAGTTTTTTGATTCTTATAGATTCATGAGCCTAGAAACGCTTCAAAAAGAGATTTTTTTTTCATTGCTTGGCATTGGCTACTGATACTATACTATCCATATTTAACCTTATACTTTTCAGCATTAAACTGTAATCTTGCTTCATAAGAAATAGAAGAAAGGAAGAGTGAACTCCATATAATCACGTGTAAGAGACCAATGCTCATCATAATTACTAAGGCCCCTTAGTTTAATGTGAAAGCAAGAGATATCACTGGGCATAATAGGAACTTTTTAATACTAATATTGGTTCTTCTATTAGACTGGTCTATGTGTATTATCTGTTTGTTGTAACAATAACTATTTTAATATTATGTCTTTCAACGATATGAATCCTCAAGCGTGCCAAAGTTCTATATATTGGAGTGACCGCTCGCTAAATTCGAATACAATGTACGACAGTTTGGATATTTATCCAGCATTCGAACTAAACAAAGAAAACATAGCTATGTTGAATAATACAGTTAGCAATCAACAACATGGTTTACAGCTGTATGAGTCATCAAATGACGATATGAGGTATGAGTCTGACCTGAATCATAATCAAGTTTATACACAATACTTAACTGGTAACGGTTCTGTCAGTGAGGAATCATCACCCTCATTGATAGCCAAAAACATCTCAAATAATAGTCAGAAATACATACCATCTCCAGAAGCCCCCCAAATCACTACCGTCTTTTCAGAAAACGAAAAGAAATCAAACAAAAACAGAAGTAGGTCAAAGAGGCAATTTTTAGATGAACAAGATGCTATGTTGATAGCCAAGGATGACTCAGAATTAACTGAAGAGGAGTTACAGTTAAAAAGAAGAGCCCAGAATAGGGCTGCTCAAAGAGCATTCAGAGAACGCAAGGAAACAAAATTAAAAGATTTAGAAGCTAAGCTTCTCCAAAGCGAAAAGGAAAGACGGAAACTATTAGAGCAATTGGATCTTATTAAACAGCAGAATATAACCATCCTGACAGAAAATGAAATTTTAAAAAACAAAACCAATAATCAAGTTGGTCATGAGTTTAGCACCGATTTAAGAAAATCAAATATAAGCAAATTTAATTTTCCACAAAACCAGACTGATTTTATCGAAGGCTTAGTCGGTGGAGCTGTACATGAACTTAATGAAGCAACCATTAATAAGGTTTATGATTCTCCAGAGCATCCTGGTAAAAAAATTTTAGCTGTAGGTGCTGTCTGGGATTACCTACAACTTAAGATAGAAGAAAGAGATCTTGATTATGGAAGTATTGATATTGTCGAAATAATGAACAAGCTAAAAGGACACGAGAAATGTCATGGATATGGTCCGGCTTATTCACTAGACTTAGTTGACAGCGTTATTGAAGAGTCAATTATGTAATTGTCAACTTTAGTTTTAGAAATATTCATTTTTTTTTTTATCTATTTTAAATAGTCCGCAGATTCTGTAGCTTTATAATTTTAATCCTTATTCAGTTCGTCGTTATTTTTGTTTAGGAGTTTTGGGAAATATAATGAATAGTGTTGATAGTTATATTTAAGTTTGAGCACTGAGAAGCGAGAGAATCTTCTAGAATAAATTTGGAGTAAATTAATTTCTCACTCGCTCTATCAAATATATAAACTTCAATAGTCTGTGCCTTCAGAAGTCTATAACTGAAAAGGAATCAAGATTAACACCAAAATAATGTCTGCTGACGAATATAAAGCTCAAGGTAATAAGTTCTTTACCGCTAAAGATTTCCCTCATGCTATTGAGTTTTTTACCAAAGCAATTGAGGCGTCACCAGAACCAAATCATGTCCTCTATTCAAATCGTTCGGCATCATATGCTTCGTTGAAAAACTTCAAGAATGCTTTGGAAGATGCGGAAGAATGTGTCAAGATAAATAATTCATGGGCTAAAGGATACAACCGTGTTGCAGCAGCACATTTCGGTTTAGGTAATTTAGATGATGCTAAAAAGAGTTACGAGAAGGCATTAGAATTAGAACCATCGAACGCAATGGCTAAAGAAGGATTGAAAAGTGTTGAAAACGCCATTCAACATAGAAATGCTGCGCCAGATTTAGGTTTGGGGGCTATTTTCTCGGATCCGAATTTAGTTTCTAAGTTAAAGAACAACCCAAAGACTAGTGAGTTGATGAAAGATCCTGAATTGGTTCAAAAAGTCTTGAATGTTCAAGCTAATCCAAAAGCTAATGTGGGTCAATTTTTGTCCGACCAAAGAATGATGACCATCATGGCTACTTTAATGGGAATTGACATGGATATGCCTGATGTTCCACCAGCTCAGCAACCATCATCAAGTCAATCACAACCAGAACAACCGGAAACTACGGCAGCTAAAGAAGATACCAAAAAGGAAGAAGAGCAAAAGGATGTTGAAATGGAGGATGCTGAGCCAGAGGGCAACTCGAAAGTCGAAGCTGAAGCTGCTAAGGCAGAAGGTAACAAATTATATAAGCAAAGGAATTTTGATGAGGCTATTGCAAAATATAATCAAGCCTGGGAATTACAAAAAGACATCACTTATTTAAATAATCGTGCCGCTGCAGAATTTGAAAAAGGTGATTATGATGCTGCTATTAAAACTTGCGAAGATGCTATCGAACAAGGTAGGGAGTTAAGAGCTGACTATAAGATCGTTGCCAAGTCATTTGCTAGATTAGGTAACACCTATTTAAAGAAAAATGACCTCCATAATGCTGCTAAGTATTTTGACAAGTCCTTAACTGAACACAGAACCCCCGATGTCTTAAATAAATTGAGGTTCACTCAAAAAGAAATTAAAACACAAGAAGCTTTAAGCTATATTGATCCTGAAAAAGCAGAAGAAGCTAGATTACAAGGTAAAGAATATTTTACTAAGGGTGATTGGCCAAATGCCGTTAAAGCTTACACTGAAATGATCAAAAGAGCTCCTGAAGATGCTAGAGGTTACTCGAACAGAGCTGCAGCATTAGCTAAATTAATGTCATTCCCAGATGCTGTTCAAGATTGTAATAATGCTATTGAAAAAGATCCATCATTTATTAGAGCTTATATTAGAAAAGCAAATGCTCAATTAGCTATGAGAGAATATTCCCAAGTTATGGAAACCTTAAATGAAGCTCGTGAAAAAGACTTATCATTAGGTGAAGGTAAAAATACTAGCGAAATTGATCAATTGTATAATAAAGCTATGTCACAACGTTTTCAAGCCATTGAAGGCGAAACTCCAGAACAAACTATGGAAAGGGTTTCAAGAGATCCTGAAGTTGTTAAAATTTTGCAAGACCCTGTGATGCAAGGAATTTTAGGTCAAGCGAGAGAAAACCCTGCAGCATTACAAGATCATATGAGGAATCCTGAAGTCAGTAAAAAGATCAATATGTTAATTGCGGCAGGTGTTATTCGTACTAGATGATTGTATTTGATTATACCATCTCTGTTACTGTTCTTATAATTATCGTTAAATAGTAATCCTAATTGATGTAGTTATGATACTAAATAATATAATAACAATTACTAATTATTACTCGAGTAGATCATATAATAGTATTAGATCTTGAAACTATGAGTTAAACACATGTAAAAAATACAAAGTACATACATAATTACGCAACAATTTATGTACCCAAATTATTATCAAAGAAGTAGTTAGGTAAACTATAAACCTGAGAATATAACATATTGCGCAATGAATCATCATTAAAATTTTCACTCATGAATGGATCATGTAATATATCTAAATTATTTGATGACGATTCTAAATTATCTGTTGGATGTAAAATATTCGATAAGAATGGTTGCCTATTTCTACCTTGATTAATATCATTCAAGAAAATGTTATTGAAATTTGGTGAGTTCTGTTTATTTGATACAGTAATATAGCCAGCTGAACTCATAGCCAAAGATTGATAACGAGTTGGAAATTGTGATGATGTTGTTGCTGAATTTGAAGTTAAAGTACTGTCGGCACAACTATACCCCTTATAACTGTTCTTGTTAGTAATATGATTATTAGTAACATTAGTGATGCCGTTATTACTAGTATTACCATTTTTATATTCGCTAAACCGTATGTTAATATCTGGTTGAAAGTCCTTCAGGCTTTTTACAAATAAATCAGGATACATCTTTTCACAAGAATCTAAATGAATTTTTAGCTTTTCGTTATTTTCTAAAAAATTATGATTTGTTCTAGTTTCCATTACTTTGATTAAAATTCGTAACATAGTTCGTGAAATCATATCACATAAGGATTCCCTTTGATTGTAAGTTCTTGATAAATAATCGACCATCCCTTTATTGGGACAGAATCTATTATGATATGCAAAAAAATTAATTGAAACATCAATTAATAAATTCACATCATCAAAAGTTTCAGGAGCATTTGGGCGATGAAGACAATTTCCTAACAAATTTAAAAATGCAGCAAACGGAAAAAAAATAACCCAATTAACACAAGAAAATCGAGTTTTAGCTCTATCTAAACCTTTGACAATATACAAAATCGTTCTTGCACTCTCTAACGATAAATGGCGAAATATAATACTATCATTACAACTTTCATCATGATCAGGACAAGAAATTTGGAAGGGAAGTCTATTAATTGTCATCAAATGCAAAAAAAAGGTTAATTGAATAGTTAATACATTTTCTTGACCCGAATCAACGTCATAACCTTCTGAAATCAATGAATTAATTGAATACTTGGAAAACTCCGGGTCATTATAAAATCTAGGCCTAACTCTCCGATTTATAGAGTCTGCTAATGTAAACATATCTTTATTTAAAGAATTCAAAGTATTTGTTAAACTTTCGAAAGTCAAGTGTTGAGCCGATGCACTAAACAATTCGGTATAAGATTTTGACCTTATTCTAGTCAATAGTAATAAAAAGTGACAATTATACAGATGGACACCTTTGACCTTCGCAACATTATTTAATAGTTTAACATCGAATGTCCCACTTTCACAATGTTCGTCACAATACTGGGACTCATCAATCAAAGCAACACTATCTTTCTCAGTTAAAGTGGAAACGTCCGAACCATTAATTAAGGGGGGTTTTCCACTTCTATAACAGACTTCCATATCAAAATATTGACAAAACCACCATAGTCTTCTTCTGAAATTTTGCTCATCATTTGATAAACCATTAAACGATTCGTAACGATGTAAACCAATTTCTTGAGAAAATCTTATGGTAATGGATAATAAAATATAATTGACATCAGCATTAACCCAACTTGTCTCAAGATAAATAATTAGCAATAATATTGCCTGAATTGTCCTTATTCCATCACTTATGACTGATATTCTTTCATAATAAAAAATTGAGTTATTAAAACACTTCCCTTGTAAAGCGATCAAATCTTCTATTGAAGATGAACTTAAAGTAGATGATTGTTGATTAGACGAAACCGAAGAAGGAGTGCTATCATATGAACTAATCAGTCTTTCATCCACTACTGAAATTATACATAGGGCCAAGGAAATATTCATTATTAATAACTCACTATATTTTAACTTTCTGCTTTTGTTTATATTCGATTGTTCTTCGTTATAATAATATATTCCAAACAATTCCTTTATCAATTTAACGTCACATAAATAACTTGCTAAAAAGATTGAGTCGAAATGTTCTAATAACTCGAAAACCAATTGCTTGTTACTTGGAAAGGATCCAATCATTAAAGATCGCATTTCTTGTTCATCTTTGAATTTAGGTTCCATGAATATATTCACAAATGTATTCATAAATATATCATAGGCTAATGGCAAATTTTCAAGTGGTACACATAAATGCAGATCATCAGGTCCCAACTTATTTTGTATCCATTTAATACTCTCCTTGGAAAATATATTAAAAAGGGAATGGGTACCGTAGTATTGCTCTAGTAATTGATATGAATTTTTCTTTTTATCATTATCATTACTCTCAGGTCTATTTGAATTTGATTCCACTGAAGACTTCCCTGCCTCTGAAGGCTCATTGCTTGTACTCATATCATCTTCAGAGCTATCGAGCTTATTTGTTAACCTAACAATAAGATTTTCTAATTTTTCTAGTCTTGAACCTAGATCTTTAATCGTGTTTTCTTTTGTGATTTTCTTATTTATTGTCCTTGGTGCTCTAGTTTTTCTATCTGCATCTGATGGATAAATACATTCATTGGATTTCGAGTTCAGACAATTTGAACATGGATTATTACCGTCACATTTAACTTTCTTCTTTCGGCAGTAATTACATGCCTTTGCAATTCTATTTCTTTTCCTTGGCGTAAAATCTTCCTTCATGGCTGGGCAAAAAATGAAAATGAAATGTAAAACTATTGAAGGCAAAGTTATCTATTTTTAGTTGATCTCAATTTTTGAGAGAACTAAAAACTCTCTACAAAGGAACAATACCAGACCAACGCTAAACAGTAGTAGAGAGTCTAAAGTAATATAAGTAAATTTTCATGAGTAGTCATATGGTATACTAATATATTTCATATATTACTATCGTGTATTAATAGCCTTGTAAGTTCTTATCAAATGACATGACCTTCTATCAAGAGTAAGCATATGCGTAGAAGATCTTATATTAAGAAGAGCGAGTTTTACGAGTACGTTAAGCTTACATTAAAGTTTCATAAAAATAAGATATACAAGAGATCAACTAAAAGTGTAAGTTGAATAATTATGTAATATATAAAAAAAGTACGATATACCTAAATTGGTTTCATACACCGAAGTTGTTGTCAAAGAAAAAGTTTGGCATATTATTCATTTGGGAGCCCAAAATTGATGATATCCCATCATCATTAAAATAGCTAGACCAAATATCGTCAAGACCATCATTTGATTGCTGATTCAGATACGGCTGAAACTGGTGCTGGTTCTGATAGGGTGTCTCAGAAAAAACAGAAGGGTGTAAAATGTTAGATAAAGAAGGATTAAAACTTGGTGAATCCGCATAAGGATTATTAACATATTGTGTATTGGTTTCACTATTAATTAACTTGATTCTATTGTTAGTGGTTCTATTATTGGCAGGAGTTGTATTTGATACATCGTTTGAACTATGGTTTAACTGAGATGATTCAAATGGCGAAGCCTCCGAGTTGATTTGTATATCACTTTGACGAGCAAAACAAGATGCCTCAAATATTGTGGATACCTTTGAATTAAATTCAGCTGTATCTTTAAATATTTCAGGGAATAATTTTTGTGTACTATCTAGATGATTTTTTAACTGTTCATTATTTTCCAAAATTTTAAAACTTGTTTTTGACTCAAATACTCTAATTACTATTCTTAACATTGATTTATATACTAATCCAGTAATTAATTCCTTTTGGTAAAAAATTTTAAGTCTACTAGAACTTCCTGCGGGCAAAGGATTTTGATTGAGCGAGAACTTCATCGAACAATCAATTAGTAAATTAATATCATCATATGTTTCTGGGGAATTTGGATGATTTAAACAAGCAGCTGCTAGACTCAAAAATGCAGACAAAGGGAAAAATATAAGCCAATTTGAGAATGATATAAGAATACTTTCATCTATTTGCCTGGATAGCACTAACACAGTTCTAGCTGAATTTAATGCTATATTTCTGAATTTTAATGCTTTTTCATTACCTTCAATTTCAGGTACACCAATAATCGAAGGAATTCTATTAATAATCATCAATTGAGAAAAATAAAGCAATTGGATTTCTAATATGATTTCCTTCTTTTTAGTATCAAATAAATGAGGTAGGTAACGAAACTCAGGATCATTACAAAACCTTGGTCTGACGTCAACTATCATTAATTCTGCCAACTTGAACAATTCATTATTCAAATCATCTAAAGCATTTGATAAACTTTCAAATGATTTTGTTTGAGCTGATGCAATAAACAATCTATTATAAGATTTGGCTCTAATATTAGTTAACGAAATTAAAATATAATGGCAATAATGAGAAAACATATCTGTAAATGGTTGTACATTTAAAGCACCTAAAACTTTATGAGCTAAGCGAGACGGATCCTGGTCCACACCTGATAATGATGGAAACAATGTATGTGGAGATAGTTTACCATTTAAATCAAAATCTGAGTTAAACGAACTGTCTAAGCTATTAATTAAAGGAGGTTTACCACTTCTAAAACAAATTTCCATATCCAAATATTGACAAATCCACCAAATTTTCCTCCTTTTATCAATTTCTTCAACTGGAAAGCTTTCATAACTTTCTGATCTATGTAAACCAATTCCTTGAGCAAATCTTATCGCAACTGAGGTTAATATGTAATTAACATGACTCAAAATATAACTGGTTTCGATATAAATGATTAATAATAAAATTGCTTGGATGGTTTCTATACCTTCACCAAATACGGAAATCCTATTGTAGTAAAAAATCGAGTTCTCAAAAAACTCGTCCTGCAAGCTTAAAAGCTCATCGTTAGATATAGATTGAATAGACTTAGGAGTTTCAACTATAGAAACAGAATTAGGAGTTGTAATGTGACTACATGCAATATCCTTATCAAGTTTTGCACGTATACTTAACGCTAGAACCATTGACATCATCATAAGCTCTGAGATTTTAAACCGTTTATCAACAGGTTTATAATAACGCTCAAACAATTTTCTAATGTATTTGGCATCACAGAGAACATTTCCCATAGCAAACATATCATAGTAAGTATCAATAAGGTCAAAAACCAACCGTGAATTTTCTGGAAAAGGCTTCTCTAATAATCTCTTGATACCTTTCACATCAATGTGTGGCGGATCAATCCATTTTAATGAAAATGATTTCATTCTAGATTCGATCACCAATGGGATATTTTTAACGGGATTTATTAAGTGAGAATCATCCGGTCCCAAAGTTTTCTCAATCCATTCTAATGATTTGTTAGAGAATATACCAAATATTGAGTGCATTCCAAAATATTGTTCAAATTTTACGCTTGATAATATACTCTTTGATTTTGTATGAGATTGGGAGTTTGCCTTCTCAACGTTATTGGAAACTAAATCATCATCTTCATCGGTGTTTTCACTCGTGGCATAATCAACATTACTAGGCGAATTGCTATTAGTATAATTATACTGAACATTTTTATTATCTATTTCAACAGATCTTTTGAGATTTGATGGCAGCTTCACATTATCCAACTTCTCAGTCAATGTCACAATAACATCCTCCAACTTCGATAGTCTGGAACCTAGAAGTTCAATGGTTTTGGAATTAGACACTCTTTTGGGGAGCCTTTGTTCACTCAGAGGTTTAAGTTTCTTTTCTGGCCGTTCTTTATAATTACAATTACCTTCCTTCGCTTGCTTACAGTTGCCACATGGATATTTCCCATCACATTTAATCTTTTTCCTGCGACAATTGTCACAAGCAACCCTTATTCTTTTTTTAGGATGAACACTGCTATTAATACCGTTCCTAGTATGTGTATTGTTATGCATATCTTGTAGGCGGCCTTATTCGGGAGTATTTTTAGCCTGAGACTGTTGCAAACCTGTTCTGATAAATATGGTAGTACAAGCCAATCCCATAAAAATGCAATGTCCTATTTACTGATAATGTATTTTCTATTATCTCTTTGGCGGATAATTGAAATTAGAATTTTCTGACAATTGCTCCGATTTAAACTTCGAAAATTTAACGTCTATATAAAACAGTCGATATACAAATTAAAAGACAATCAAAGAAAACCCACTATTACTATGAAGTTGATCATAGCCATTGAAAGACAGGACGTTGATATAGATTATAACTAGCCTAATCAAAACACCCAAAGGACATCAACTACTTATAAATTGGGCGCAAGAAGCCACCCAGACACCCGCAGTTTACTAAGTCTTCGGATAGAAGTTTACACAAATAGCCTCCGGCCAGATTTTAGTATACTATTATCACATGGACATTTAGACATAACATACATTAACTCTAAATATGAGAGCTGTAGCATCTTCTCTGAATATCAGAAGATATCAAATGAAGAGGATTCATTCTTTATTCTCAAAGAAAAAATTTGGCAATTTGTATATATGAGCATGTAATAAAGAACTTAGAGACTCGTCATTCTCTTTAATTGTTTCATTTGACCAATTAAGAAGATTTGATAAAATGGGCTCGACTCTTTTGGCCTCTGTATTGGTAGTTTCTCGACAGTTCAAGTGATTTACCATTTGATTGGATGCAAGACCATTATTGCAAGGCAAAGGAGAATTAGGCACTGGGAGTAATTCATGAGAACAATTGTTGAATAGTTCAGGATAGATTTGCTTGCAAGAGTCCAAATGATCAGCCAAACCGTCAATTTGGTTGTGGAAATTAAAATCCAAGTCTTTTTCAGCAATATCGAGCAAGCATTCCAATAAGATTCTTGCAGTTAGATCCAATAATCCGAGCTTGTGTTCAATAGCTTTCTGATCTCTATATTGATGAGAATTAAACTTGAAAAGCTTCATCGAAGCTTTGATTAAGATTAGGCAATCGTCATGGAAATCATAGATCGATGAGCATTCCAAGCAATGTGCCATTAAACTAACATATGCAATAAATGGATAATATATGGTCCAATTTAATGATGACTTAGAAAATATCCTGTTATCTGTGTTAAGTACTAAATGGAGAATTGTCCTTGCACTGTCTAACGATAACTTAAGAGATTTTAAACTTTGAACATCATTATGATGATCTGAAATAATAATAAACGGAGCCCTATTGATGATAAGTAAATGGCTGAAAAATGTCAATTGGAAGATCAAGTTGTTTACAATGTAGAAATCACTATTTGCATCATAAATTGATTCAAAAAGTTTATTGTCTGATTGAACTTTTTCGTTGTCATAATAAAATTTTGGTTTAATTTCAGGTTCAATCAAGTCTATTAGTTTGAACATATCGTCATTTAAATCTTTTACGTTATTTAACATTGTCTCCTTGGAATAGCTTCGAGATTTTAAGCTAAATAAATTATCATAACTTTTATATCTTATTCTGTTTAACATTAACAAATAATAACAATAATAATTCTGAAATCCTTTAATTCTGCATGATGCCAACAAATTCGAATGATTTTTAAGATACCTTAGATCTTGGAATGGTTCAATAGGCACTGAAATAAAGTAAATATCTTCTTCAGCTAATGTTGTAGTATTATTTGAAGTGATTAAAGGATTTACTCCTGTTCGATAGCATAGTTCTATATCGATATATTGACAAAACCACCAAAGTCTTCGTCTTATTTCAGCTTCCTCTTCAGACAAATTTATGAATTTTTCAAACCTATACAAACTTAGCTCTTGGGCAGAACTGATTAACATTGAACCTAACATATAATTAATATGAAGATTGGTGCTATGGTTCACCTCATTATACATCATTAGCAATAAGATTCCTTGAAGGGTCAAGATACCTTCGCCGATAGTGGAAATTTTATCATAGTAATAAATTGAGTAATCGAAGCATTTATTACTAAGTTTAGTTAAATCCTCAATACTCAATAATCTTAAATTTTTATATTTATCGTCACTTGTCCTATATCTATCAAAATTCGATATAACCCTTGAAAGACAAAGACAAATGGAAACATTCATAATGAGCAACTCACTATATCTTAATTTTCTCAAGGTCAAATTCATTTTACCACAGTAATAAACTTGAAACAATTCTCTGATTAAATTGATATCACAAATATAATTAGCATAATAAATTTCTTCATAAAAACATTCTAATATTTCGAATATTATTGCAGAATCAATTGGAAAATTATTATCCTCCTTTATTTTAACGCTAAATTGAACTGGTAGCTCTACCCACTTCTTTATCGACGAATTGATTGATTGATTAAGTGAAATTTGGATGTTCCTGAAAGGCTCTATTAAATTACCCGAATTTTTCAACCTTTTCTTCATCCACAAAAGACTTTTCGCTGAAAATAAGCAGAACAACGACTGAATCCCAAAATGATGACTTTGATTATCACTGTCCTGCTCGCCAACTACTGGTTCATCGTTTCTTGGACATGATGATCGCAGCGACAATGTTAAGTCATACGTTGTTGAATTGCTGTAACCATCCTTATGATATCGAGACGGCCCATACTGTTTATATGCCTTACATTCAACCTGGTTAGATAATTTAATTAGTATGTTTTCCAAATTTGATAACCTCTCACACAATGTTTGAAGTGAACAAGGTTTTGGATTTGAAGCTGCGTTTGATTTTACCGTCTTAGCTCTTCCTCTACGTCCCTTAAAATTGCTACTATAAACACATGTATTGTTTTTACTCGCACAGTTCGAACATGGGCATTGTCCATTACATTTACTCTTCTTTCTCTGGCACTGTTCACACGCTTGCTTTACTCTTTCTCTTTTGCTTTTAAATTGGTTAGCATTGGGACTATTAACAGAACCATTAGCGGCATTCGATTTTATCATTAAGAAATTAGTTAGCCGTTATTAACCTGGATGGAGATACGCAAAACAATAAGTGAATTGTAGAATATCATATCCATTATCAACGTTTAACAACTTCAGCCTTATAGACTCGGAAACCTGAATTCTAGTCCGCTTTATTGTTCCGTTCCGAAAGTTGCACAAATTACTGATTGAGAATGGTCGTGTATATGGTTACAAAAAGTTTTTAATATATGTCAACGAAGGCCACTTATATATGATATACCATCAACGGAACTAGCAATTCACTATAAATTAATTTAGAAATGGTTTCTAGAAGTACCCCAATATTTGCTTCTAAAGAGGATAGTAATTTTCGTGAAGCGTTGAAGTTGTATGATCAAAAACAATATAAAAAAGCTTTAAAGTTAGTTGAAGGTAACTTGAAGAAGAACTCAAATCATTCAGAATCATCAGCTTTAAAAGGATGTATTAATTACTATTTAGGAAATAAAACAGAAGCCGAACCTTATATCTTAAAAGCATTGCAAAAAGAGCCAAAAAACTACTTGGTGAACCATCTAGCGGGAATCTATTACAGAGCGGTTGAAAATTATCCAGAAGCGGCTAAATGGTTGAAGGCAGCAAATGACAATGGGTCTCCAAACAAGCAAATCTTGAGAGATTTGTCAATTATGCAAACGCAGATCAGAGATTATAAGAATCTAGTAAGTTCAAGGCAAATTTACTTAGAAAGTCAGCCTGGCTATAGAGCTAATTGGACTGCTGTTGCAGTCGCCCATCATTTAAACAAAGACTATAATGGTGCGATTTCAACTTTAAGTAAGATTGAGGAAATTATTAAAGACCACTTGACTGATGCTGATAGATACGAGCAAAGTGAATGTGTTTTATATAAGAACTCGCTTATTGCAGAATCGGGAGATTTTAAAAGGGCCTTAGAAACATTGAATAAAGATGAGAATGAAATTAAGGATAAATTATCAGTTTTAGAATATCGTGCCAAATACTTGTTGTTGTTGGGCCTAAGAAAGGAAGCTTCGTTGATTTATCGTCAATTATTGAAAAGAAATCCTGATAATGTTTCATATTATCACTTATTGGAAACTTCCTTAGAAACCTTAGATAAGCCAATTGAATTGAGATTGAAGTTATATGAAAAATTAGCTAAATTTTATCCAAGGTCAGATCCTCCAAAGTTCTTACCATTGATATTCTTACCTTGGTCGAACCCAAATTTTGAAATTAAGGCGAAGGAGTATATTTTAGAACAATTGAAGAGAGCCGTTCCTGCTACCTTTATTAACGTCAAGCCATTGTATAAAAACAAGAAGAAGTTAGAAATTATTGAGAAAGTTGTTTTGGACTTTTATGAAAATGAAGCGGCAAATTTTAACCCAACCATTTCAGTTTGGGCTAAATATTTCTTAGCTCAACATTATTTATACTTAGAAAATATAGAAAGAGCCAGTAAATTTATTGATGATGCTTTGGATCATTCACCCACTTTGGTTGAATTGTATATTATTAAAGCAAGAATTTTAAAACATTTAGGTGAATATGAAAGAGCCGCAGAAATTATGGAGGAAGGTCGAAAATTAGATTTACAAGATAGATTTATTAATTCAAAAGCTACGAAATACTTATTAAGAGCAAATAAAGTTAATGAAGCAATTGACTGCATATCATTGTTTACTAAATTAGACGCTGATTCGATCAATGGTTGTAAAGATTTGCATTTAATGCAGGTCAATTGGGTATTGGTGGAAAGTGCAGAAGCTTATTCGAGATTATGCGATGAATATAAAACTAAATTATCTAAATTTGACAAGTCGAATTATTCAGAAGAAGAAGAAGCCAAAGAAATCGAAACCGAATTAATCCAAAATATCGAATTGTTTAGAGGTTTAGCGTTAAAGAGATATCATGGAGTATTGAAAATTTTCAATACTTTTTACAATGACCAATATGACTTTCACAGCTATTGTATGAGACGTGGTACTCCAAGAGACTATATTGACACCTTAAAATGGGAAGACAAAATTCATAGTACTCCAATATATATCAGGGTTTTAAAGGGTGTAGCAAATATTTATTTTGAAATTTATGATCAACAAAAGAATCTGAGTTCTGTTGAAATTGAAAATAAACCAAAGAAAAATAATAAAAAACTGAAGAAAAATAAGGCTCAATCAGTTAAGCACAAATGCGATTTAATTGCTAAAGTGGAATCTGAAAAAGATGATCCGGATCCATTAGGTGCCAAATTGTTAGCTGGTTTAGTGAACAATGCTAAAGGTGACATTTTAGATAACTTGTTTGAGCTTTACAAGCCATTAATTGAGGAAGACAATAATTTAAGATTGACTTGGGAAGTCTTGTTTAAAGTTCATTTACTTAAAGGTAAATACGTATTGGCGTTACAAGCAATTAAGAATTTGAATAAGGTTTTAAACCCATATGGTGATAAAAAATTATCAGTAATTGGAAAGCAAATTGTTGAATTGTCGGAAGTTTCTAATAATGATACTAAAGCAAATGTAGCAATAGTTAAAGTTGTTGAAAAGGGATTAGTTAGCTCATTTCCTGAATTTGGTGAATTGTCAAAAGAAGATTTCTTAAATTCTTACAACCAGTAATATAGATGTATGTATATTATTCAGTATAGAGTGTCTGTATGTATAAATACATTACGAATTAATCCAACTGTCAACTTGACTTCTAGCAACGGTACTTGCTAAGTTCAATGTTTGTCGACCCATCGGGAAATAACTGACAGTATACCAAAGTGCACTGATCAATTGGATCACGGCAAATACTATGGATAACAAGGTACTCTTTAACGACAAACTGCTGATTAAAGTCAAAATAATGCTAGTGACAAACACAACTGTAAATATTAATCTAGTAGACAGAAACAAATGTTCCATATAAGCTTTAAATCCTTGCAATACCCCAAAACTGATTAAAAAGAAAATTGAACCTAATGACCATAAGAATGCAAATTTTCTAGGTTTCAATGATAAAATTGGGAATAGGAATATACAAACCAAGTAGCATGAGATTGATCCTGCAAATGTTAATCCAAATATCAACATCCTATCCCATCTGGATAATTCAAAATATCCTGGATCGGAAGTTACATAATTTTCATCATCTTCAAGATAAACTGAATTATTTCTGAACGGATTTAACTTTTGTAATCTTGTCTTGATTGATTTCGGATTTGATGGATTAGTTGCTGGTGGCGGTAATGGTGCACCATCGTCATTCTGTGATAATGGTGAGTAGTTTTTATTATTTCTGAAGCTTTTGAAGAAGTTCATCAATTAGTATTTGCTTAATTGAATGTATAGTTTTATTAAACTGTTATATAAAATTATATTTGTATTCTATAAAGTTGGTGAACTTTGGTTGACACCTCATATATTCTCAATTTTTATATCTAAGAAAATTTAAAAAGCTCCATAACATGGGTATCCATTTCTTTTTAGCATTCTAATCATTCCATAACTTACTGCCTACAATGTCAGGCACTCAAACCGAAAGACAATTTGTTTCCACTTATTTACAACTCATTAATTTATCGACAGATACAAAATATGACCAGTTTAACTCACCTTCAGATTATCTGAGATTACAATCGCTAGGACCATCTTTGCCAAAGATCGAGGTAAAGCTACCAAGACAAACTGATGCTGCTAGAAAAGAAAAAGCAGTGGTTCTAAACTTTAAATCAATTAAACCCCCATATAAAATTGCTACCCAATTGTCAAATATTCCGGTATCAACTACGGTTTATAAAGTTAAGAGTGATCTAATCAGCTCATTACCACTTTTGAAAGAATCGAATATAACTCCTGTCAATTTGAAATTACTAGTCAAAGGTAAAGTTATTCAAGATACTTCGTCGTTAGCATCGTTGCCAAATATTGGAAATGAATTATCATTTATGGTTATGGTTAGCCCACCAGCATTAACTCCGTCAAACGCTGATTCTAACAGAAATACTGATGCACAGAGCCAGAAAGAGAACTATAATGAAACTGATCCTGATATTATTGCTCCTATTTTTATAACTGAAGGCACTTGGAAGAAAATTTATAATGTTTTAAAAGATGATTTAAAAAGTGAGGACAAAGCAAACGAAGCTTTGACCAAGTTGCAATCAGCTTGGAATTAATAAACGTATATATGTATTACCAGTGCTTGACATATATAAATAATTTTAATAATGCTTCATAATACCTCTTAGTATACAATTTTTAGCATCCGTAAAAAATGCCTTTTTTCGATTAAATATCCGAAACCGTAGGCCCCTTAGCACCCCTCATATATATTATCGTAGTTATCCTATTATCTATCTATCTCAAATACGTGATTAATCCTTGGATGGAAACCATGATCTATATTTCTTCAACAATAATTCGTGCAAATGATGTCCTTTAGTTCTAGAAATTCTTTTTTCATGTAAATAATATGATGCAACACCGATACTAATAGCAAAAATTGGATCAATGGTTCTTGAAATTAAATATGGATACTGCATTGTGAATGGTTACGTACTTCTACTGAAGGCTGAAAGTATATATGGATGGAAATTAGATGTCCTTACTATAGACCTAAATAGTAAGTAGTGCAAAGTTACAAAATTTGGCATCTATAAGATTAGCAACTATGGTTATGATTAAAAGGATATGAAGTATTATATAATGTAAGTGATTGGACTAATAATAGCTAAATTGCCAACCATTGATGCAATAGTTAAATAAAAGTGTTATGTAGTAAAACTTAAAATAGCTTGGAGTATTAAAGAGAGAAATATTTAGCATCAATAAGTTACCATCAAGTTCTAGCCTTCCTGGTAAACCTTTTCTTCATTTTGTTACTTATGTTTTTGTTCCAAGTAACCCCGCTCATAATGGATCTATGAAATCCATACACATCATGAATATCGTCATCGTTTGTACCGTTTAATGAAGTTCCAGAACTTGATATTAATGTTTGTCTTTCTTCATCGGTCATTTCAGCAGTTATACCTGAATTCTTTTTATTAATTAATTTAGCTCTTTGTTTAGAGACAAATTCTCTACATTTATTGATTTCATCTTGTGACAAGGAGCCAAATCCATAGCCTCCAATTTTCTTGTAACAGTTATCAATGAGCACATTCGGATCTAGTATGCTTTTAGGAAAATTTTGCATGAATTGGAATAATTCAATTTGCTCCATTTCTGCGCCCCCGCCACTATTACCTCTGGTGGATTGGAAAGCTGGATTATCAAGACACATTTTGCAAATTGTTAAAGAAATCCTAAATATGGTCTTTGATCCTTCATACCATAAGATGTCCCAGACTCTTAAAACAGTTTCAATCGGTAGCACACCAACAAATAAAGACATAAACCAAGATGATGTAACTAAGGTAACTGGTGGTAATCTGGTCAATATTTTATCTTCAGATAATGTTTCGCCTTCGAAATTTTTACCTAAAATAGACCATAATTGAGGAATATATTCCTTAATGCAAAGCATTAAAACACCTTGATCGGTATGAACACCTTCGAGATTTGTTGAATGAACTTTGGGGATAATTCTTTCAGTTAGTATTACTAGTAGCCAAAATGATCTTTCTTCATTCATAAATAGCAATAACAAACCAGCTAGAAAATTTAGTGACTGACAGTAACCTATTTGGGGCTGATAGTGTGCAAATGCAATCAAGACTCTACGTAAGGATTTGATCATGTTTGTTTCGGATGCACCACAAGGATCTGCAGTAACTGTTGTGCATGAAGAATTGGCATTTGCCCCAATCGATACATTAAAATAAATATTATCGGGAAAGGTTCTATTTAAATCTCTTTCAATAACTTCAGTATCTTTGTCTTGAATACCTCTAGTATCACGCACTATTTGATCATAAACTCCAACATGTTTATTCAACTTTTCGTAGCCTCCAGCATAAAAAAACCATGCATTACCTCTCCACTCAGCAGGTATACCTCTTCTAATCATTTTTTTAACTTTATCCGATTTTGGAGGAAATCTGGTTGGGATACTATCCTCAGTTTCCAAGTTTAATCCATTATTTCTCATTAGAATATACCATTTCTTTTTACGCCGAATTGCATATTGAGAATAGTCTGCAAACCACTCATTATATTCTTCCTTCGTCATGCTATGATGGCTTGAAGCTTTTTTAAATCCATATCTATCATACTGTGACTCCGTTAGTTGGTGTATATTTGATGATATAGTAGGTTGAATATATAGCTCTCTCTCGAAAACTTCAATTCCTCCGCCTAGAGAAGCGCCATTATTAGCTGATGGTGTGTTATCGCTTGAACTATCTTTAAGGTCAAACCCATCCAAACTTTTCATCACAGTATCGTCTATTATCCCTTCTTGTGAGTTGGACTGACCCACAAGTGGTGAATCTGTGCCATAGATGTCTAAAAGTGAATAGTTTTGGGAATATGAAGAGTCTGAACGTTGGTGTGTCCTGGGTGTCACCAATCCAATCTCGGTAATTTCATTTGTGAAGCTGGGGTTTAAATGAGTTGATTCACTTTCATCCGTACCATCATTTGATGATAACATCATTAGTCTATCCTTTCTTCACGAAGATAAACTAACTTTAAAGCGAATGGAATAAAAATACCACTGCAGAACGTTCAAAAGAATATGTTATTACTGTTAAGTCAATGTAATACTCTGTTGATAGTTAGATTCACAAATCGCGACATTTTGTATCTAAATGTCGCTTGATACAAACAAAATAACACAAAGATGAAAGCCTTTATTGAAGCTTTATTCCTAGTATGATTCAGTAACTACGATAAAACAGTAGATTGGTCAAAGTGTCTTAATATAGATGATATGTATTGGAGAAATACAGGAGGGGTAACGAATGTTTATCCTTCATGCCAGCCTTTGGATTTACCGGAAGGTTTGATAATATCACCCAATTACCATGCAATTCAACATGTTAAGGAAAGCGTTTATAAACAAACATGTTACAAAAACGCTATTCCAATGTTAAACACTAACGTTGGTTTGTTTATCAATAAATTTACAAAGCCTTTGCCTTTGGTTGAGCAATCATGGCATGAATATACAAGGAATAGTGATAGAGGTTCGTTCGCAAATAGTGTGGTTCCAATTATATATTCGATTTCAATACTGGCAGTTATAACTTGGTTTTTATCATTGTTTGTTCTAACTGACTACACTATTAGACCCTCATTCCTTTTGAAAATTTCCACATCCTTATCATCGGCTTATTTACTAGTTGTTATTATAAAATCAATCATTGTGTTGCATGATCAACAAAGAGATGGATTCCTACATGGTGCAATGCTACTTGATTCTATCAATTCCAGTGTATATTTGAATATTATCGATTTGATTGTGGTGATATTGTTGCAAATTAATCAGGTTCAAGTTATTATGAGAATTTTTCTGAGGCAAAAGGACAAACGATTGACCTTTTTTGTAGGAATTATAGCAACCATTACGTCCCAAGTGATCTGGGCGATTACTAAGTTCCATAATTTTGCTGCAGAAGACGATGCTGGTGATATCTTATCAGCCTTCATTTACTTGGTTAGGATTGCAATGGGAGTCTGTTATGCAGCATTAATTTCAGTTTTCTTAATCACCAAGATACATTATGTTTTAGCTAACAAAAAAATCTGGCTATTAACCATATTGACCTTTATCTTAATTTATAGTCCAGTTGCATTTTTTATTGCCGATGTTTCCAATGCATGGGTCTCTGAATTATCAGAAATTTTCTCCGTTGTGACATATGTTATCTGTGTAGTTATACCGTGGGAATGGTGTAACAAATTTAACTTGATTATGAAGGTCAAAGAGAAAGAAGGCGTTCTAGGTAGAAGATTTTATGAGGATGAATTCTATGAACTTGATCGATACGAAATATTCATTGAAGAAGAAGATAACAATGATAATGGAGATTACACTAATCAAAATAGTACTGACAATGGTCTGGATTTGGGAGGTCAAACTAGTACTAATAACAATCCTGGCCAACATGACTTACGAGAACATTCAAGAGCAAAGACTTTCATGAGTACCTTACTAAAAACAAAGCAAGTTTTTTTAAATTTAACAGACACGGTTATTGCGGCCGGTTTTTCTATTCCAAGATCTGTTAGTGTTTCATCCCCATCATTAGATGTACATCGACATGACAATGTTCATTTAGAAAGCATAGGAAATGATTTAAATAATAGTGAATTTCCAAATACTAATACTACGAATGGTATGATGAATGATAATGGAACAGGTAATACTGATACAGAGAACTTAAATACAACAAATGGTTCACATATACGTAATAGAAGGGATGTCTTTGTTTATCCAAGAAGGGAGGTTGTTATTAATCTATCAGATGAAGAAAATTGATTATATATAATATTGTTATATTTCTGTATCTAATGCAATAGTTATGAATTATTTATTTATTTTTTCATGACCTTTCTTAGCGATTTCAAGACATCTTTCTTCATAACCCGGAATATGAATATATTCAACTCCTTTTTCGATTAATTTTGTATAGCTAGTATTATTCTTTACAAAAATATCAGGTTCGACAACTCCCACATAACATGTTTGGATGCCGGTCAGTAAGATTCTGTCAACGCACGGTTGATTACCACTCAATCTAAATGAACATGGTTCCATAGTAGTATATATCTCAGTGCCTAAAGGAACTTCTCTTTTTCCCGTTTTTTCAAAATATTTTTCTAATGCACATTGTTCAGCATGAGTATTACCAGGCAATTCACGGGAATAACCAGTTTCTAAAACCTTGCCGTTTTTAACTAAGACAGCTCCAACATTAAATTGAGTTTGAGTTTCACCACATTTATTGGCCATCTCTAATGCTAATTCCATAAATTTCCTATTAGGTGCTATTGCCCACTCAGGGTACTCGGTTCTATATGACCATGATTTATCAGCTGCTTGATATTTGTAGGCATGCAACCACAAGTCCAAATCATTTGGACCAGGATCAGTATATAACTCGACATCACAGATCTCACACTTCTTTCCGGATAAGATTTCACCATCCTCTTCGGGATAAAACCACGTAGTGGATGCCTTGTCTTTACCTATACGATCTAATCTAGCAATAACTTCTTCATCTGCACCCTCATTATTTTTACCTAAATTTTCCCCCCAAACAAATGAATTTGAGTAAATTGGATCATTGGCGATTGGATACCCTATATACTGTAAATGTACACGGATTTGGTGAGTTCTGCCTGTTAAGGGATGACATTTTACAATCGACGTATTTGACTCCGGCTCATATGAAACTCTTTTAAAAATTGTTTTAGCTTCCTTACCTTCAACGAAATCAACTATGTTCAATCCATGTTTTGGAGAGATAGTTCTTAAGGGCTTGTCGACTTCAACCTCATCATTAGCAGGAAACTTGCCGACAACACGAGCAATGTACTCTTTTCTAACAGTTCTATCTCTAATCTGTTGAACGAATGCATCAGCACCTTTTGCATTCTTTCCCAAAAACATTAATCCACTAGTTAATCTGTCAAGTCTATTACAAGGATGAACAATTTTACCAAATTCATGTTCAAAAAGTTTAGTAATCGTATTGTAACGATATCTTCCTGTTGGATGGACTGGTATTCCTGATGGTTTATCAATCGCAATAATGTTCTCATCCTCGTGAACTATTTTTATTTCACGGGAACTAACTGATGGCTCGTGCCTATGGCATCTATGACTGATTAAATCACCATTTTTAACAATGGTGTCTAAGTTTGCTGGCTCTTTATTAATTGTAACTTGACCTGCTGCAATCGTTTTCTTATAAAACTCGGCATCACGATCTCTAAACTCACTGACAAATATATCAACCAATTTCCTGTCTCTCCATCTCATTTTACAATAAGTTAAATAGGTAAAGAAATATGGGTCAACTCTTCTTAACCTTCCATCAATTATGTAACTTGCACCTTCTGCTTCTTCTTCTTGAATTGTTTTATGTTTTACTAACGTACTATCATTTGACTGTGAACCTCCTAACTGTTCATAGGCGGTTACTGTTTTTTTATCGATATCTTGTCTCTTCAAGCGAAATCCCAATGCATCTCTAGATTTTTCTTTCCAATTCGGATTCTGCTCCATTGGTGACGGCGATCTCTTTATACGTTTTGCTTGTTCTTCCGACATCACTTTACGCAAGTCTACTGACGTATTATAAAAGAATCTTCTAAAGGATATATGACAGTGTCTATACACCATTAAAGCTCTAGACAGCTTCGAATCAAGTTGAACATCTTGTCCCTCATCAACTTTGTCGACGGTTCGATCGTCGATAACAACTTGAAACTACACCCGCGCATAGTTACAAAATCTGAGAATGGAAATTACTAGCTAGTATGTATTATTACAAGAGGCCCTGCTTCTTTAATTCTAAATAATCCTTTTCGGACATCACATTTCCCTCTTCATCTTCCACTTCAACCGCATTCTCAACATCACCTTCTTTAATTCTCTTTTCTCTCTTCAATCTTCTCCATAAATCTAAAGCTTCATCAATCTTAACTATGCTCTTAAATAAAGGAATAAAGTCATCAGAAATGCCGAGACATCTTAATCCATGCTGATGCTTAACGCCATTGAAATGCTTAGCAAAGACGGTCCTACCTTTGTACGTTATATCACCGCAAATCTCGCAGTCATATGTTTGGTGTAACCCTTGAAGTTTATATAACCAATAGGGAATAGGCTTACCATCGATACCAATTGGTAGGTCTTTATAGTTTTCATCGTCGCTTGACAGATCTTCGTCAGATTCACCTGAAGTGGAGTCACCGACTGTGGTGTATTCAGACTCTTCTCCTGCAACCGATATTGCCTCAAGAATTCGTTCTCTTTCGGTTAACGCATGTATTCTTTCAGCATTAGCAATCGCCAATTCCTTATATTTCTTTAGAAATTCACTTAAGCGCTTGATTTTAAATTCATTTTGTTCCAAATCTTTGATTCGACTGGGTGAAGGAGTTGAATTTTCCGTCGTTGATAAAGATTTTAAATTCTTATGGTGTTTCTTACCATTCAAGTGCCCTTTATAGACCGTCTCTTTTGCAAATAATTTATCGCATGTCTTGCAATAGACTTCACCTTTCTCGTTTGGCTCGCCGTCTTTATATTTGTCAACTTCTTTTTGGTTCAATAATAAAAAATCATTATTTAGTTCATCTGTTAGCTTTGAAATATCAAATAAAGGTTTAGCCCTTTCTAGGAAGTTTTTAAGGTACTCATACAAAATATGTATATAATCTGCGTATACGGAGGTATGTCTTTTAGCATTCTCATAGGGAAGTTTGTCATAGATGGATAAATACTCTATGTAAGAAATATTATGATCAAAGTTTGACTTATAGATTTTGTAGAAAGGTAATAAATCTAAATATTTCCCATATAGCTCGTCTGGTGTGAATATTGTATCTAAATCGATATGAGATGCACTCAAACTTAAAATATGCTTTCTTTTAACCTTGACTTTATCTTTAGTTGCTCTTTTCTTTTCAATAGGAGAGGCACTGGAGTACATAGCATATATCTTATTTATATCTTCAGCTGGTACGCCTTCATTGTACATTTCATGGCGCTGTTTGATATTCTGTAATAGGGTGTCAAACTTAGAAAATTCAAAAGAAGGATCATCAAGTTGGCTTAACTCATCGAGAAACACACTAAGCTTATTCTCCTTATTCTCCAATATGTTTACACACTGCCTTTTATATTTATCAATGAAGAATTTTAATTCATGTTCCTGTATTAAAGTTTCTTTATATGGCCTTTTCTTAGCTGATGCTAAAATATCGTCCCCCGAACTTCTCTGAGCTTCGGGCAAAAGGTCAGGATTTCTTTTCAACCTTTGAGAGATAGCAAGCTCTAAAGTATCAATCTCCTCTAGGGTAGACCTTTGAGATTCGAGAAAGGTAGACATTTGTTTGCTGTTAGACAGGTGGTTTCTTGTAGTTTAGTAGTTTTTCTTAGACCATATTCATTATATATATTTGTAAACTGTAAAAGTTTGATGATAATGAATTTACATGTTGACATCATCTATATGATTCTCCAGATATCTACTATTCTATGTATATGGACTAGTAAATTATTTTATTTATACTTGTGTTTTAGATGCATCCAGAAGATTCTATACCTCTTTATCTATTTACATTTAATTGTAATAAAAAGCGGCCCCATGTGAACACTTTCATATCTAAAATTATTGAATCATTCCCCCGACAGGTAGCATCATTGTACGTATTTGGACTACAAGAGTTGTGTTCAATATTGGATGGTAGTTTTGAGAAGAATGTCCATGGTCATCTCATTGAATACAATAGCCTATTTCTTGAAGCATTGAATATGAAATATGGTACGCAGGATGTTAAATTTCAAACTGTTAGCTTTAGTCATATGGGCGCTATAGGAATAATTGCTATAACACCGTATCCGCTGAAATTTCATAAAATAAAAACAGCCAAAAGCAGCTGTGGCTACGGATACTCTTCAATGAAAGGTGCAGTTGGAATTAGGCTAACTTATTCGCCCTCAGGTAAATATAATCCATGCAACCAAAGTGTTGAATTAACATTTGCAAATGCACATTTACCGGCCAATGAAGGTGAATATTATTACTTGAAAAGAAATAAAGCTCTTGAAATGTTGATGCGATCACTTGACTTTAGCGATAGCTATAGTTTCCTAAAGCCTGGGTCACATACCTTTTTTATGGGTGATTTAAATTATAGGACTACTAACCGCTTCAATCCTAATTCAACACCGACTACATGTTTATTAAGTTTACATGATCAATCAGTGGCAGCTCATAATGAGATTGAACGCTTGGTAAAGGAATATGATGAACTAATATACGGCAAGAGAAATGGTGATATTTTAACCGGTTTTGCTGAAGCTTGCGTTAACTTTCAACCAACTTATAAATACTATGTCAACACAGCAATATATAACACCACAAGATCTCCTTCATGGTGTGACAGAATATTATATCAATCTACTTATCATAATGAAGGCACCATCTTATTTAGACCAAAAAAGGAAGACGAGAAGCAGAAACTTCCCAATGTTCATTGTTATAACAGCATTAAGTCACTACTTCAATCAGACCATCAACCAGTATATCTTTCAATTACAATTCCCTTCCACCCACCGCAGCCAATTATATCATCTTCTGGCTATTTGCAAGTATTATCGGGCGATAGATCAATTAACTTTGATGAGGAGATTTCCATTGAGGGTCTAGGGGGGTCCGATATAAATGAATCGATAAGCGGTGTAACAGAAATTTATATGAAAACTACTAGACTTGATGCCATTATACAGAATTTTATTCGTCCAATAAGTGACTTTTTTATTGGTTACAGTTTGTGGCTTTCTTCTTCATCGATGGGAAGAATAACCTTATTAGGTCTTGCTTTGTTCTTCTGGGGACTATACTCAATTGTCAATCACATTTAAAAAGAGCGTTGAATCTACTGAGTTCTGTGATTTGTATTACAGAATATAAGTTGTTTACGAGGACAAGATGTGAGATGTATAATTAAAACTATTTGTTGTAGCATTTTCTACAAGAAGATGTACATAACTATTACAATCATTCTTTAATGTATTGGTGTTTGGATGTTCATCATGTAAGCCAGTATCAAATCGAATCTTGTGGTTACTATTATAGTCCTAAAGTTGTAGTCTTCTCTCAATTTGGACACTATATAATTTGAAAGTTTCCCTATACCATTAATCTAATCGATCCTTCATTATATGAGTGTTTTAGTTGAAACGACTGAAGGTAACATAGTTATTGATTTGTTTTATAAGTCTCAACCTTTATTAAGTTTCAATTTTATTAAGCTATGTGAGATCAACTATTATTTTTTCACTCCATTCTATAACTTATTTAAAGATTTATTAATTTCTTCTGGAGATCCAAACTATCCGAAGGGGAGTGGTGGATATTCGATCAACTATTTTGCAGATATATCCATTTTTGATTCAAATATAGAGAGAGATAAATACTTGCCGGTAGAAGATGTACACACCGAATATAACGAGAACGGTATTGGTTTGGTTTCATTCGTTACTAAAAGAGATTCTCAGAACGAGTTGGTCGTTGGCTCCCAATTCACAATAAGCTTAACATCAGATGTTAAGAATCTATCTTCATTCAATCATCAGATACCGTTTGGTAAAGTGGTAGAAGGTTTTTCTGTCTTGAAAATAATAAATGATTCATTTTTAGAAGATATAGAGACAAGAAGGCTATTAAAAGATATAAGAATAACACACACGCATATTTTATATGATCCATTCCCCGACATTTCTCAATTAGTTTTAAAGAAGAAGGATGCTACTGTCCCATCACAATTACAAATTGATAACATGAGGTTTCCACAATTGGTTCAATCAATTAATAATGAGAATGAAGATGAATCGAATTATCAGGCGTTAACTTTAGAGCTAATAGGAGATCTACCCCATTATAAAATAAAACCGTCTCCAAGGACGTTATTCATAGCAAAATTAAATCCAGTAACTACATCTGATTCATTAACAACTATTTTCAATAGATTTGGAGAGGTTGCCAATTGTAATGTTATTACAGATCATAAAAGTGGTAAAAGCTTATGCTATGGATTCATCGAGTTTAAATCGAAAGAACAAGCAGAAAAAGCTTATGGAAAACTACACAATGGTTGTGTTATAGATGGTCGTAACGTTCTAATTGATTTTTCTCAATCGGTTAAAAATTTATAATTCATTTATTTACTTTTTTAACCTACGAATGAGATTAGATACCATATATAAAATACCCTAAAGATAATAATGTAAAAAGTACAAAAAGAAAGAAATATAATATCATGAAATACAATTGATCATTAACATTAGATATTTTTTTAAGTTTCTTAACTAAGTTTTTGAATCCACACAACCACTTTCAATAATGATACCTCCTTCTTCAACTAAAAAGTAACTTAACCTAACCTATTGTTTACAATCTTTTGAAATGTGACCTGATTTACCACAATTGTAACAGGTTTTAGAAGCTCCAATGCTTTCACCTCCAGCAGCAGCATGACAGTCTTTGGAGATATGACCGGTTTTACCACAAGCATAGCATTTCACGACACCTGCTTGACAGTCTCTAGCGAAATGATTTGGTCCCCCACATTTGTAACAGGTTGTTGATGATTTACTGCTGAACTTACTGTTTGGTTTTCTGGTACTAGTTGATGATCCGCTGGAGGTACAGTTTTTAGAAATGTGGCCGAACTGACCACAGTTATAACATTTAGAACCTTGGGATTGAGTTGGACATTCTGATTGAACGTGTCCAAGATCTCCACAAGAGTAGCATTGCTTTTGAGTAGCTTGTTTTGGATCTGGACATTCACTTGATTCATGGCCCGGTTTACGACAGTTGTAACATAATCTTTCCTCTTGTTGGCAATTATCGGCTAAGTGGCCAACTTCACCACACTTATAACAGGTTCTTGGGAAAACAGCAGCCATTCTAATTATGTATATTTAAATTAATTACGTATAGAAATATTGAATTTTACAATTTCCCAATAATCATATTCAAATAAGCGAAAAATTTTTTGAGAAAAGGGAAATTGGGCGAACCGGTGTTACCCGCATTCACTAGTATATATCTCTATAGATTGCATCCCCAGTATCAACTGCTTGTTTCATTTCCTTAACATCATGAACTCTAACTATATCTGTATTTTGTTCGATACATGATACTACTGAAGCAGCAGTGCTGATAATCCTCTTTGAAGCAACTGGTTCATTACAGATTGTACCCAAAAATTTTTTTCTCGACGGACCTAACAATGTGGACAAACCATTAAAGCTTAAGTATGATTGTTTAACCGTATCTCCTTCTCTTTGGTTTGTCAAAATAGAATATTTCTTAAACAATGAAGCGTACTTGATAATGTTCAAGTTTTGAGATAAATTCTTAGCAAAGCCAATGCCAGGGTCTAGGATAATTTGCCATTTTTTAACACCTTTTTCGAAGGCTTTCAAAGTTTGCAACCCCAATTCACGAGAAACGCTGTTGACTAAGTTTTCTATTTCTGGCTTTAAATCTAACTCTTGCTGGCCCTTAATCGGATCTATTGTGTACTCAATAATGTCTTCGTTTGTATTAGATTCATAATTTGTTAACCTAGACATAGTTTCTGGAGTGCCTCTGGTATGATTCATGACATAAGGACAGCCATATTTCGCGATAACGTCGAACATTTTATTATCATAAAGTCCCATTGAAATATCATTGATTATATCTGCGCCAGCAATCAAGCAATGTTCAGCAACTTGAGCCCTATAAGTATCTACCGAAATAATTGCATCAGATAACTTTTTGTTAGATGACTGTCTAATTGCTTTAATAACTGGTAAAACTCTATTGATCTCTTCTTCTTCGCTTGGTTCTTTGCTATCCGGTCTAGTTGAAACACCACCTACATCTAAAATGGTGGCACCTTGTTCTAATAGATTTAATGCTTTATTTAAGATATCATCTATTGGTTTGCTGAAAAGCCTACCTCCATCACTAAATGAGTCCGGGGTGATGTTTAGTATGCCCATAATTAAAGTTCTGTGTTTGTTTTCTAATTGATCGAACTGCAATGGATTTTGAAGTTCACATGTATCCATTCTTGGAATTGGTACAATTTGCAAAAGGGTTGAAGACTCTTGAATAGATTCGTTCAGCTGATTGGACAACAATTGTTTCAAATGATCATGAATTGGCTCTGCACTTACCGGATGTAAATGGTCAGGAGTTATTAGTTCACAAAGAGGTTGTAAAACGAATGTTCTTTCTAGCATCGATTTATGAGGAATAATTAAATCCTGTGTATTGATACTGATATCATCATATAATAAGATATCTAAATCAATTGACCTTGGCCCATTTTCAAACTCTTTTACCCTATTAATGTGGTCATATTCAATTTTCTTTATTATTCTCAATAAATCATGTGGAGTTTTATCTGAAAATGATACTTTTATAACTCCATTGTAAAAATCTGGTTGGTCCTTATAATACATTGGTTTGGAAATATATAATGATGATGATGATATTAAATTGACCCCATATTCATTTAAAAGCCTTAATGAGTTATTAATATTGCTGACTTGTTTACCTTCATTAGACCCGAAAGCAATATAAGCAGTATGCTCACGATCTTTATCGACTCTAGAGTCTTCTTCAGACGTTGGTAAGTTAAAAGCTGATGTGCTAGAAGAGCCGATGGTAATTGGCTCAACGGCTGCAAACGATTCTCTAACCATGTCAGAACTGACTCCTACTCCATCTGTAAATGTAATTGCATTTGGTTTAGTAACCTTTACTGAGACCTTTTCGATACCTTCACCATTATTTTGAAAAATCAATTGGCCAATTTTCATAACTAAAGCTTCAACTGTCTTGAAATTCGAGGCCTCGACATATAATACAACATCATCAATTATTTTATGAATAGAAGTATTCGCATTTGGTGAAAATTTAATTGATAAATCAATATCAACAATCTGTCTTTGTAATCGTTCAAAAGTAAATACCCCAATGATTGTCAATAATTTTAAACTATTCACTTTGATTTCATCTAATTTACTGGCTTCTTCCAGTCTTGATCTACTTAGTATATATTCAATATCATCTGCTCTAATTTCCGATTTTGTACTTTTGACAGTAATTTCTGCTTCATGACCGCCACCTTTCTTTTCATCTAAGACTATTTCACTAATTGATTCACCTATATTACCTAATGACTTGAAATTTTTGTGTTCATTAGCTTTCATGAATTCTAATATATTTCTTGAAATAACTGCATAGTTCAACGAATATTTCAAATTATCAGTAACTGAAGCTTGGTGAAAGTCGGTAATTAAAGATACTGATATACTAATTGGCTGAGGAGTTGGTCTATTCCAGGCGTCTTTACCTATGATAGCTGTAGCAGCTAAGTTATTCACGAAAACAGTATCTTTTAACATATATCTCGTTGTATGAATTGTTCTTGTACCTGTCGGAAAAATCACCGACTTTAATTTATGAAATAATAACAGCACTATTGATTAATTAACAAACGAATATTATGGAATACTTAATAAAGATTGAACCGTGATTTGTAACGTAGTTCAAAGGTTCAGTGTGTCATAGATAATGGAAATTTCCTTTTACAATGTGTTGGTTAAATTTTCTCGACTCTCCCACGGCCCGTAAACATTCGACGGGAAAAGATTGATCTCTATTAAACAAATCTATACATACACTAATATACATTTATAATGAATTTAAGCATCTTCATCTTCATCTTCATCTTCATCTTCACATTCAAAGGAGTCAAGTATTTGATCAAGTAAATCATTCTTTACTTTCTTACGATTAGGCTCTGAGTTTACCAATTGAGGTTCTACGCTTTGATCTCCATCTCTTTCTCGCTTGTTATTTATATTAATAACATCTTTCATAAAATCTTTGGATTCTTCTTGAAGCAATTCACCAACTTGCAAGTCATCAATTAGGTCAATAGAATCTGCAACGACAGTTCCATATTCAGCGCTTTCTAGTATAATTGATTCTGCCTTATCAAAATTGCAGTTGAAGTCTTCCATTGCAAATCTAATTATGATTTCATTTGCCAATACATATGTAGTAAACCCATTTGTAGTCCAATAAGAAACAGTATCATTTCTTTTTGCTGCGTTCTTTAAATCCTTTTTACACCGACTTACGATGATAGACGCTATAAAAAGTTGTCTTTTGAATCCATAATAGCCACCAAAGAACTTACACCAATCAATCTGCCATTTCTCTCTTGCTGTTATTGTTTCCTGAGAAGATTTTATCCGTTGATCTTTTGCCAATTGATAAAACTTTGATGGCACTATTTTTGATTTCAATATTTTCAGGACAATATCTAGATATTTTTCAATTCTTCTTAATAGTATCCGCTTTGACAAAATCGGTTTAGGATAATTCTTATGCTTATATTTTTCTTTAATTATATCAATTCTGGCAACACTACGCTCCTGTAATGTAGATAAAATATTGCCTTCTGCAATTTTTGATGCAAAACTGTCGTCAATAATCTCTTTTGAGTCTGTAGAGATCTCCAAAAATGTATTAGATTCACTTTCAGCAATTATATTATCCATTTTTGAATATTCTTTTTCATGGTTGGGCATTTCGCTTTTAACCTCATTAGACATTTCTTTTATATCGATTAAGCTATCTTCGAATTCATCCATTTTATCTTCGGTATCAAATGTGCCATATGAATTTCTATTATCAGAAATATTGTATCTTTTATTATTAAGAATATCTGGATCAACTTTATCTGGACTCTGTTCAACATAGCTCTCAGTTTCTTTGATGGGGCTAAAATCGCTGTTCAATTTATTAACCGGTACATTTCTGTATGTTGTTCTTGGCTTCATTTTCTTTTTATGAAACATTCTGATGTTAACATCGTTAGAATTAGAGATCAGACAAACTTCATCATCAAGCGAGGGAAGTTCTTTAGGAGAAGATTCTTCTGCTTCCACTGATCCAGTTCTCTTAGAAGCCACTTGGACACTTTCACTCTTACTCAAGTTCAAGTTTTTGTTTGGACTCATATAATAATAATAAAGTTAAAACTTGCACTAGGTTGATCGAGTTTCTTAAGAAAAGAGATACGCAGTGTAAAACCATGCTTAGCTAGCGGGCGCAAATTTGTAACAATGATAAAATCATTATGAAGATTTTATCACCACTAAGATAATATTGAGGCCAATTTGAAGGGAATCAAATGATATTTTTGAAAAATTTTAAAGAAATGAAGCTAAACAGAATGATTTAAATCGATACTAAAATAGATTGTAGGTTTTGTATATTTCTAGATTCTAATTGCAAAAGTTGGAACAATTTTGTAGTATAGCTTCTAACTAGTTTGAATAAGTCAAATACTTTATTCATTACGGTAGTCTAACCTAACCATATCTTCTTAATATTAAAAGTCAGCAATATGAGGAATAAGGTGTTCTCCCCAGTATAAATCACGTAAGAGAAAATATCTTCAATTATGTCCAAATTTCAAAGTGGATAAGGTGGAGAGCGATAATGTACCAGTCAAGGTAGGCATGGTGCCGAAGAATAATATTCATTCACTGACGATTTGGCACTATAACTTGGTGCATCGCTTAAACATTTTAATATTTGTTTAGGGGGGGAGGTTTTAACAAGAAATATTGACGTTTCTACAAAGAAGAATTTGTTTTATATTTTTCAAATGGAAAGATAATTGCAATGTCCATGAAATGAAGATTTAGGATGCAATATTATCAGATATACTAAGATAGCAACGCTTCCTAGTATTAAAAGCTTATATATTCATTTACATATTCAAGAATTTAAAAAATTACAAAAAACAATTGAACTAAAATTATAATTATTAAACAAAAAACTATATACTATACAAATCATTATATTTCTTATTGTTGATTAATACCACCGTTCTGGAAAAAGCTGGCTAGCTGGGCGCTCAAATTTGGATTTGGACCATTATTATTTTGTTGATTTAAATTATTCATAAAATCACCAGTAGGTGGAAAATGAACGCCATTTGGGAGCCCTTGTGGTGGAAAACCTTGATTTGTACTTTGGTTATTCGGATTACCAAATAAACCAGATAATGGATTGACCGATGATTGAGTCATTGTGGTAAATTCAGGTTGGGAACCATGCGACATGGTTCCTGACTGTTGAGGAATTAAAGTAGTCTTAACATAATCCTCCTCAGGTTCACCTGGTTTATTTGATTTTGGACCATTTCTAGCCGAATTGGTTGGCATTTTCTTTGACATGGCTTTTGAAGAAATACCTGCACCAATTTCAATATCTGGCTCATCAATAACCATACCACTCAGCAATGGCTGTCCACCAGTACCACCCCATTGAGCTTGAACAACCCAAGTCCTATCGGCATCAGTTAATCTCTGAATAGGAATAATTGAAATACCATGCTGATAATTGCAACAATCTCTAGGACCAAAACCAACACCCCAACGAGTTCTTAATGGTAATGAATTATCCTTGTTAAAGGAGGTAATAACTTGTTCAGCTTCTCTTCTTGAGTAAACTTTAACAAAAGCATGCTTTCTTTCACTATTTAAAATTACTGATTGAACTTCAGCATAGGGTCTCAAAACTGAAGCCAATTCTTTTTCATCCATGTTACGTGGAACACCACCAATGAATAAGGTTCGTGATAGCACCTTAAATGATCCCTGAGGCAATGTTTGGTCAAAACCAACGTTACGTGGACGGTAATGAGCTGTACCTGGCATATTCATTTCACCTCCCATAGCTGTCGGAGGAACGAATCCTGGAGGAGAATGATGTTGTGTTTGTTGCTGCTGTTGTGGTGGTGAGAATTGGGTATAAGTTTGTTGTCTTGGTGGTGATCTATCTCTTCGGCTAGGTTGACCATAACGATTTGGAGACCTTGACCTGTTTCTCCTTGAGTAATTGGAAATTCCACCGTCATCACGGCCACGTCTACTGTATTCTGATAAATTTTGTTGCTTTGGTTGTTGAGTTAATTGGGGAATGACAGCGCCACCATTTTGCATTTGCTGCAACATATTTAATATATACTGTTCATTTGGTGCCGATGCAGTAGGTTGCTGTGGTTGATGTGGTTGTGGTTGTGGAACAGGAGCAGGAGCAGAAGCAGAAGTGGACGGTTGGTTACCGTTACCAGCAAGAGCTGATAATTGTGATAAAATATTAGTAGCATTATTGCTAGGTTGTTGGGCCGGTACAGCAGGAGCAGAATTTGGTGTATTACTATTCGAATTAGACTTAGCCAATGAAGCTAGTGCCAGTAAAATACTGGTCGAATCAGTTTGACTAGTATTATTAGATGGTTTAACTGGTTCAACATTAATTTTAGGTGGTGAACCAGGAGGAGTAGTAGAAGCGAAATGCTTTGATCTGATATTTTTAATAATTTCAGGTTTAAAAGTTTCAGCTCTTTCCCAAATATCTACTAACTTACCAATTTTAATATTCTGAGATTGACTAATTAATAATTCAAATGCATCATCTACTAGCGATTCAATCAATTCACTGATCTTATATGCACCGGCAGCAAATGTACCTTCTGGAGCTAATGAATCAATTACTTGATTTTGTTTTTTCGCCTCTTCAACATACACTCTTACAATTGAATCAACAACATACAAAGTACTTAACTTATAAGCCGATGGTACCGCTTTACAATTAGAATATAAAGTTGTAATTATCTTAGATTCATCCTAGATTTCATTGTTAGTATACATGATTCGCTTAAACTTAGACTCAAGTGAGAAATTAAATACATACTGAAACATTCTTGACAGCAATATCAGTCAATTTTTTAATACGAGAACCAGAAATACCAGGTGCTTTTAGAGTTGGTATCTCTTTCATAATGGAGTCAAATTGTTCAACAGCCGACATTCTAATCTTCTAATCTGATTTGTTACTCTTTACGTTAAGGATAAAGGAATTATATAGCAAGTATTTACTCCAGGAGGAAATGGACTTAGTGTTTGATTACAATCTAAATTGATACTTTCTTACGCAAGAAGTCTTATCAAGTCAAAACAAAATAAACTTATACTTCTGATTAAGAATATACAAATTTAAATACAAAAAGAAAGCTGTTTAAAATACAGATTTTTTAATTTACTTTTCTATTTTAGTTATTGAATTTATATTTATTAGGAGTTTGTATACTCTACTCTTATATTAAATATATTCTTGGATTGGTTGCAATATTTATTATTTTGCTTTTTCAAAAAAAAAGATATCTACTTATATTGCCACTAAAATGAACCTGAAGGGAATTTGGTCACTATTTATACCGCTGAGTAAAGAAAAATTGGTTACCCGGTCAATCGAAGTGGGTGTTCCAGAAACTTTGCATTCTGAAATTTACGCGTAAGTGAAAATTTCCAACTTCATTAAACCGGTATAGACATAATCACTGTTAATACAAAGATAGGTAACTTAAACATAGAAATATATAGTTAAAATGCTTGGTAGGTCTATAATTAGAGCTTATTCTACGCAAGCAGCTTCCTCTTTGATATCATCAACTTTATTGTTGTCCAGGAATCCTATTATAACTGCGGATTTACCAGAGTTCGAAGCTAAATACTATAAATATCAAAATGAATTATGGAAAAGGTTAATGTGGACGTTTCCTAAATGGTTCTACTATAGAGAGGGTACTTTGTCTGAACAAAATTTTAGAGAATTAAATAAGAATCCTGTTTTTAACAATCCAAGTATTGAATTCCCTAGAGGTAGACCAGAAATCAGACATCAAAGAGATAGAAGATTTAAACAAGAAATCTCATTACCTAAAACTTATAAAGAGGGAAAAGAGGGTGAAGAAGATAGTGATTCAGCTAATACTGACAATTTATCTCGTAAAATTGTTCCAAATTCAAGAATTACAAAGGCTGATGAAATTGGTGATGTGACCAGTTTGGAAAGAAAATTGAGTCGTACATTGTATTTAGTTATAAAGAACAATTCTATCTGGATATTACCAAATTTTTTTGAAGAGTCTTCAGAAAATTTGAAACCATTACATATATTAGCTGAAGAGGGTTTATACGGACTTGGTGGTAAAAAGATTAACTACTTTAATGTTTCAAATACTCCGTGTCATTTATATAAGAATGCAGATGGCAAAAGGGAGTATTTTATCAAATCTCATATATTATCCGGTAAATTTGATCCTGAAGACGCATCATTAAAATATATGTGGTTAACTAAAGAAGAATTAGGTAAATATTTAGAGAAAGATTACTACAAAGATATTAAACATTTATTAAGTGATGTTTAATTTTCTACGGTCCATGCATGTACATAGTATTAAAGTATAGTTCCTTTATATAAATATTAACATAAAATTATCTGTAAAGAATCTAAAAGCACAACTAAAACTATATATTCTAATAAAATAAGGAAATGAATCTAAATATACAAGCTAAACAACATTGATTTATCAATTATACATCTTTTTTCCTTTTTAAAACTTTTTCAGCGGCCCATACAGATCTATCTAAAACTGTACCAACCATTAAAACCCCAGCGATCGAACTAATTACGCCTAAAACAAATCCAGACCAGGTCTTAGCGTACTGTTCTCTATTTATTATTTTCATTGGAGAAATTTCAAAGTGGAAAAAAACACCCGGTAACCCACCTCTAGCATGTAAAGTATGTTGATGATCTTCATCTTTACCACCTATTAATGGCCTATCATGTTGGATTACTGAGAATTGATTAGTTTCTAAAGCTTTTTCATTATTTAAATACTCATATCTAGTAGCAACAACTTTCAAGTAATATGAAAATACATGACCTTTATCATTTAAAATTAATTGGTGATTATCTAATGGATGTGTTGATTGCTGAACTAAATTATTACTCTGAGGATCCGATCCAAATGAAAAATGATGTATGATATGATCAAAATTGAATTTATCCGGATATTTTTCGTATAATGAGAGATCATGAACATGCCTACCTGGTGCAGTAAAAGAAGCTCCTGGGGCAAAATGTAAGTTACCTGAAATTCTACTAATTTGGGCTGTACCTTTAACTCTGCAACCTTCATTATTATTAATTCTTTCTGTTAACCTTTTAACATAGCCCTCTCTTTCACATTGTTCAATCTTCTCACCATCATAAAACGCCCATAATTTTTCGGCATAGGCTAATCTGACAGTTTCACAATCGTTACAACAATATTCCTTGTTATCCTGAGGTAAAGCACCGTAACACGATCCACATTCTTTATCCTCGCCTTCAGCTAAGCCTTTAGCTTTCTCTACTAAAGATATATCATTATTTAAGATCAGCGTATCATCTTTTATCTCTTGACCATCAGAGATTCTAAACTTTTGAAAACCAGACTTTAAGATATCTAATTGTAGGTCTCCACTGTCATCAAGGATATCCAAAGTCAACACATCGCAAGGCATGTTCATAAATGAAATATCTAAATTAATATCCAATTTCTTATTAACATCTCTGTCAACTACTAATTCTGGTCTTGTTATAACCAGAGTATAATCTTTATACTCGTTTCTGATTAAAACCAACACTACCAAGACACATATTAACGTAATTATTCCGCCAGAAGCTGTTTTAATCTTAGCATCCTCCACCGTTTTGGCAAAGGCATCTAGCGATATCAATTTAGGTCTAGATTGCATTGTATGCGATAATTAGCCAGTTATAAAGGTGTATTGGATTGAAAAATCGCCAAAAATTCTGAACTCGCTTTCTTACGTGGCCACTCATAATGAGAAATCCGATCTAAAGAGAAAATTGAAAAATTACAATCACATAAGACAGATAAACGAACATTGAGCAAACGTACCAATTAAAATGAGTATTAGTAACGCTTCAAATAATAAAGCATTCTTCAAGAATTTCACATCAGTTGTTATAAAGGACCAACCAATAGGAAATGCTTCAGGTTCCGAAATTATATTAATATCGATAAATCAAACAGGAACAAGGTTGGTTAATTCAAGAACTGACAGATCAATAAGAGTTTGGAAATGCACTCCGGAGAGATTAATTGAACCAGTAATAATAGAGAATCCACATACTAAAGCAGTGGAGAGCATATCGTGGAATCCTAGAACAGAATATTCATTCGCATCTGTTGGAAGAGATGAGTATGTGAAGATTTGGAGAGGCCACAATGGCATATTAGAGAAAGAATTAAAAGTAGTAAAAGAAAACTCAAGTAATCCAACGATTTGCCAAGTAGTGAGATACTCTAACGATGGTGAAGTTTTGAGTGTGGTGGACAGGGACTCAACGATAGTATTTTACTCAGTTCTAAATAACTACAAGAAAATCAAAGAAGTTAGATTGAACGAACATATTTACGACTTCCAGTGGTTCAATAACAACCATATCTTCTTCATGTGCGCTTTACACGATGGTACTGTACCAATTTACAAATTGGATACGGTGACCGATGAAATACTGTTGAAGAAAACACTAACAGGCCACAGGTCCTCCGCAACGACGCTATCCTGCGATCCAAGGGGAAAATACTTCGCCGTCGGTTCCAATGATGGCGTTGTGTCTGTGTGGAACACCGCTACAACTCTCAATTCCAAAGTCATAAGCTACATAGATGAGGCAATTTCCCATATAGATATCAGTAGAGATGGTACCTATATAGCTGTGGCTTTCGATGGTGGTTCGAATATTAGAATTTTCGATTACGAGTCGACTGAAGAGGTATTTCAAGTACCTAACAGCTTGAGCGGTAACTTAGTTTTGAGTACCATTTCATGGTTCCCTAACAAGACAGGATTTGTTTATACAAGCGACAATGGAAAATCCATGACGCTAATGAAAAAGCCTGAGAAATCCTAATAATTAACTGTTTATAGAGCGTAATACATAAATCATATGCTTTTATCGCGTTGCAACTGTTGATGTTAATATCATGTACAGTAAAAAATTTTACGTGCGATTCTTGGAAAAGGAGTAGGACGACAGTAAATACAAAAAAAGCTCGTTAAACATATACGTTAACAATACAAGTTGGAACTTAGCCTCAATCTTTTAGTCATTAGAGGAACTATAATAAATAAGCAACGCTATAATATAGTTAACTAATTAATAATGGAGTCAAATCTGCAGATTCCTAGCGCCCCGTTTCGTTCATTTTCTACTAACTCAAATATATCAATAAATTCTTCGTCAACGAGTATAACTAGAGTAGCTCTGGGACCATTTCAGGTGATGAACCTAAATAGACAGTCATCGCCTCAGGACCACCTATTTTATCAATGTTTGTCGTTGAAACAGAAATTGGCGAAAATTGAAGGAATGGAGCCGTTTTTGAACCTAGCGTTTAACTCGGCCGAACAGTGTGCTGAACAGCAGGCGCTAGCATTATCACAACAGTTACAACAAGATAAAAGGGCTAGCAGTAGCAACTTCAGATCATCTATTGGGTCTACAGAGTTTTCGATCCACTCTGACACGTCTGCTAACCCCACAAATAACAGTAGTCTCGCAAGCAACAATAACATTTTCACTTTTACAGCGGGAGTATTACCTGCAAATATAAGTGTTGATCCAGCTACACAATTATGGAAGTTATTTCAACAAGGTGCTCCCTTATGTCTAGTGTTTAATTGGGTAGTATCTGATTATCAAATTCCTGTTGTAGGAAGCGATGATTTAAGGGTTTGTAAAAAATCTGTTTATGACTTTTTAATTGCTGTTCAGACACATTTGAAGTTCAATGATGACATGATGTTTACCATTTCGAATGTTTTCCTGGATAATACACATGACTTATTAAAGATTATTAAAATAGTTAATAAAATTGTCAATTTGAAGATGTCAAAAGACTCAGTTGATTTTGAAATTGACCAATTAAATATCGGAGAACTAAATATTACAGATGACCGCTCAAAGGTGTTCAAAGAAATAATTGAAACAGAAAGAAAATACGTTCAAGATTTGGAATTGTTATTATCATATAAGAATGAATTACAAAATGCTGAGCTAATTTCCACTGAACAGATTCATATATTATTTCCAAATTTAAACGAAATCATAGATTTTCAAAGAAGATTTTTAAACGGTTTAGAATGTAATATCAATGTTCCAAACAAATATCAAAGAATTGGTTCAATTTTTATACATGCTGCGAGTGGACCTTTTAAGGCTTATGAACCTTGGACAATTGAGCAATTGTCTGCAATCGATTTGATCAATAAAGAAGCTGCTAATTTAAGGAAATCCTCCAACTTGTTGGATCCTGGATTTGAATTACAATCATACATTATTAAACCAATTCAAAGATTATGTAAATATCCATTATTACTAAAAGAATTGACCAAAGCTTCACCTGAAGCAATGGACAGTTCTATACCACCTTCGGCTTCGTATAATGAATTAATTATTGCAAATTCTGCTATGAAAGAAGTTGCTAATCAAGTCAATGAAGCACAAAGAAGAGCAGAAAATGTTGGATATTTACAAAATTTAATAGAAAGAGTAAGTAACTGGAGGGGCTTTAATTTGAAGGATCAAGGAGAATTGTTATATCATGGTATTGTTGGAGTTAAAGATTCAGATAGTGAAAAAGAATATATTGCATACTTATTTGAAAAAATCATATTTTTCTTTATCGTAACTAATAAAGAAAATGGTAAGGATAAAGAAAAGAAAAAGAGAGATATATTATCAACACGGAAAAAATCATCAGCATCCATAACATCGGCATCCACAGCAAATTTATTAGAGTCCTTAAATAATGCTAAAGATAAATCAACTTTGGAACTCAAGGGAAGAGTTTATATAATGGAAATTTATAACATATCCTCATCGAATCAACAAGGTTATACATTGATTATATCATGGTCAGGTAAAAAGGAGAGCGGATCATTCACCCTAAGGTATAGAACTGAAGAAAGCAGAAATCAATGGGAAAACTGTTTAAGAAATCTTAAGTCGAATGAAATGAATAATCTGATACACAAAATGTCAAGGGATTCACATGATTCTCAATTAACAAGTGATTCGTCAATTTATGATGTTACTGCAGCCTACGTTAACAATTCACCCTTATCTGGTAATAATGTAATCAATCATAGTGATACTGTTTCGTTGAGATCTTCAAATGGGTCGTCCTACCATCGTCACCATTCATCATCCTCTACTTTTAGTATGATGAGGCAATCAAGATCTAAATCAGCCACAGAATCATCAAGGATAACTTCAAACGGTAACAATTCATTAATAAATAATGACTATCTGACAAGCTATATTGAAATTAAACTTATTTATAATAAAGTCGAGACTCCTCAAACCTTAATAGTGCCATCTTCTATACAGTTCAACGAATTATATCTGAAAATATCATCTAAGATCGCTTCATGTAGTGAAATAACTGATGATATAATAGTTAATAAACTAAAATATAAGGATGAAGATGGTGATTTTGTGGTGATGGATTCCAATGACGACTGGATTTTAGCAGTTGATATGCTAGACGAATTAAACAAAGAAAATTCTAACGATATCGACGGCCAACGTAGCTTGACTATTTGGGTTTCTTAATATTAGATATAGTTTTCTTGTTTCATGGTTATTTATGAAATTTTAGATTCAATTTTTGTATAGAAGTTTATAATAAACGAATAAAAGTTCTTGCATCACAACCTGCTCTGTCCGAGTCAAATCTCCGAGTAGCTGTGAAACTTTAAAGATAGACAAAATACACCTATTTTCTTCTAATAAGTTTTATATCTACAGACAATAATTAATGATACTATAAGCATTATCCACATGAGCTAAAAATGAGAGACGGTTATGGAATATAAAGCACTTGACGTGTTTGTATATTAATATCTAAACTATGATTCGCCAATCGCACTTAATATAGGTCTCAAGAAATATGAATCATTTTTATAGAATGAAAATCAAAAATTTATTGCAAAGCTTCAATAAATTTAATCATTAAAGTATTTTAATCGATTCCACCGCATATATATAACTATATATATCATCTGAGCATGTTTAAGGTCAATCACTTGTTGGCTTTACGTCAGGTTTTAATGGGTTCTTATAGAATAAAGCCATCGAGAATATTATCGTCTCCTTTATCAAAAAGAAGTTCTTATTCGTTGAATGAATTTCAAAAGCGCTCATTTTCAATCAGTCCAAGGATAAGGAGTGAGATTGAAGTTAAATCATTGTCAGAAGAAGAAAAAGCTATATTATCGGAAGAAAGGGCAACAGATTCGGTTGACGTATGTATAGTTGGTGGAGGACCAGCTGGATTAGCAACAGCAATTAAATTAAAATCACTAGATAATGAATTTGGATCAGGTGAACTAAGAGTGGTCGTATTAGAAAAGGCTGGAGATTTTGGTTCTCATATTGTTAGTGGTGCAGTTATTGAGCCAAAGGCTTTGAAGGAATTGTTACCAGATAGTGAATTTTTAGGTGAGGATGGTTCAGGAATCCCATTACCGCCTGATATTACTACCAAGGTTACTAAGGATTCGGTGAGATATTTGACGAAAGAGAAAGCTTATCCATTACCAGAACCTCCTCAAATGAGAAACGAAGGGAAGAACTACATTGTATCCTTAAATAATGTTGTCAAATATTTATCGGAAAAAGCTGAAGAATTAGGGGTTGAATTATATCCTGGTATTTCTGTTAGTGAATTAGTTTATAATGAGAGCGGCGATGCTATTAAAGGTGTTGCTACGAAAGATATGGGTATTTCTAAGTCTGGTAAACCAAAATCAACATTCGAAAGAGGTATGGAATTCCATGCACGATTAACTGTATTAGCTGAAGGCTGCCACGGGTCCTTAAGTAAACAGGTTATTTCTAAATTTGATTTAAGAGAAAACAAAGATCCTCAAACATATGGCTTAGGTATAAAAGAAGTCTGGGAAGTTAAACCAGAGAACTTTGAGAAAGGTTTTGTTGGACATACTATGGGATATCCATTATCAAGTAGTGAATATGGAGGAGGTTTTATTTACCATTTTGGTGATGGATTAGTTGCTGTTGGATTAGTTATTGGATTAGATTATTCTAATCCATATATTTCGCCATATCAAGAATTTCAGAAGATGAAATTGCATCCATATTATTCAAATGTTTTAGAAGGTGGTAAATGTATTTCATATGCAGCAAGGGCACTAAATGAAGGTGGATTACAATCAATTCCAAAATTATATTTCCCTGGAGGTGTATTAGTTGGATGTTCCGCCGGTTTCTTAAATGTTCCAAAAATTAAAGGAACTCATACTGCCATAAAATCGGGAATATTAGCAGCAGAAACAATTTTTGAAAAGATAAAAGATTTAGAACCACTCGAAGAAGACACATTGGATAACTCCGAACCAATTGAGTTAAAAGTATATGAAGAAGCATTCGAAAATTCATGGGCATATGAAGAATTGTATGAAATTAGAAATGTACGGCCCTCATTTAATGGACCGTTAGGATTTATTGGAGGATTAATGCATTCTGGATTAACTACAATGCTTTCCAAAGGTAAGGAACCATGGACACTAAAACACCATTCGACTGATGCGGAGTCGACAAAAGATGCTAAACATTTCACACCTATTGAATACCCAAAACCTGATGGGAAAATAACATTTGATATTTTAACATCAGTTTCTAGAACGGGTACTTATCACGATGAAGATGAGCAATGCCATTTGAGAATTCCAAATCAAGATTACTCAAAGCATACTGAAACTTCCTTTCCGAAGTACAAGGGAATTGAACAAAGATTTTGTCCTGCTGGAGTTTATGAATATATTGAAGATGAAAAAGAACCCTTAGGGGTTAAATTTCAAATTAACAGTCAAAATTGTATTCATTGTAAAACTTGTGACATTAAAGTTCCCACTCAAGATATTAATTGGACCGTACCTGAAGGTGGTGATGGTCCAAAATATTACATGACATAGTAAAAAGAGTAAAATATCAATAAGAGCTCTCTAAATAGATATTTCATGCGTTAAGTGTCTTTATGTATTAATATTAATGTTAGTAGAAAAATGAAATTTTATTAACAACTAGATTTAAGTCCACATAAATGTAGTTTGAATAATTCTTAGTGTATCATACAGCATCAAGTCAAAAAATCGAACAGTTGATAATAGTAAACATATCAATAGAGTATAATGAAAACTTTTCATAAGTTCATTAGAATAATATTTTTCATATACAAAGTGAAAGTAGATGAGAAATAAATATCAAAGTACACACATAAAATAAATAAATTCTTAATTCAAAATTTAAGTTGCTTCCAAATGATGTCATTTCAGATCTGATAATATGGAAATCAACTAATGACATTGTTGAAGCTTTTAATTCGTTATGTTTACTTAAAAATTTAAAACCCTAGTAAATATTTAATGGAATATAAACCCAGTTTTAGAATATCTTTACCAATTAAAGAAAATTATATTTTTTTAGAATATTTTTACATGAAAAGGAGAAGGTAAAAGGAAGAGAAAAGAAAAGAGATAACACAGAGATTAAAACGCCAGATAATGTTTATAAGACAAAAATGTTTTTAACAGAGAAAATAAGAGAAAATTAGACCACAACCCAAGTAAAGTTAATTATAAAATTGCAAAAAAAGACAAAAAGATAAGTTAAATTAAGCAAAAAATTTATCTAATTCAGATAAACTAATATCTTCAGGAGTACCAATATCTTGAGTTAAAAAACCAGATCTAACAACGTTTAACCATTTTTTATTTTCAAAACAACCAGTATTTGAATTTGAGTTGTTAGATTTAACAGAAGATTGTAATGAAGGATTGGATATTGCTTTCAAAGCAGCAGCATGTAAGGCAGCGGCGGCAGCTGCTGCATTTGGGCTATGGGAACACGGAGTTTTTGGGGCTCTAGGAGCAGCTGCAGCTGCAGTTAAAATTTTCGTTTTCTTGTTCAAAGATAAGTAAGATAAGGATTTAGACCTTTTACCATTCTTCTTGAGCGAATCGATATAGAAATCACTCGAATCATCATCGTCATCATCATCATCATCATTGAATACTTCAAAATCTTCAAATTCCAAATCTGAATCCTGATGATTGGAAGTCAAAGTTCCATTATCATTGGTTATCTTCTTCAAATCACCATTCGATTCAGTTAAGGAAGCAGTGACAGGAGCCGAGGAATAAGGAACAAATAAGTTAGACTTATCTAATGGTGCATCTAAGAAAGTGTTCTTAGTGACACCTAAATCAAACATCGTTTGTCTTCTTGGTTTTGCCAAGCTTTCCTGCTTTCCAGCTTCTAAAGAATCGTCTGAAGGCTGTTGCAAGTTCTGTTGCTGCAATTGTTGTCTTTGAAGTTCCATAACATTTTTAACATGGACATGAAAATCTTCAGCTAAAAGGCCTCTATAAACGTAGACCATTCTCTTTGGTGAAGCATCAGCCCAATCTCTAGATAAGGCATATTTTAAATTTGAGTCACCCTTTTCAACTCTTTTAACATAAGCGTTTAATTTAGCACTAACCAAATTAGATGTCTTGGTTGATAAATTAGCCATTTCTGGATGTTGTTCAATCAAAATATCACAAATTTGCTTAACAGTCATACCGCTACCTTCTGGATCTTTTTCGTATAGAATTACAAAGATCGCATACAACACATCATCTTCCAATGACGGATCACTCTTTTGGTCAGGCCTTGGTTTCTCACCAGTGACCGGAATGGTCGTAGAAATACCAGTAGCTATTGGAGCTCTAGAAGAACCTTTTGGCTTCTTGGTGGTAACGTTTGCAGAGGATGCTGTCGATGAAGGAGGAGTCGAGCCCCTTGAGCTGCCTGAAGTTGAAGTCGACACAATAGTGGAGTTATTCAATTTTTTTGAATTATCAGAATTTACTAAAGAATCTGGAGAAATACTTCTTGAGGTTGGTGATAATTCGATCGGGCTTAAACTTTTCTCAGGAGTTAATGGCTTAATATCACTCTCGGAATACTTTTCCCTTAAATTGCCAACAGAAGTTTTAAAGTTGGAGTTGTAATCATTTGTTGACGAGGAGGAATTGTTAGCATTTGAGCTTGATAAATTTAAAGTTTTAGGGTTGAACGCCGGTGACGCAGGAGTTGATACAACTGGGAATCCAAGAGGTCTTCTATCTGCCAATGCCATATTCTTACTATTGAGTCTTTGGGACAATTTCGATCTTTGTTTTTATACTTGAAAATTCTATCTCTTGTCTGAAAATCAAGTAATTTATAAATATTTGCCCATATAAATTTGATTAAGGAGAGAATAAACTAAGTATTTGATAATTTATGTATTGTTGTTTTCGATTATAATTGAGAACAAAAGCTTCTTATTTCTTCTGTTTAAATCGACTATTGGAAATGGTGCCAAAAATATGATAATGAAATCTTGAACTTAGACCCTTGAACGTAACGTGAAAACCTGTCCTTGGGGAAAATAGGAATAAACAAAATCTAAATCTTCAATTAGACCTTGCAAATAGCGTGGTTAAAAAAAGAAAAAAAAAATAAAATGGTAGATATAGTAAAAATAACGAAAGAAAAAGAAAAAAAATGAAAGGACTATATTCAATAATAATAATTAATATTTTAATTCTTAAACATTCATCATCCTTAAACAAGAAAGAAAAAAAATTAAAACATAAAAGACTAATTAGATTTAACCAAATTTTTCACCTTCCTTATCCCTATAGTGAATTTTTCATAATAGGGAAAATTTTGGATTCCAATTAATCTCAATCTGATTTTTTTTCTTTCAAGTAGTAAATTGAATAAAAGTAAAACTAATCATACATTTTTCTTTCGATATATTATAATATCTCTAGTTTTGTTTCTTCTTTAAAGATAGATGCTAAAAAAGAAATAGAAAGAAAAAAGAGTAGGAAAAATTTTAAGTATTTTTATATAAGGACTTATCTCTAAAAAAAGAAAAAGTAGTGCTCCTTAAAAAAATTACAAAGAAATGAGAAGCCATTCATTATCGCCAATTGAGAAAGTACATAGGAAATCAAGATTCCGGAGATATCTACATAAACATACCAGTTATCGTTCCTGATTTCAAGGGTATAAGACTATGCTACAGTCTACGTTTAATGGGTATGTTTTAATTTTTGATCAGTACTAGTATATTGTGAGGTACTGGTCAGGATGAGGAGTATTCGACCACAAGCAATCTCATCTCGTTTTGGGCGCAAGGCCGGTTTCGCAAAAAGAAACAAATAAAATCAACAGATTTCAACGGGTTTCAATTTGTTTCTAGACAACCATTTATACGCAAAAGGTGGTATTAGGTTTATAGACTACTTCTAACGTGTGTATGGGGCTAGGATATGTTATTCCAGATTACTGTATAAGTTCTGCTTCGTGTTGGATGCTGTATATCTCCATGGAGCTTCTCAGCTGATCTGATAAAATATTGCAACCAAACAAGAAAAATTGGCCGGCGCGCGTAAACCAGAAACTTTATTCAGGTGCCGATAAGAACAAATACGGCAAATGATTGGCTACAGAGCATCAAGGTGGTGATTGAGCAGAAACTAAGCTCATTAAAAGATATATAGTATAAGAATTATGGTACGACTACAGACAACTACTACACTATCTACTAACCGAGTGTATGGTACATAGTGAAAGGGTATAAATATTTTATATGCAAGGACTATAGTAGATGGAGAAGATTGACGCAAAAAGAAGACGCTATTTTGTGTAATGTGCGTAAAATGAAAATCGGGTTGGTCCATTACACAAACTCAAAAATGTTAAGGGGGTAGAAAAATGGGTCCAAATAAGTTTCACGTGCGGCGCATGTGTATACGAGGGTTGAAACCCTTGGGTGATTTTGCATCAATTGATAACCATGCAATGGCCAGACAGGGGTAGAAAATGCTTTTCTACGCTAGAGGGGGTTGTGTTTAGGATTAACAACAGCTGATACAAGTTTTTTGGATCCAGTTGGTTGAAGGTTTGGATATGCTATTGTGATAGTGTACTAAACGAGAAACTGCTTCCGATATTCGATATATAATGGTTGTGGTAGAAAAACTTTGAAAATAGACTAGATGGAGGAATTTATATATGCATATTCGAGTTACTAAGCATTCTGTGATGAAGATTCCTGAATTAGGAACCATATGTGATCGGAAACCTTTATTTGAGACAAGACATTTTTGTATGAACCAAAAGACGGGTCCATTGGCAACAAGTAAATACTATTCCTGAAGAATTCTGCAAAATACAATTTATCTTTAGAGTAACCCGAACTAGTTTCAATGATGAGATTAGTTAGGTGAGTTTTGCTATGCATTAACTATGCACATTATTTACAAGCTAGATATCTAATTGAACTTTTCCTTCTTTAGCCAACTTCAAACACTCCTTTGTGCGCTCCCAGTCATCAAGCCAATAATTATCATTGTAACAATTGTCAAATGATTCCCCATTTGGCGGAACATACCAATAATTCAAGGCGATGTGAACATTGCCTAGAGGATCATTAGTGACTTCCTTACTACTAAAACTAGAAACTTCATGGAACCATCCACATGGTAGGTATAACATTTCACCTGGCTTTAACCAAACTGTTAGTTTGTTTAGCTCTAGGAAACCAGGGAAGAATTTATTAGCAAAGTTCACCAATTTATCCTGGAAGTCTTTACTTAAGAATTCGTCAATATGTAATAAAGCAGGCGGAATCTTCGAAAAGCTGGGAGGATCAAACGATTTTCTCTTTGGAAGGTTGTTCCTTTTCGATTCTTCTTGTCTAATAATATTCAACAACTCCTCTTTGGTTTCGTTTGAAAAGTTTTCATTATCTAGCTTCCACTTTGCAATTTCTGTGACCATGGCACCATCATCTCTGATATGTTTCCAATTTGGTGCGTTTTCATCAATTTCATAATCGATTAAGCCATTATTGAAAACCTTATAAATTGCACCAACGGTATATAACTTATCTACATCATTTGGCGAATATAGAGTAAATCTTTTTATTCCAGATACCAAAATGTACAAGTTATCAGCATGATCATGGTGTAAACCCGACGACGATCCTTTACCAGGAATATATTTACCTAAATCCAACTGATTATTATCAAAGTCAAATGATTTTGTTTCATTATCAGAATATCCCATCCAAAGATTAATCTGTTGAGGAACTAAACCAGACAATATCTTAGGTTGAATGGGTAATTTGTTGTATAAATTAGTTAATGGCGGTTGCAATAACTCTTTTAGACGAAAAGCGACCTCGGATCTCGTTAAATTTAGTTCCTTGTTAAGAATAGGATCATCCAATTCTTCTTCATATTCGTCTTCAAAGTCATCCTGTAAATTATTGAAATCAATTGACGAATTATCAGAGAATTTATCAAACATAACCTCAGCCTCTTCTTCATTACCTTCATCATCATCTTCTTCCACTTCAGATTCATCTAATTCATCTTTCTTCTCCCCCTGATCATCTTCTTCCTTATAATCAGGTTCATCAAATTCATATTGTGTAGTCAAATAATACTCATCAATACCATCTTTGAATTTGTTAATCAATTCTTCAAGACCGAACTTCTCTCTTTTTAAACCTGAACCAAACCCACATTTGAATTTTCTTTCAATTTGCAAATCATCATCATAAAGTAAATACTCTGTAATGTTTTCAATTTTAAAACTTTCTATATCTAGAAAATCATTTAATGCTTTACTTAACTTAACTGGTCTACGAAGTTTGACAAACTTATCAAAAAATTCCTCTGGTGCTATAATTTCCTTTAATTCAGCTACTGTCTCATTGTTCGAAGATATTTTATATCCGGTATAATTTGACAATTTTTGGCGTTTAATCTTAGCTGATTCAACCATGGGGAAAAAAGAAGGGAATAACGTATAGTAATATTTGCTTTGAAATTTTATGTGTATAGGAGAAGTATTCAGTTTGAGATTAGTTGATATTTACATTAAATTTTTCTGGTGTGTTCCTTTTTGGAACATATTCCATATGGGACAGGTGATATCAATTTTTCACAAGATGAATAGGCACATCATATTTATTTATTCAAATAATAAAGTATTGTTCATATGTTCCTAATAAACCTGATTGATATATTTATAGAAATTTAGTGTCCAAACAGGGATCATTCCTTTTCGTTCAATTGTATTCTCTTGCAAGTCACCTTTGTTGCAGGGATAGATGGTTTGTTTTCCAAGTATAGCAAATCTTTTCATAGTAATATTCATTTATTTTAAAAATCTAGATAAACACACTAGATGGCGAATTAGCCATAATAACATAAATACAGTAACTAGAATAACTAAAACATTACTTCATTCAACAATTTTCCTAATTTTTTTATTTTAATTTTTTAATATGATTCAAATTTGAAAGAATATGAAAGAGTATATATAAGAACAAAAATAGATTCGTATAAATGTAATAATATAAAACAATGCAGAAAAATGTTCATAGTAAAATTTATAGCAACACAAAGTATCAAAAACCCAAATGTTCAGCCTTAAATAAGACAATAAAAGTAAATGGCAACAAGAACAAAATACTAAGTTTTGATGATAAATAACCAATTTTGATGAATTCTTCAATTGTGGAGAACACAATTGCTTAATAGAAATTAAACACTCTGTATTAACCAGTGAAACCTTAATGAACAAAAGAAAAAGTACCCTAACCGAAAAATAGTAATAGAAGAATATATAAGATTATACATATACCGTCTCATAACCACCAAAGTATTCTATGAAATGAAGAAAACAGGTCTTATAGACTTAGACCTCTTCAAACTATTTTCGCTATTATCTTCACTGATGGATCTTTTTCTTGGTATGACTAAAGGAGGATGGATGTTTGATGATGAGGATGCATAAGCAGGACTTACTGAAGAATGAATTGTAGAAGATAATAAAGATGTCGGCGACTTAGTTTTTCCACATATGATATCATTCTTCATATCCTTCGGACTTATGTTATTACTTACTGGAGTTGGAGGTAAATTAACTGTGTTAACCTTTGGAGTAACTGGTTCGACGGTTTTATTAGTAAAATTAATTAGCAATTTCATTAGGTGAATGAACTTTCCATTATCATTGAAATATTTTAATTTTAATGAAGGAGGAGGACACTTCAAAATTTTTAATAAGTTTTGAAATAATGAATTAAATGAATTGAGTGATAAAACTTCAAAATCCAGAACTTTACTATTGAAGTAATTCAAGCAATGGCTAATATTAATTGGAATATCCAATATCAATAAACTTGTAATCAATCCACATAATGAAATCTGAGAAGAATTGTAATTGAAATAAATATTTGGATAAAACTGAATTAATTCACATATATAAATTGATAAGATTTTTAAATCATTCAAATACTTTTTTAAATTATTAGAACCAGCTAAATTATCATTTAATATTAAAAGATTTAAAAATAAATCAATAAATGAATCAAAAGTTGGGGAGCCAACAAGCCAATTCAATGACTTTAACAAATGATTTTCCATCTCTAAGAATAGCTTTTTATCGTAACAGTTGCAACACATTTTACATAAATCATATAATGACGGAATCTTGAACTTAGAATCGAGATTCTTGCAGCTAATCCAAAGACTAGTTAAACCTAACAATTGATAATGTTGCTTCTTAACAATCCTGGTTGAACAATATCTATCAATTAAATTCACTGTCAATGGGAATGTTGATTTAGACAAGTTTAACTTATTGATAACATCCATTAAAAAATCTAATAGCAACGGTCTCATTTTCAAGTTTATTTCCGGCTGCTGTTGGATTAGTGATAGATTAGGCAACGTCTTCAATTCAAAATTCAATAGATGTTCTAAAATTTCCAATCGATATTCATTGGCTGTTGCACTGTGTGATTTGAACTCCATGGACTGAAGGTTGAAATTAGATGCCTTGATGGATGAATTCGATATTCTGATTTGCTGGAAACAATCTGGTGAACCAACTGTCATATTTTATTTAATGCAAAAGTATAAGTATGAGGGGAGTACAAGAGAACTGTCAGAAGCCGCAATCTATGAACGAATGAATGAATGAATAGATGATTTGGATGAAAGAAGTGCGGTAAAAGGAAGAAATGACTAAGAAGAGGTCGAGGAGGAGGAGGAGAAAAACGATTATATGAACTGATATGTAATATATAAATGAGGTACTCTGTCTGAGGGTTGTAAAAAAAAGCTAGCTAAAAACGAATACCGAAAAAGTTTAATTCAATTAATCATAAGGAGTGGAAAACAACAAAAGCCAAAACAAAAGGAATAGATCAAATTTATAACAAATTTAGAAGGGAATTATAAGAAATACTTTATAAGCAAGAACAGAAATTCGTTAGAAGGAAAGAGAGACGAATTTAAATGGTTAAATAGTAAATTCACAAAAATTTGTTGCCCGATTATGGGTCTTCTATAATTTAACCCAAAATAGAATTTCTATGGAGATAAAGAAAATACCTCTACTAAGCGGAACATGTTATTATTCATCGAGTTAATATGAAATAAAATACATATATTATATACAGTTCCAAAGGCAACTACATACATCGGGGCAGGTTAATGAGAACACTCCTATAATTGGATGAATAATTAACGGTGAATAATTGCGCCGATCGACAGTTCAGCGGCACGAGGAAGATTTGCTGGATTTGTTTTTTGTTTGGCAAACGTGTTGGTGAATATATGGGAAGTATAGAATACATAGGTAGGCAACAGAGATATATAGAATAATAATATATTGCGATTAGCCATATACTTTGCTTGTGCTAATAAACGTAATAACTGCGGTAATATGCTGGTGGACCTCATCTAATACAATTATATCCTGGTAAGAGTATTTATCAAAGGCAAGTATATCGTCATTTTTCAGTCCTTCATACAGTTAAAGTTAATCCACAAGTCATAGGTGCCTAGTTCTCTATATTCACTGCATGTAATACATGTTTAACATATATACACCTCCTCGCAATCAATAGGACAACTTTCTTAATCGGATAATGTTGCCCTATTATTGCTCATTACGTTACCAGTACAGATAAATCTTCCTTTACTTTGTAGTCACTTAGCGCTGGGAAGTCTGCCTCAATTAACTATCCATTTTGAGATAGAATATTTTATCACAGACATTGGCAATAATGGAGCTTGTTTATTTTGTTATATATTCATGTTATTTTTTATTTCCTCTACACATTCTATATAGGTGATCACATTAATGGGTATTTGTACGAACTAATAGTGTATATAGCTTATTTAGCTATTATATATATATAAAGGCGCAGACACAAAGTATATGTATAAGGTACATATACAAAGGCTTGAGGGTAAAGATAGCCTATTTCGTGAGATACCGTGGACACCAGTGGCAGTATTTCTCTGGCAATCCCTAAGGTCTCCCCACCAAAATTGTTACTATGTGAATAGATGTCGGGATAATAAATTTTGCCCTAGTTAGAATAAAATGTCGTTTTCTATCCCTTCCACGATATCCATTGATTACATAATCCCGAATTTTACATAGGTATCAAACATATGCTAGGGCAGAATTTTAAATCCTTACAGCACAACGAATTTTCATTGACCACAGTAACCATCAGGAGCTCATCTTGCAAATTTCATTTCTTTAGGGTACCTTTATCTATCGGATTCCGTTATTTTTTTTCCATCTGTTGGCTTATTTTTAGATCTTCTTAAAGTGGGATTATTTTGTAGATCAAAATAATTATTTCAGCTTCTTTGTGAAATTTTCAGATACAAAGTTACCCCTATAATATAAGCCTTACAGCCAAAAATTATCATTCAAGGATGTCTACAAAGGAGGAAATAATAGCCAGACATAAAAGGGAACAGAAGGATTTGATTGCTTCCATAACAGGATTAAAAAAGCAGGCCACTAAAAAGACTAGAAGAAATGTATTAAATAAGTGTAATGAACTACAACGAGATTTGGAACTAAGACATAAAGAAGAGTTGAAGCAATTTGAGACGGGAGAAGAGGAAGACTTGACACCAGAACAACTATTAGCTCAATTGGATATTAATAAGGAGAAATCAAATGAAAAAGATCCAGCGGATTTGCCAAGTCAACCAAATCAAACGGAAGATCAGCCAAAACAAAAGCGCAATAGGCAAAAGGAAAGGTTGGCTAAAAGAAACGCCGCAATCGAGAGAATCAAGGCTGAAGCATTGAAGGAGTCAGAAAATGCTATTGATTACAGAAAGATTGAACAAGATTCAATGAACCAGTTGTTGTTAATCAACAATCTAGAACTATATGAAATTAAACCGGACGGCCACTGTTTGTTTGCTTCAATCCAAGATCAATTACAGTTGAGGCACAATATATCTATTGGAGTTAATGAATTACGAAAAAGATCTGCCGATTATATAAACCTGCATTCTGAAGATTTTTTACCATTTTTATTCGATGAAGTTACTGGTGAGTTGCACGACTTGGATGAATACATAGACAAACTAAAAAATACTGCTATGTGGGGTTCTGATATGGAAATTTTATCCTTAGCTAACGAATTCAATTGTCCTATTAGTGTTTATATTGCAGGTTCTTCAACAATTAAGATCAACGAAAATGGTGAAGCCCCTGAATTGAAATTAGGTTTTTACAAACATTCGTTTGGTTTGGGTGAACACTATAACTCATTAAGAGATATAGAGAATTGAACAACGATGTTCATAGATTTTTCAGTTTCATCAAGCATATTACTTGCCTCAACGCAAGTACGTGTCTACGGTTGATGTGATTGAACTTCCTATTTAGTCAAATGATTCGTAATTGCGCATTTTGTGAGGCACGTACTTATTGTTCTATTTAGTAAAAAGTAGAGATAAGCTACCCAGCCAATACTCATTCTTTATCGGAGGAATAGTATTCTTATATTGTGCAATAATATCATTGTATTATTATCGGAATAAATAGAATAATCATTTCATTTTAATAACATCTTAAAAGAAATAAATGCAATAATGCCTTTATAGAGATCCTCATTAAGTGAACGATTAGCCTTAATCCTTAACCATACTCCTAAATTGATACGAACAGATTCCAGCCAATAAGCTTAAACAATTTTTTAGTACGGGAATAGAGTAAAGATTAACACATATAATTTCTAAAAGATTCAGGTAACTTTGTTGTAAACAACTACCAGGTCTACTGCATTTTTCAGTATATTCTCTTCTTCAAATTGAGAAAGCACCTATGCAATGATATAAAAAATAATGAATCGCGAAGTGCAAACTGAAAAAATATCTCTGATCTTCATGGCGGTTCCGAACAGATATAGTTATACATAAAGCCTATCGTAGCCCCTATATCCTATAAAAGGTTGTAAAAGCTTCATCTTACGTAAAATAACTCCTCTGTTTATAAATATGCAATATTATCATTTATCTTCTAAACTTATTTTTACTATTTGAGCAACGCTCCATTTTCATATTTAGAACTAGTAGGGAAAATCAAATGTATAAGGCTCTGATCCTAACATAGTTTTAAACATGCAAAAATAGCCCATCTTTTAACTAACTCTATTAATAAAAAAATAAAGTTTGGATATTAAGAGTCAACTATAATTTAAATGTAATGGATTTGACTTTTATCACCCGGAATATTTGTATTCCGCCTTTTGTCGAAGTACGATCATCCACATGTAAACGTTTTTTGTCTGTACGACACCATCGTACTCTATGAAATTAATTGGTCTATTTAACAAACAGACGAAACCTTAAATGCTTCAAAATACTTGTTACCACTATACGGTGAAAGCCGCAACGTTGTAATCATCAAATTCGGGGTCTCTGAGTAGAGACCACCATTTATCCTGAAATGAGAGTTTTCTTGCACAATAAGGTTGAATTATTGAACTGCATCTTTACAAGTTACAATTCTTGAAGTCTGAAATTTTTATATTATCGATATACATATACTTATTGTTTATTTTAAGCATCAATAGGCTAGTATATATTGCAAGTATATAATTAATAGCCGATCTTATCCCGCCCTATCTATAGATATATTAACAGACGGCAATCTTACTTGGCCGAACTTTTTTAACTTGATGATATGGATGATATGAGTTAGTTTATGATTACGGTGGTTCTACTAAATTTTAAATAAGTGCCAATAGATCGAAAAATCCGTTAGTCCGAAATTATTTGGTGAAATCGATCTTTAATAAGCTTGCAAGTGTTAGATCGAGCTATTCATGTACGTTTGGCCTGTAATCATTAAAGACACCATCTATTGAAGTATCAAGCAAACTCCACAAAGGTTACAATCAGTCTTGGTTTCGCTATGAAATAGGAAAGTGTTCCTTTTTTGTTCTTTAAACTTTTCTAATTATTACTTCAATTTCATTTTTACATATCAGCTACAATGCCTTTCAGTTGACTATTTGAGTAATCATTACGGAAATTTTTATTTGGATAGTAGCTACGACTAAAGAATATAGTATATGCCGTTTAATTAATGACTAGAGCCCATGGACAACCAAAGCAATACCTTATACAATATGGTAATTGTATTTTTGTACTATTGTTAATTGGACAATATTAAAAATAAACTTTAACATTGCTATCAGGTTAGTTAACGTTTTCTCGTAGATGCCGATGGTTTGTAAATTTGTATTGTTCTTATTATATATGATGGATAATAGAAACGTGATATATTGTTCTTCCAGTTGTGTGCATTATGTATGTGAACGCATTTCTTTGTCAATAGTTTACACCACTACCTTAATCTTATTCAATAAATTCACTTAATAACCTCTAATTGTTTTGGTTAAAGCTTTTATCACATTCAATATTCGAGAAAATTAATTATTCTGTATCAAATTTCTAACAATTAATAACATAGCAAACATCGTAGTTTCTTTTAAGACCGATTAATTATAGATATACATGGAATCTTCTTAGCCGACAAATGGTAAATTTGATGAATTATTAACTCTTCATTGTAGATAAGAGCAACTGTATTATTATTCAAACAGAGGTTAATTTTTATTTTTGGGGCTCCAATTCTAATTTTTTTCAATATATGCCCTGGCAAATAAAAATAGCTTGTATCCAAAGCTCTAAAATACTTCGAATCTGGGCCTATAGAGTCCCTTAAAATTGGCAAAATTAATAGTGGATATTAGTGTTTTCCTAATTTCGTCCGTCATGACTTTCTTCAAGATCGAAAAAAATCGAATAGTTTCAGATTGCCAAATTTTGACAGAACTTTATATAAAATATATTTGAAGTTGTGTTTTCCTATTAAAGTATCTAAGATCCATCTAGCAATCTTTGTTTTTAACAGTAATATCTATTTCTTTGCCTCGCCTATCCGAGGAATCTACTGTAGTTTTCTGCCTACTTTATTCGAGAAATCAGTTTTCATATATTACAATTGCAGTAAAGATAAATTTATTATGAAGACATTAACCTATTTAGAGATTTTGATATGTTTAGTGGCTTGCTTCGGCCTGTCACCTTCAGTATTTATTATTGCAAAATACCATGTTGAAGCTGTTAAAACCAGAAATTACTCGCTGTGATTATGCACGTGATTTAATATGTTAATTTTTTTTCTAATCTTTGAAGAGCTAAAGAAAATATTAACTATATCTTTATGTTCCCTGAAAATATTCAAGTACCCTATAAATATACTATAAATTAGACAATATGGGTTGGTTTTGGGCAGATAAACTGTTAAAATCATTAAATGAAGCAAAATGTCCCGTAGATCATACTAAAAAGTCTCAATCTGAATCATTATGTCCGATCAAGCATTCAGGGAGGTCATCATCTATTAGCGAATGCCCAGTAAAGGGAGATGAAGTTTTAAATCCTTTGAATAATATGCCAATGTCCATTTCATCAGAGAGAGCCCCTGGCCAAAAAATTACATTATCCACGGAGAGAACTATATCTTCAATTCCAAGAGGAGAACTGGAAGATCAAGGATTATGGGAATATCCTTCCCCACAGCAAATGTTAAATGCGATGATAAGGAAGGGTAAAGGACAAGGGGTGCAAGAAGACGCAGTTGAATCCATGGTGGAGGTTCATAATTTTTTAAATGAAGGAGCTTGGCTACAAATTTTAGAGTGGGAAGACCAATACACAAGGCAAACCAAAGTGGAACCGAGATTATTAAAATTCACCGGCCGGCCTCATGATTTATCACCAAGAGCTCAAATGTATTTATGGTTAGGTAAACTTTTTCCAGAAACCTTCAATACTGAGCCGCCATTTGATAGACATGATTGGACTGTGTTAAGATCTTTAGGTAAAACCAAAGGTTGGAAAGAAGTCAGATATATTATTGATTATTATAGTGCACCTGATGACGAAGATACCGGTATGCCTGCTTTTATGTTAGATACTAGACCTGCATTGGATAGTCCTCAAAATGGTCTTGATAGATTTACTCATTGGTCTTACCCATTATGGAAAAGGGCAATGGGAGAATTTGATGATATATGATTACGTTTGTCACCTCTCTATACCACTCTTTATTATTTCATTTTTTGTAAGTAGTTAGTAATTTTATTTGAATGGGAACATTTTGTGTATATGTATAAATAATATTTACAATTTTATATTTGTTTTTAATATGATTATTTACTTTATTTGAAACAAGGTGTATTTACAGGTATATATATCAATTGTTAAATAAAAAAATTAGCTTGATTTTGAAATTTGTTTTAACAAGTTCTCGCTGAACTTGAATCTATGAACTAATGAACGCAAGATTCTTGGTAATTCAAACCCTAATTCGTTGCTTGATTTATCTGAAAGTTCGTCAACCAAAAATTGAATTTGTTCATTGTTGCCTCTTTTAATGAAATGACTTAACAAGAAATAATAAGTATAAAAGTTTGGTTCAACCCTTGTGTTCAACTTCGATTGTTCCTTAAATCTTGAGTAATATTCCATTGCTAAACCTTCGTGCTTTGATAATAATGATTTAATCATTAAATTCCAAATTCTTGCATCGTTTCTTATAGTTTTAATATACTTCTCAAATATCAACTCTGCATTACCAATTAACCCATAATCTAATTCACCTTTCAACATTGATGTTAATAATTGCGGTGAACTACGGAACTTTTTGCTAGCATGTTCAAACAAAATTCTTGCTGCTTCTAAGTTAGTGCCATCTTTAACTAAACCATCAATCAAAGTAGTGAATGTGTATTCATTCAATAAAAATGCATCTGATTTAGTGAAACTTGATAACAATTGGTCAACATTTGGCGACAAACCTTTTTCACGATGTAATTTAAAGTAAAGATCAATAACTATAGTATAAGTACCAATTTCTTCGGCGATATTGTTTTGCTTCATAAATTGCAAAATACCATCAACCGCATTATAATTCTTAATTTTAGCATAATGGTTTAAAAATGTATTCATTGTTGTTGACGATGGGATATAATTTGATCCATCATTAACAAATTCTTTCAATTTGATTTCAGCTTCAGCGATATTCTTATTTAAAATTAAACCAATTAAAATATTGTTCTTAGTTGCATGTATAATTGCTAATTTACCTTCACCTTGATTACTATATTTTTGCAAATATTCATCGACTTTATCAAATCTATCTGAGTTAGCAAAATTACCAATAACGATAGACAACGTTTTTGGAGTTAACTTATTACCATTATTTAACATAGTTTCAATCGTTCTTTCAATATTTAAAATGTTTACTTTCTTTTGTTCTGCACTAAATTTATTAATATAACTTGGATGTCCCATTGATCTCAATACAATTTCCCATGAACCAATGCTTGGCTTCTCAATACCGTTTTGAATCATGTCTTGAACAACCTTAAAAACATTATCAAACAGTTTACATTCGTAATAGCCATTCATTAATCTGATTAATGAATTTTCAGTAATCGCTTTATTATTCTTTTTAGACGCCTCTTGCATTTGCTCATAAACTTTGTTTAGTAAACCAACATCATTATGAGAAATCGCATTATTGATTTTGCTAATTATTACTGAACCATTTGGATCCAAATTTTCCAAAGTCAAACTTTCCAATTTCTTTGAAAAGATATCAAAATCTGATTTCAAAGTCTTAGTTAAATTTAGGGAAGAGATTGTTCTTCTAATTTGAAAGATCTCTGGTAATTCTTCGGTTTGTAATAATTTTAAAGCATCTTTAAAATTATATTTAATATCCTGACTCAAGCATGATTGAACATACGAATAAAATGCCAAATGAGAGAGATCGTGCTTATTGAAATTTATATTGTTTTGTCTCATAAAGCCATAATACTTAGAAATTAATGGATTGCTAGAGAGCTTATTATATTCAATGAATTTGACCCAAATCTTCAAAACGTTTTCATAAATAGTCTGCTTGTCTTCGCCGCTTGTTAATTCGTTAATAACGAGCTTAGTAAAATGATGTTGGTGGGCAACATTATAATTCACGAAAAGATCCAAGATATCGTCAACCGATCTAGATCCAATTGAAACAGAATCGTCTAATGCCTTATTTAAGAGGTTATTTAAAATTGGTTGGAAAATTGAGTAAATCGAATCCTCCAGGATATTTTCAGCCACCTGAATTTCTCTCAAATAGCTTAAACCTTCTTGTAAAATTTCAATACATTCAGTTAGATCCGTAGTGGAGGAACTAATCGACAAACGAATTTGCTCTGTAATATCCTTGAGCTTTCTGTTTAATGGCTTTAATTTCTTTCTGTTATTATTGCTACGTTCAAATGAATTTGAACTTGATTGATTCTTCTTAACTGGCTGCTTCTGAAACTGTTTTTGAAGTGCTAGTTCACCAGATATTTCACTAGGAGATACTTCAATAGTTGATTGAAATCTAGCTGGTACTAATGCTGGAACTCGGGTCTTAACTAAATTGGACTTAGTTAAGTTTCTATAGACTGTTTGTCTTAAAGGAATCATAACTTTTTAATATCTACTATTAACGAAGAAGAGTCTTTAGTAATAGATTTCTAGCGTTTAGAGTTGATAGTTCATTAGCTATGGAGAACTCGTTCAAGTTTTTGAAAGCTATTGAAAATTTTTGCAGAAGCTCGTACGCGAATGAAAAATGTCAGTTGAATCAGGGTAATACGACAAGTTGTGGATCTACAATGTTGGTTTGTCACCTGTACATGAAACATTAGTGTATATTTAAGATATATAATGTAATATATTACTATCAATGGATATGCTAAAATTTTATTGTTAGTTGTTTGTTTAGGACATCAAGTTTCGGGCAAGGTCTGAAGTGAGCCTCAGTCTATCCATACTCAATGAATAGGTAAAAAATTTTGATCTGACTTTTAACCTAAAAACGTCAGATATCTAAAACTTGTTATCATGAAACAGATTAATCAATTGAGCCGGGTTTATTAAGTAAGTCCAAAGGACCGATATCATCATTACGATATTAGGCAAATCAGATGGTCGTGTTTATCTAACTAAGTAGGATTTGACAAAAATTGATTACAATCTTTAGCAAGACACATACAAATTAGTTCACCATATTCACTCTAATGTTAAACATCTGTTTAAAGGAGGAAAACCACAGAAAAGGAAGAAAAAATTGTAAACTGAATAGTTGTATACCACTAACGGTAGGGTTTAGCAACACAAGAAGGTAGTTCGTGAACCGAAGTTGGTTACCGCAATTGGTGGATCTTTCGAAATAGAAAGAACATTATAAGAGAAATGGGTCTAAATGTAATAACTACTAAGAGTCTTGACGTTGCTATGGCTTATTACTATAATAACCCTTGTATAATTAAGTAAACATGGATTCTGACCAAATAAACCTAACTACTACTATCTAGTTGCTTCCAGTATCTTCCTTCTCTTATACTTCTAGGTACTTGAATAACTCCGCTACCCTGTATATTCAAGGAGTCTATTTGTTCTGTGACTTAAACATTTTTGAAACATATTAGAAGCATTTTGTTATACTATTATGTATATGGTCACTTCTTGATTACATCCACTTTTACACAAAAAGAAGATTCTACTTAATTGTATCGTAGATCACCACACCCACCTAACGTACTTGCCAAAATAGCGATTTCCGCTCCTTTAGCTCTATGAGTCGTACTTGAAATCCACTTTGCAGATCGCCGCCACCATCAACCACATCTTTTTAGTAAACTAAAGCTATCAATAGACTCCTCTGTTTCAGTCGTTGTGTTACTTGTTGACCAAAATTGGTTTATTGTGTCCTCCCAATCATCACGTTTCAAGATTGTTGAGCGCCAGTCTAATATGACTTGCCCAGACCTCACAGAGAATGCGTACATCTTCGCTTGACTAATGTTATCTATGCTATCAGGTAAACTTATATTATAGTCGTTGTCACACAATGTAGCAAATTCTGCCTCATCCTAACTTTGCAACCATTCAGGTGGTGTGACAGATTGTACCTGATCTGGTACAGTAACAACCTTAATACAACCATCCCAGTAAAGCTCAGTGTTGTTCAGGTTCGTTATCAGAACATTTGTGATTGGAAGGGATTGGGTAGTAGTGATTAAGAATACGCTTAGTAAGGTAATAAGATGGAATTGCAATAAAGATGAAATAAGCATATTGTTCTTTTCTGGTTACCTTCATGTATTCTTTCAAATATTAGTTCCTTCAAGGGCCCTTGTCCCTTTCCCTGTAAGTCTAGGAACTAGGGTAATCCTGCTGTCTTTTATATTCACGGCTTCAAAGCTATGTATAGTCAAACCGAACTAAAATTTTGACTCAATTCCAGTTAATTTTAGCTCTCGCAAAAATTTTGAGTCTATTTTTACGAAATGATATCATGTCTAATTTACGAATAATTTCTATTGTATAATATTGACTATTTTTTATGACATCTATATTTTTAGTAATCAATTCATTACACAACTATATACTAGGACATTTAAAAATAGAAAAGTTCTCGTATTCTCTGGTACGTTCTCATCAGTTAATAAATTGCCTTTCATATTCACGACCGCCTCTTATATTAACGGAAACCTCTGTTACGTACCTTCTTAATATCTGTCTGTCTAAACTAAACACGGATTCTGACCAATAAAACTAACTACTACTTAGTTCCTTCCAGGACTCTTGTCTGTTTCCTTGTGCTTCTAGGAATTAGGGTGTCCACCAACGCCTTTTATAGTAACATATATATCTAAGTTTTGTCGGCATTTACTTATGTGGCCTCGGAAATAATATTATGTATGTATGTTAGGGTCCTGCGTCTAAATATAGTAATTCTGATACAGACTTAACTCTGGCACGGCTTACTACCTTAACAATACTTGTTTCACTAACTAAAGACTGATTCTGACTAAAAACTAATTACTACTAGGTAGCTACTTCCGAAACCCTGCCGTCCTTTTCCTTTTCTTCTGGTTAGGGCAATCCTTTTCCCTTTTATATTCCTGAGGCTCATCTTCGAAGTATTTATCAGGCCATCAATGCTGGCATATTTCCGTCTACTAACTTATATAAATTAGACCATATTGGGTATACACCTTATATGATTGCTGTTATATCCTTACAAAACATGTTAGAAAACTGGAACCGTATAAAACTGGAAATAGGTTCTAGTTTCTACGTAGAAGAACTCAGTGGCTTTTATTAAGCCTAGAAACCTCAATTATATGTATTATAAGGGTAGTTATAAAAATGATATTAAAAATGCTTACTTTCTCCAAATACTTTTTGCAAAATTTTAGAGATTTATATAGTTAGGGAGTTTGGAGAATGTGGGGGTTATACGAAAGAATGTAGTGTATATATATAAGGGTGTGTATCCTTACACAAGATGTTAGAGTTCTCGGGATATATATATATCTATAGGGATATATATATATACTCTAACTAATAAAGTGAACTTAAATAGGTTGTTATATTAAAGGAATATATCTTAAGCTGTATTTAGCCTATATTTAAGTTAGCCAATAAAATAGTAAGTGAGATTTCATGGAAATATCACTTCTATTTATATTCTTTAATTTGGTTATAAAAGAAGGAATTTGATATATCATATTAATGATATATAGAAAATATGATATATCTGTTTTCTTACACTAAGAGGTTTTGTGGTCTAGTTGGTTATGGCATCTGCTTAACACGCAGAACGTCCCCAGTTCGATCCTGGGCAAAATCACTTACTTACAGCCACAAATGGTCTGGTGGTAAAACCTAGCGTTGTCATTGTTGGGCCTCCGGTTCGATTCCGGGGTCCACAATTGCTTTTTTCTTTTTAATGATTTATTTGTTTTTATTTCTTTATCATGTTATCGATAGTTGTGCGGATGTTTCTGCTGTTTAGTTGATCTATTTGATTCAGCTAATAGGAAATTAGACCATCAAATGAGCTCATACATATAGTATTTTCAATGAATGATCCTAATACAAAATATGCTTTTCAAAAAGCTAATGCTAACGAAACAGAGATGTCAGATAGGAACGAACCGTTGTTGTTCTTCAATTACAATGAATACTTAATAGCTGATTATAAATCAAATCAATCGACCTCAATAGGTAAATTGATAGTGGTTAACCATTTCCCGAATAATCATGCGCCTAAAGACTCTGCAATTTATTATAGCACTAGGATAGTGAGGATACCCAGAATTTATGACACCATCAAGCTTTCGGATATAATTCCACAATTTTCAAATTATGTACCTGGAACTGAACCTGCGGCTCTAAGTAATGATATTAATGGATTTGAATCTGTTGGTACTTTTGACGACAATGTATTCGGTTTAACTTCATTGACTCCATTAGTGCCAGATTTGATGTCCGCAGAAGAATTTATTACAATAATAAATAAGATCAATGGTTTACTATACGAAGCGTTTAATCCATACAATGTTTTTAATGTAGTTGATAACTTGCTTGACTTAGTAACTGCTAATTTGTATAACAAGATATTTAATAATTTTGTTTTGGAAAATTATTCAAAGCGTAAATTGTATGAATTAGAGAACTACGTTGATCAAGAAATAAATGGAAAATTATTTAAGGATAGGCCGTTGAAGATAATTTCTCCAAGAAGAAGTGGCTACCTTTCAGTATGTATGATTCTTCAGATTCCCTACGACACGGATTAGTACTAACATATTTAGCTTGATATTCAAATTCCAAAACCAACTAGTTAATCTATGTCAATGGGTACGATACGATTTTTGCCTAGTTAATTCTTTAATTCTTTAATTCTTTAATTCTTTAATTCTTTAATTCTTTAATTCTTTAATCCTTAATAATATTTAGTTCTTATTTATACGTATGTACGTGCCATATCTTCGTTAACAGATTATAATTTAACATATGCTAGTATCGTAGAAAATTACCAGAGATTTCGGTTTTTGAAAAGAGTTACTTCACAGTCAAGAAGAATAATACTACTACTACTTTGGTCCTTCCACGGTTACTTGCATTATATCAGGAAGGAAAGGTTTAATTGCTCTTGGATAGAACTGTTTAAATAGTAAGTTTCATATTATGATGTCCGATCCAACTAAGTCAAAGTTATGTATGTGTTAGTATGCAGTTCTTTTATCGTTCTTTCAATTCTTGGATGAGCTATTGTGAATCTAAGTTTTCTGAAGAATTTTATTTCTGTTGTATGTTCAGATTCAGACCTAGAAGTATGAATGGTATATTTGCGATCGAAAAGCCTTCAGGTATATCATCATCTCAATTTTTAGGAGGTTTGCAAGCAATTTTCACAAAATCGGATGTTTTTCAACAAGATTTAATAGAAGCAAGGAATAAAACCATTCAGGCATTAAGCACTGATAAAAAATGGTCCAAAGAGAAAATCAATAAAAAGGTGAAGAATCTAAAGGTGAAAATTGGACATGGTGGTACTTTGGATCCTTTGGCTAGTGGTGTATTGGTCGTCGGGGTTGGTCTAGGTACAAAAAAATTGCAATATTACTTAAGTGAGTGTAATAAAACCTATGAAACAAAAGCGTTAATAGGTATATCAACAACTACTGGAGACTCTGAGGGTGAGATTATTTCTCAAAATAAGGTCAATCATATTACTAAAGAATTGATAAAGGAAACTGCACCAAAGTTTATTGGTGACTTAAAGCAGACGCCGCCAATATTTTCTGCATTAAAGATGAATGGTAAGCCGTTATATGATTATGCAAGAGAAGGGATTCCATTACCAAAGCCGATCAAAGTTAGACAAGTTAAAGTTTTTGATATCAAGGTACATGAAGAAGATTCCTTGAGTACAAGTCACAATTTTGAAAAATTAGAGAGCCAATTAGACGAAAATGGCTTACCCAAAGAACATGAATTGGCTAACAACCCAACTTTGAATGATTCTCCATTATATTTTTCTGAACAGTATTTAGCCAACGCCGTAAAAGAAAACCTACCTAAGGAAGTTGGCAAACCAAGATTATTAGATGACGGTGAATCATTGCCTGGGAAATTGCCTCTTATCCATTTAACGGCGGACGTCTCATCGGGCACATATATAAGAAGTCTAGTTAGTGATTTTGGCAGAGCCTTAGAATCTTCGGCTTATATGGTTGAGTTAATAAGAGCGAAGCAATTACATTGGGAACTAGGTAAAAATGTTTTTAAGTTTGAGGATTTTTCTGAGAGAGATGAAAGAGTTTGGGGTCCAGTATTAAGGAAAGTATTAGATAATGGTCATGAAGTCAATGTTGAAGAGGAATTTAGGTCTTTTACTAAGAAAGTTACTCCCTTGTTAGAAAAAGAAAAAGAGGTTCTTGCAAAGTATTCTGAATCAGAAACTAAAAAAGATGAAGACCAAGATGAAGACGAATGTGAAAGACAACATGAAGACTCATCTGATCTTCCTAAGAAGAGACATATTGATGAAGTTGACGTATAGATCATGTATATAGTAACAGTATGTATAATTTCTTGTGAGACTGTATAATACATTTCGATGAGACTTTACCTCGATCTATAATATATAAAGCTCTCTTGATGATCAACTTACTTCATTGATATAATGACGGTACTAATTCGAGGAGTTAAAACAGCGGTAAGATATTTTACCTCTTCTTCTCATATATTTAGTCAAATCTATACAAGAACAACATTAAATCCAGTAAGTTTCAAACTCACAAAACCGCCAAATTTTGAAGCAAGATCTGTACTTTTATTATCAACACCATCCATTCTCTCCCAGATTATAGAAGAATCTATTGATGCTTATCAGAAACAAAACTTACAAGTTGTGGTTGCTGGGGTTGATACTGTGATACCTAATTCACAGAGGAATGGGGTATCAGAGATGTGGTTAGATGAATATTTTCACATAAATAGTTCTGTTCTCTTAGAAGAAAGAGATGACTTAAACACATTGCCAATAGAAAGCGATGGTATTAATATTGTTACTGGGAAGAAAAATTGGAAAAATATTAAATCTAATTTAGAAATTAATTTAGCCAAAAATTCAAAAATAGACCTCAAACTTTCAAACACTGTATTTTCAACAGGTAATTTAGTTACATTGTTTTATTTTCAACCAAACAAGGATCAAACTTCTGGTCAAACCTTGTGTGATTTATCAATTAGTTTGCCTTCGGGAATATTTAAAAACGAACTTAACGTTGAATCATCTGATAAATGGATACCTTTGTATGATAGCTTATCAGAACCTTTAATTATAACTAGCTGCGCTGGCAATTTGGCTAAACTAATAAATAATAAGTCTGCAGCAGGTTACTTGGAAAACAATAAGAAATTAATGAGTCTTGGATCAAAGGATACAGAAGTCTATGTTAAAGTCTACAAAAGGAACAGTACAAACCCGCAAAAATTTAAAGTTGTTGCAGGTGGCGGTGGTTGGGGTGCCAAAGCTAATATTTTAGCACTTTCTCCTGAGGCTAAATTATCAAAAGGCGACAGAATCGAATTCTTTATGTTAACACCAGATGATAGATTTTCTAGAGCTCTATCAGAAATTGACCTTGATGAAGTAACTAATAAACTTATGTTCGAGTGCAGTTATGAAGAACAGTCTTACAATGCTGTTAGCGCAAATAATGAATCTGTCTTAGAAAACACATTTGGAGGTGGCTCAGAAAAAGGATTTAAATATAACAATGTTCAATATGCCTCAGCGGGTGAGAGGTTAGCTATTACTATATAGTAATATGTTCTTGTATTTAGTTTGTTAAATAAATAGTCAAATTTTGGCTTGTTAGATTGATATTGCGATCAAAAATTAAAAATGTAATGAACATCGTCGAAAACATCTTTTTTACTTTGAACACACTATAACTTTCTGTCAATCTAATGATCAAATATTTTAAAGGCGACTTGTTTTCTCATAGGCCCAAGGATTTATCATCGATTTCAATATTAGCTCATGCTTGCAATTGCCGTGCCAGCTGGGGGGCTGGAGTCGCTAGGATATTCAGAAACCAATTTCCATCAACTTATGAGAAATATGTAAATCATTGCAGAGATCATTCAGCTAATCCATCGGCAATATTGGGTACTACGTTATTAATTCCTTCAAGCCTAAACGATCCAGGAAACGATGGGGGTAATCAATTTTATGTTGCTTGTTTATTTACGAGTGACTTTGCCGGTGCAAGAAAATTAGCCCCATCTGATATAGTCAAATACACAGACTTTGCTATGCAAGATTTGGTCAATCAATTAAAAGATCTTGAAAAGAAAAATGTTAAACTTGAACGTAATAAAAGTAATGTGAAGGTGGTCAATATGCCGATGATTAATGCAGGCTTATTCAACGTACCATGGGAGAACACTGTAGAAATTTTAGAGAAATATGATGATTTACAAATTAATGTATATGTTATTGATTAAAACATGATTTAGGCTATGAATTATATCAGCTAAGAGATCTTCGTTTGAAGGGCTATAAATGGATTCATTATCTAGAACGAGCGTATTAGTTGAAAAAAATAAAAAAAAAAAAGAAAAAAAGTGGGGGCCATAAGAGGTTTTCTCTTTTTGTTTAATTTGATTTTATAGTTCAATAATACTTCCAGTAAATAAAAAATGGCATTATAATAGTGTCTGGAATTTATTAGTATACTGAGAAGACCATGAGCTTGTTTACGTTTGATGAAGAAGCATTTTCAAATGAATTTGATCAAATGAACATAGAAAATAACGACCCATTCGATGAAGATTTAGACCCTAAGCAATTTCAACCCACTGGTATAAACTCATTGATGGTAACCAATGAATCGTATTTTTCAAGATCATATTCACGAAGGAAGTCTTCGGTTTATCGAAGATTGTCAATTACTACTCAAAATCAAGAGTTACTTATTCCGGCAAATTTTGAAAACGCCTCAGAGGAGGAGGAAGGAGAGCTAAAGGATGAAAAATTGAATAAAAGAGTTTTAAGTGACTTCCTTCCTGTTAAAGTTTTGGGCCAAGGTGCATATGGTAAGGTTCATCTAGTACAGGATAAAATCACGAAGAAGTTGTTTGCACAGAAGCAATTACGGAAACCAACTATCAATATCGTAAATCAGTCTAAGGAAAAGCATAATGATCATGTCAAGCGAACTATATCAGAACGTCAAATATTGACCAACATTACACATCATCCCAATGTTGTCAAATTATTCTATGCATTACAAGATAATGATAAATTTTATTTAATTCTAGAATATATACCAGGTGGTGAACTATTTCATCATTTGGCATCTCCGAACAATATATTAGGTAATGTCTTTCAGGAGGATGATGTTGCCTTTTACGCAGCGGAAATGACCCTAGGCTTAAGACATCTACACAAATTAGGAATCGTTTATAGAGATTTAAAACCAGAAAATTGTTTATTGAATAGTGCTGGCCATTTAGTCTTGACTGATTTTGGTTTATCTAAGACTATCGGAGATAAAGAAAAAGGAGACAGTTGCACTTCAATCATAGGAACACCAGAATATATGGCTCCGGAGATCTTAAAAGGCGAGGAGTATAACTATCCCGTTGATTGGTGGTCTTTAGGCTGTGTCATTTTTGATATGATGTTAGGCAAGCCGCCATTCACGGGCAATTCACATAAGGCTATTCAAGATAAGATTCTTAAAAATAAATTGAAGCTACCATATTATTTTTCAATGGATGCAAAAGACTTGTTAAACAAATTATTAAATAAGAACCCCGCAAAGAGGTTTCCAGTAGATGATGAATGGGATAAATTTACCAAACATAGATTTTTTCGTAAGATTAACTGGAAGAGCTTAGAGGCGCAAGATGAAAATAGCATCCCACCAATTATTCCTGTTATCACTGACCCGATTCTAGCAGAAAACTTTGATGAGCAATTTACAAGGTTGCAATTAAGCGATTATAATCTAGATCAGAGGATCAACATTCCAATTGATGATGAAATGGGTGAATTATTTAAAGGATTCTCATACACTGCAAGTAATAGCTATATAGATAAATTTTGTTAGATGTAAAATATATTCCGTTCTATTTGCAGAGTTTTTGTAATCACGTTGAAAATGAAAATTGTTATCTGTACAATGTTCGAGGTAGTACTCATACTGATGTTTATTTCCGTTACTTCTGTTGAGCCTAGTCGTCATTTTGACTAATTATTTAAAAGCTGTTATTTGGAAGAATAGTAAAATTTTGTGATTCGGCTAAATCTGATCCAATAGTTTCTGTTGCACAGCTCATCATTAGTATCAGTACTGGTTATTTTAGCAATGTGTAGAATAATTGCAAAATACTGCTATTTAACTGGAAATAGAACTTGCTAAGACAAACTTATACATCTTTTTTCAGCTTAAAAAAACAAATTGATAGCCGACACACACTAAACACTAGTTTTTAATCTAAGCAATTTAACTCTAAAATGTTACTAAGTTTTCTATACCTATTCTGCCAAATTCTTATTACTTTAGGTCAATACTGGCCGCAGCATTCAATATAAAATGGTCGTGTACATTGTTCAAACATGATTTTTGACCACCTCCAAGTATTTATCAGACCTGTGCCGATAGTGACGATAAATAGATTTATATGGAAGTACTAATAGATAATAATTATAAAGCTTAACTAGATATTGCAATGGATGAAACATTAATTGCTACTATAAATAAATTACAAGATGCTTTAGCGCCATTAGGTGGAGGATCTACTTCGCCAGTTGATTTACCTCAAATCACGGTTGTAGGATCTCAATCTAGTGGTAAATCATCAGTCTTAGAAAACATTGTCGGTAGAGACTTTTTGCCTAGGGGTACCGGTATTGTTACTAGAAGACCATTAGTTTTGCAGTTAATTAACAGAAGATCAACGCCTAGGCCATCAAGTGATTTAGTTGAAATTAATACCACTAATGACAAAGGAGAAGCATTAGAAAACAACGCAGATGAATGGGGGGAATTTTTACATTTACCAAACAAGAAGTTTTTTAATTTTGAGGAAATTAGAAGGGAGATTGTTCGTGAGACAGAGGCTAAAACTGGTAAAAATTTGGGTATTTCGCCAGTTCCAATTAATTTAAGAATTTATTCACCACATGTTTTGACTTTGACCTTAGTCGATTTGCCAGGTTTAACTAAAGTTCCAGTCGGAGATCAGCCAAAGGATATTGAAAGACAAATCAGAGAGATGATCATGAAATTTATTTCGAAGCCAAACGCCATTGTTTTATCAGTCAATGCGGCTAACACGGATTTGGCAAACTCTGATGGTCTAAAATTGGCTAGAGAGGTTGATCCGGAAGGTGCTAGAACTATTGGTGTCTTAACCAAAGTTGATTTAATGGATGAGGGTACTGATGTTATTGATATTTTAGCCGGTAGAGTTATTCCATTGAGATTTGGTTACGTTCCTGTTATAAATAGAGGTCAAAAAGATATAGAGTCTAAGAAGACTATTAGAGATGCTTTAAATGATGAAAGAGCATTTTTTGAAAATCATCCATCTTATAAAGCCAAAGCTCATTACTGTGGTACGCCGTATTTAGCTAAAAAATTGAATGGTATTTTATTACATCACATTAAAGGTACTTTACCAGATATTAAAATGAGAATTGAGCATTCATTGAAAAAATACCAAAACGAATTAAGTTTATTAGGACCTGAAATGGCAGAGTCTCCAACATCAATTGCTTTAAATATGATTACTAATTTTACTAAAGATTATAATGGTATATTGAACGGTGAATCTAAAGAATTAAGTTCACAGGAATTAAGTGGTGGGGCTCGTATCTCATTCGTTTTCCATGAGATCTTTAAGAACGGGATCACTGCTTTAGATCCATTTGATCAAATTAAGGATGCTGATATTAGAACTATTATGCATAATACTTCAGGTTCAGCACCATCATTGTTCGTTGGCACTCAAGCTTTCGAAGTTTTAGTGAAACAGCAAATCCACAGGATGGAAGAACCATCGATTCGTTGTATTAATTTAATTTTCGATGAATTGGTTAGGATTTTGTCCCAAATCATCTCACAGCCTCAATATTCTCGTTATCCAGCATTGAAGGAACAATTGTCACAACATTTTATCCAATTCTTAAGAGATGCTTTAATTCCAACTACCACTTTTGTTTCTGACATTATTTGTTCCGAAGAAACGTACGTTAATACTGCTCATCCTGATTTGTTAAAAGGTTCACAAGCTATGGCAATTGTTGAAGAAAAATTCCACCCTAAAGCGCAGGTTACAGTCGATCCAAAAACTGGAAAACCTTTGCCGCCATCTCAACAACCACAACAACCTGCTAATAAGGATGATGGTTCAAATGGTTTCTTCGGCGGATTTTTCTCATCCAAGAATAAAAAGAGATTACAATCTATGGAAGCTCCTCCACCTGTCTTGAGAGCTACAGGAACAATGACCGAAAGAGAAACTATGGAAACTGAAGTCATTAAATTGTTAATTTCGTCATATTTCAATATAGTCAAGAGAACCGTTGCCGACGTTGTACCAAAGGCAATCATGCTAAAATTAATTGTTAGATCAAAAGATGATATCCAAAAAGAATTATTAGAAAAGTTGTATAACTCCCCTGACTTAGCTGATTTAGTTAGAGAGAATGAATTAACTGTCCAAAAGAGAAAAGAATGCTTAAAAATGGTTGAAGTTTTAAGAAATGCAAGTGAAATAGTTTCCAGTGTTTAGAAAGTCGTTTGTTATTTTATATAGGAATTTTGTTTAATATACTTATTAATTTGCTATTTATCATTATTTTTATTTGTTTTATTTGTATTAACCCTTTTTATTCCATTAATTGGTACGATGTTTGTAATATTATTACTTGCTCCTATTCATCGTCCCATCAACATGTAAAAAGTTCCAGTAGTTGCGACCAAAATCGGTCAAGCGAAAATTTTTGTATTAGCAAATAAAAAAATTTTAACAATTTTTTCACTCTTCTTCTTTTACTATAAAAACAAATTTAATTTGTTTAGATCCTTAACATATCATTTATATATTTACTTCTATCTGTTAAATCATCCTTAGTGTTATCTATTCAAGGGTTATTTTTTTCCCTCTAGACTCATCTCAGTTATATTGCCGCCTTTATTTGTTAGATTTTGAAGTTTGATTAGTCTTATAAATCTAACTAGATAATTTTAACAAATTATAGAGGTAAATTATTTAAATATTCTTAAATTAGATATATTTTAATAATTTTCAAAGTTTTTTTGCATAGCCTTTCAATCGATTTTTTTGAAAAGTTTTATGCCTAAGAAAGAATCACGACATCATTTGTTTATTAAATTAATCAAACCAGGATAACATCGCTTTAATAAGAAAGTTATATTATCAAAAGTTAGAGATTTCGTTATTTTAATTTTCCTTTTTGTTAAAAATTACTATCCACCATTTTTTCCGTTTTATTTTGTTGACATATTTAAATATTTCACTTGGTTGTTGACCTTCCCCCTTCCACCAGTGTGAATAAAAAATAAAAAACTATTTATAACGTCCTAAACTAATTATCTATAATTGAAACGTTTCTTGCTACTTCTCTCTTCGTTTCAATTGCTATTTAATTAAGAAAAAGAATACTATTTACAAGAGTAAGTTCCAATCCACCTTGAAAAAAAATTAATCTATTTTATTAGATTTTTCTATTATTTTGTACTGGTCTTGCTAATATTTTATCTTATTTTGAAAAGAATAATATTTAATAAAATCATATACAAAAACATTAATTTGAACTAGTTATGGTTGCTCCTGCTTACTTTGAAGATACTTATGTCGATCATGAATTATCAGCAAATTTGGATTCAACTTTCGCATTTGAGGGACCTGAAAAATTATTAGAAATTTGGTTATGGAAATCGGAATCTGATGTTCCAAAGAGTTATTCCAATGAAGGTTTAAGATCTATTCCGTTAGAGCAATGGGTTAAGATCTTAGATTTAGTTAATTGTAAAATTTTATCAATGAAATCATCCAAATTTATGGATGCCTATTTATTAAGTGAAAGCTCGTTATTTGTATTCCCACATAAATTAATCTTAAAGACTTGTGGTACAACGATTACCTTAGCATGTCTTGATAAGTTATTTGAGATCATTAACAAAGTTTACTTTCACAATGCAATTCTATTTTCTAGTTTTGATGTTCATAAAATCTTTTATTCTAGGAGGTCCTTTATGTTTCCAGATAAACAAAAACATGTTCATAAAGATTGGAAAAATGAAATTCATTTATTGAATAAGTTCTTCAAATACGGTAAATCTTATATCGTTGGCGATTTTAATAGTGATGACCATTGGTATTTGTATATGGGCGGTGAAGATTCCTGCAGCAACAGCAATGATCAAACGTTTGAAATATTGATGACTGAATTGGATCCTGAAAGAGCATCTAAATTCGTTACTTCCAGGAAACCAGGTATTGAATCATTAATCGGAAAAGGTAATGAAGAACATGACTTGGGTCATGATATTGGTATTGAAACCATGGTGGAAACTAAATTAGATTCTGTATTTGGCTCTGCCTCAAACAATCTAACTCACCAACCATCAACTCCATTGCCGGACTGTATGATATTAGAAGATCATAATAAAATTGACAAATTTAGTTTTATTCATGATGCATTTTCATTCACTCCATGTGGTTATTCTTCAAATTCAATCAGCGCAAAGAAGGGTGGTTACTATTATACATTACACATCACCCCTGAATCTGGCTGGTCTTATGCATCATTCGAAACTAATTATCCATTTTCAACTTGCGATTCCGAAGTTAATATAGTTGAAGTTTTACTAAAAATTTTAGACATTTTTAAACCAGGTAAATTTTCAGTAACTTTAATTAGCGAAGAATCATGCGATTTAAATTCAGAAATTTTACAGTTAAAGAATAGTGATGCTATTTTAAATAAATTAGGCTATAAAAAACAGGAAAGAGTTTTATATGACTTGAACAATGATTATAAATTGTTGTATTTGAATTTTCAAAAGGTTAAATGATCCTAATTGTTTTAGAAAAATATTTAATTAGAAATCTTGGGGGATATTAATAATTTTATATTATAATTTTTTAATTTCGTAATAGTTGGTTAAATTAATTTTTTATCTATAGGTGGTCGAAATTAAAGATTATAGTGATTGCAAAAATTATTGGTACAATTGTTCTTCTGAATATTTTTCTAGAGTCTAAGAATGGTTAATCTGAATGAAAATTTATATAAATCATTTTATTTTAGTTTTTTTTAACAAGAAATTGTCTCCGCTGTTTCTCATATATATGTTTATAGCTGATATAAATATATTTTCATTCATATTCCTTTACGAATTAGGCGTGGTCATGATAGACTTTAGCCATCGTCACACAAAATCAAACAATTACTAAATTTTTGGTTCTGTGGTTCCGAACATTGAACATTTATCAAAAGAAATATATTTCCAAAAAGAAATACAACACCAAAAGAAATACACATGTAAACTCAATTTTATAAATTAGTTAATTATTTGTAATAAATAATAAAAAAGCTAATTAAATATAAATAAGTAATAACTAAATATATACAAACAATAAGATCAATACATTGCTATTGTTTAATTAGTTTATTTGAATTTCTTACCGAATAAGATAACTTGTAATTGATCATATAAGGAAATAACACCGGCACCAGCAACACCTCTTAAGATGTTAGCACCACAACCCTTGAATAATGAGGAAACACCTTCAGCAGCAACAACTTTCTTGAAACAGTCAAAAGCACCATCGTATTTAACGGCTTGACCAGAAGTCATCATCATTCTTCTTCTAATAGTGTCTAATGGGTAAGAAGCAGTGGAAGCACCAGTAGTAACAGTCCAACCTAATAAGAAAGAAGCGAAGAAGGAACCTTCTAATGGACCAACCAAAACAACTGGTTTCAATGAATCGTATAAACCGAAGTATAAACCTCTGTAAACGACAATACCAATAACAGATGGACCGAAACCTCTGTATAAACCAGCAATACCATCAGAAGCTAAGGTTTTCTTGTAAACATCTAATAAACCGTTGAATTGTCTTGCACCATCACCTTTAGAAGATTTAGCATCGTTAGCTAATCTAGTTCTAGCGTAATCTAAGGAGTAAACGAAAGCTAATGAGGTAGCACCGGCTAAACCACCAGAAGCTAAGTTACCACCAAACCATTTCCAGTAGTTGTCGTCTTTGTTGAAACCGAATAAAGCTTTAAATTTATCTTTGAAGGCGAAGTTTAAAGCTTGGGTTGGAAAGTATCTGATAACATTAGCTGTGTTACCTCTCCAGAAAGAGGCGACACCTTCTTCGGCAGCAGTTCTCTTAAAACATTCGACGATACCATCATATTTTTTGGCTAAACGACCTTGTTTGATCATTTCATCTTGGTTTTGAATCAATAATTTGACTCTTTCAATTGGGGCAGCACCTGTCTTCGAGACAGCGGCTGAAATACCACCCATCATGAAATTGATTAAGAATGAACTATCCATTGTTGATATTAATTGAATATATATAAAACTGAATAAGCCTGAGACCTTACTTAAAGAAAAGAAAAAAAGAGATTTTAAAATGTTATTAGGAAGGAAGGGGTGGAATATATATAGTGAGAAAGAGAGACTGCCTTTCCGACTGCTGTTGAGAATCGTGAAATTTGATTTGTTGATGGAAAATTTTAAAGGCAGGGTAACCCTGTTACATAAGAAATTTCTTTTTATTCGATCCTAGTATTTCCTGGGCCCACATCGAAATATAGTTTTATAGTATTAGGGCCCCTAATACGATCTGTTCTTACAACTAAACAGCAAAGTTTTCAGCTACATTTGCTACAGATATATACTTCTTCAGCTCATTCTAGGTCTCCTCTCTTGTGTGTTCTCGGTAAAGTATACAGAAAAAAAAATTTATATTTTTCAACGGCGAAAAATTACACAAACACGGTCCCACAATAGATATTGATATAGATTTCAACACATTTTGTGTAAGAAGTTAATTGATAATATTTACCGAGTCAATTTTCGAGCGCTATTGGACCATTGGCTTAATAACTTAGGCAACCCAAGGATATATTAATTGTACATCTATCAAGTGGAGTATTCATTCTAAGATGTTATGACTCTAACTCCCGTAGACTGTTTCTTTTATTTATTCACTTCTCTCTCCTATCCATCCGTTGCCACGTAAAAACTGAGAGTAAGTATGCCGTTTCTTTTTGTCTAATTTCAAGATAGAAAGAAGTTTAAAAGTTTAAAAGTTTACATTAGAATTTTTTCCGGGCGGTTAGAAAATAAGATGTGGCTAGTAAAAAGAACTTTGTGGCTAGTAGACTCATCGGGACTTTAGCTTGTAGTGACCGATTGTACAAGGACAGTATGCTTATCGTCTGTAGTTTATACTAGTCAAAGAAGAGACCAATGCAGGTCATACTTTTTTGCTCCGTATTCCTATATAATCTACGGGTTATTGATCCTCGAGATAATACAGTAGATACTATTTTTTCTATATATACATAAAAATAGAAAAAGCTGACACGTAAATATGCAGCAATTCATAATCTATAAAATTAAATTAACGTAGATATATATGTGTAATACTTTCTAACAAATTTATGGAGAAAACCATTAATTAGGATGTATTTGTGGATTGATAATGTTATTATTTCTCGAATTTCCTTATTTCCGACGAGATTCTAGATGCTCTGTTGCGATTAACGGAAAAGTCTTCCATTGCAATTTCTTCCGTTCTGATTGAGTTTGCTAAGTCCTCTGTTGTAACATTTGATAAATTATATGTATCTATTAAAGAGCTATTATCATAGTAGGAGCTTGCCGCTTTGCTTTTTCTTTTAAAAAGATCTAGGACAGATTTTCTGTTCTGGAGCTGGGAGTCTAGCTTTGATTCATGTCCATTAGCTTGAGGATATGTTGGTGTAATGATTGGTTTGTTAGATGATGCTTGTGCAGAAGTATTAGTTTGCTGTTCCAAGTCACTGCTGCCCGAGCTTGTTGATGTGATGTTTTTATGATATTCAGGTGAATTATTAGTTGAATTACTCATACTTATTCTTTTGATATGATCATTACTATACTGGCTAATCTTCTGTCTGTTCGGATCTGTTGGATCATAATTTTCTGGATATACATCAAAGTCACCTCTAGCGGCACATTCTCTGATAATATCAATATCTTTTGGCCAAAAAAGTTTTTGAACAAAATCATAAAAAAACCTAGGCACTAAACAACTTAATACTCCAATAAACGAGCAAGCCCAAAATCCGGCAGCTCCAAAAATCTGTGGAGCTGCTTTATAGAATTCTTCAGCATACGTTGAAGCAGTCCAAATACCAGTCCAAGCATATATAACTAATATTGATAAAGCAACAAATAAACCAGAACACCAATCCCATCTATATTGATGTAATAATATATATAGATTGCACGATATACATGAGATACATGTAACGACGATACCAATCCAGAATCTGTGATCAATTGATAAACCATTCATACTTTGGAAACTTGTATAATACATCAAGTAAGGGAAAAAGAAGGAAATAACTGACTGATAAATTGCATCGATCATATACCACCAAAATTTTGTTTCTGTAAATTCACTCCTCAGAATACCTGATCGGTATAATTGCGGAACTATTAAAGAGACTTTTGCACTAACGTCTTGATCAAAAACTCCTAAAAATATAACTGGCAATGAAGTAAATGCTAGATTATAGAACATTAAATAAGTAAATTCAAATAAATATGATCCATCAAAGTTGTTATAAATTCCGTACCAAAATAATGCAATAGAAAATATAACATTCTTAAAAAAGAAGCTTGGAATCATTTCGCTAAATCTCTTATATGACCATCTACCGTGAACTAAAAGAAGCCTGGCCAAATATCTAAACTGACCAACGGCATAATCTGATGACATCACTGCTTGTCTACCCTCTTCACCAGCAATACCGACACCGACATCCGCAGCTTGAATCATTGCGACATCATTTGAACCATCACCAATTGCCAACGTCATAACATCCAAAGTATCCTTAACTAACTTTACAACCGCAGCCTTTTGAGCAGGTGAAACACGGCAACATAAAACAGCTTTACATTGTTTGCACAATAGTAAAAACTTTCTCTTAGTATCTGGATCTAAGAATGCCAATTTTAATGCGTCACCATCGATAACAACTCCAAATCCCTCATTGGGAGGGTGATGATCACCAATTGATGATTCTAACTCCTCAACTGATCCTGTCATATTAAAATACTTTAACAAATACTGACTTATTAAATGATTAATCAATTTATTCTCTGATAAGTCTTCGTCTATATTAAATGTTGCTAATTCATCCTTCGAGAATTCGGTCTTCAAGATCAATATTTCCATGTCATTACCTAATAAATTACATGAAAATCCAATGTTGATTGCAGTTTCAACTTTATCACCAGTTAAAACCCATAGCTTTATTCCCGCTTGGCCTAATAGCGCAATTGAGTCTGGTACACCATCTTGCAATCTATCTTCAATTGCAGTACCACCTAGTAAAATTAATTCCCTTTCAATTGAATCAGCAACCGCTTCCATTTTAGCTTCCCTATCATCTATAGATGATGCTGCTGCTTGGTGTCTTCTGTTCCATTCAGTATATTGTTTCCAGCTTAATTCTCTTTGAGCAATACATAAAGTTCTTAATCCTTCTGTCGCATATTCTTCTAAATGCTTTGATGTTGCTTCTAACAAGTCTTTATCATTTTGTGATTTTGACAATCTACTATAAATAATTGAATCAGCTCCTTTACAAATTAATAGAGCCTTTGGTTCTTGATCTGGAGTTTCTGGAGGAATTTTAATTATTGCACTCATTCTTTTACGTGTGGAATTAAATTCTAGGGTATTTAAAATTTGGAATTCTTTGGAGGCACCCTGAATATCGACGAGTACCCCCTTTTTAGTATTGCCATTAAATCCATATCCGACTGATCTGGCAGTATCTACTAATGCTGCTTCATCGGGTGATTGAGCTTTTAATAATAATTTCAGAGGATTCTTCGGATCTGGTTCAGCTAAAACCGAATGACAAAGAGCTAAAGCTAACATAAAATGTTCATTACATTTCTTTTGATTATCACCTTTGGTACCATTTAAGTCATCAACAAAATCAGACGAAATAAAAGTGAGATCATCGACGTATTTGCAACTCGATTTTGAAATTTTTCTTAATTTTTCAATCATCTCGACTCTATCTTTAGCAATGAGCTCTTTTTCGATAATTGCTTCACTTTCAACATCAATACCTTGTCTCTTTCTTAAGCCTGCTAAAGCTTCAGTATACGCTCTACCGTAACTTATACCATTAACGGTACATTTCTTAAACTCCATCAAATTTTGCGTTAAAGTACCGGTCTTATCACTGAATACATATTCAATTTGACCTAAATCATCAGATATGCTCCACGATTTCGGAGTACAAGGATAATCTAATCTTTCATAATACATACTAATGTCTGAGTAAATAAAGAATGCTTGTGCTGTTTTTATGATTTCAATGGTGATGTATAGTGAAATTGGAACTAATGATTGGTATAAAATCAATGCCACGAAAAATCCTACTATCCCATTCTTAAATGGAGAACCAGCAATGGTACCAAACTCAAAGTAATTTCTAGATACGTTCAGTTCCCTGTACCATATTCCATTAACTAAACCTGAAACGAAACAAATAATAAATAACAACACAAAATTTAGGAAAACATAATAATTTAATTCTCGAGAAATCCTTGATTGTTTTGTAGGGGTTATACCAGCATTTAGCATAATTTTAGTATCATCACCGGTAAATGCAACTATACCAATAACCCATTTAGTATTTCTTAATGAACAACCTCTTAATAATAAGTTATTAATTGTAATTGATTCTTGCTTCTCTTCGTTTCCTTCATAGTATCTTAAATTTCCTTGATAAGAATATAAATTGGCATGAGGACCTTCACTATCAATTTGAAATTGATGATTAATCAAATCATCCGCTCTTTTAATTTGATTCTCAATTGAACTATATTTCAAGGCCTGTTTGATTTTTAGATTGGTTTCACCATCCAAGTTTTTTGTTTCAACATAACAACAGTTATCTTCATCACTAGTCGCCAAAATAATCAAATCAGCGGGAATCTCATCGTTGTTATACACTCTAATTATATCACCAACTTTCGCGTCCTTCCAAAACTTTTTAGCAAACTTGAGGGTTTTTTGATAATTATAGTGAGATTCTCTTCTTTGCTGTTGAAATGATTTTCTTAGTTGATCATTAAATGGATTTTCGCTCGAATTCCTAGGAGAAACATCAAAACAATCTGATTCAAATGATTTCCTTTGGTTATTATCAGGATTGATGTTATGCTCCCTGTTGAATTTTTCTCTTGCCTTAATGGCTCTACCTTCTTTGGTCAAATCACTTTTGGCTTTACCAACTAATTTAAACAATAACCTTGAGTTCAATTTTTTGAACTTTCTCCACAATGAAATATTTTCATCATTAATGTTATAATTAGTATAAACATAGTCTGAGTTTGAGTTCGGATTTTGAGTCAAAATATGAGTAGTTTGGTTATTAACTTCTAAATCTGTAACTGTTCGTCTCGAATCTTCGATTGCATCTTTTATTGCCGTAATGATAACAATAACGATTAATGGGACTGCTGCCAAAACAGGACTCGGGACTCCAAATATATCAAATGCTCCTAAAATAATTAAAATTAAGAAATAAATATTTGCAACATTATGAAGAAATTGATTTGTAATATTTTTAGGAATGAAACTCAAAGGTGTGTACTTTGTAGTTCTGATTTTATTCCTTGGATAATTGGTGTTTGGCTCACCAGTTTCTGAATCTAAATACTCATCTGGTAACTGTTTATTAAATACAAACGATCGTTTTTCATACTTACGATCATTTGGATCATTGACCTTTGGGCTAGTCAAACTTTCTTCATCACTGTCATTATCATCTATTATCGATTCAGCAGTATTTGGTCTTCTAATTGAATCATTACGGCTCCTTTTTTTGCTTGTACTTTGATGACGCAATAAGCCTTTTAAAGTTTTGGATCTATTAATGTTTTCTTTCTGCGGTCTCCCTTTTTTATTCCTTGTGGTACCCCATCTATGCCTTTTCATAACCGTTTCCTTTCTATTTACATTGCCTTCATAGGTCGAGCTGGCATTATTATATTCTTCATCAGATTCAGAACTCTTAGAGGGCAAATCGAAACTTTCCAAGAAGGGAGATTGAGGTTTCTTCAAATCATATATTTCATTCTCCAATATAACGTTTTGATCCATAAAAGGTGAACCAATCTTATTATGATGATGCAATGCATTGTTGTTTGATGATGATATTGTGGTCGGAGGTGTAGATGAAGAAGAGGATTGTGAATCGGGTAATTTGAATCTCAATGATGGCCCTCTACTTGGATTGGGACTTGTCCGAAACCTACCATCACCTTTTAAATTAGGGGTCGGCATAACGCTGCTGAAACTTTCATTATCTGATATAGCGTCATTATATGTTGTATTTGTATCAATAGAATATTGCTTTGGCTCAGTATCTATTGGCGGTGGGGGGGCCAGTCTGGTTGAATGGAAAGTTTCATCACTGAACACTCTGCGGCTCTGTTGGTTAGGTGAACCAGTATTATTATTTGAACTTATAAATGAACTTTCTGATCCAAAACTATGGTCCAAAAACGGACTTGCACCTTCTTCCTCCTTAGGCATTCTTTAGTTATATTTTATTTTCTTATAGAAGAATATCAAATAAAAAAAGTATTCAATAATCTTAATCGCGTATAATTAACGATCCCGATTGAGTTTTAGAATATAACTCAATTTTGTAAGGTGAGTAATCAAGTAAAACAAATAACTATTTGATTTATCTATAATTAATAAAAGAATTCTCTAAAAGTTCTTTAATCGGAAAAAATTGATGTGTGAAGGGAATTAAGGGAGTTTAAAAAATCTTGGTGTTACCGTCAAAAAAAAAAAAAAAAGAAACAGGAGCAAACGCGGTTTAGTATTTTAGAGTCTACTAAGGATAACGAAATAACGAAGATAGCTCGCTAATTTGATTAAGTTATTAAAATTAAATATTAATAAAAGCAAGCCTTCGGATAATTCTCTGAAGATTTATATCGATATATCTTCAGACACATGCATAGATATATATATTTATTTTAGTGTTACATTGTTAGAACCTTGACAATCAGTTCAAGAGGCTACAGCCCGTTCGGGATAAAAACTGGTTGTAACAAATCTAATACTCCCGTCAGATCCGAGCGCAGATCAAATCGGTCCGTCACTATTTAATATACATACATCATATATGTTGTATAAAGAGCTATATGCTAGCATGAAATCTCTATACATCTATATAGCTAGAGGTCTGTATACACAAGCGTATGATAATATAGCATTATAGAACTAACATTTCTTACCACAAATGTATATAGCACCATGGCCGTATATGCTGCAATCTGCCATCTTTTGCTCTCAAAAAATTGTGCTAGAGAGCTACTTATATCATTTTATCATAAGTTCATCTCTACTTAGATTCTTGTATTAATTATGTAAATGTGCTTACGTTCGACTTGATGGATCCGTTAATAGAAAAATGTTCACACTGTATTGAAGCCGCTAATATTAGAATTACCTTATTTTTTTTCTGTATCCGAACAATATTATTCCAGAACTCCCTCTACAATTTCGCACTTTATATGCTGCCTTTCACCAATTTTTTAAATAAGTGAATACATCATATATATACATATATAGACTGTAATCGAATGATAGAAATATATTTTTTTTGTTATCATGTCATCTTGGTCCCTCTCTTATGCTCGTATCAACCAGCCACATCTCAAACTGTTTGTCGTTTGGATATTTCAAAAAGGACTAATCTTGTTTATTGCACTTAAACAACCATGTTCTAGCTTTGCTATAATTGAAACTCGTGGTATCCTTTAAGTAGGCATATCACTCTGTCACCTCGTCAATATCGTTATCTGCGTGCTTAATTCTTCTTCATAGCATACTGCTCTGTCCATTCTTTAGCAACTTCGATGGCCCTCTTTTCATCCTTTTTCCAATCGTCAGCTACGTCATTGGCTAACGGATCATCTGGGTTTGGTGCTCCTAATAACGCTTGGATTGATAATAATATAGTTCTGATCTGTAATGCAGGACTCCAGTTGTCTTTCAACACGTCTAAGCAAATCCTGCCTAGCTTGTCAATGTTCGGATGGTATATCTTAGTTAAGAACCTTACCTTTGGTGCACACATAGGATAGTCGTCTGGGAGATATAATTCTAATTTGAACTGGCCATTTGCATATGGAGATGACAATGGTCCATCAATTGTAACCTCAAAGTAACGAAGATTTTCTTCTGATGGGGTAGCAGTTATTCCCGGAACTGGATCTGAAACAAGCCTTTCAGTTTCTTTTATAATTCGTTTAGGTAAAGCAGCCATTACTAGTTAACTATTTAGTAAGAAGTAGCCTTTAGCTTATCCCTTGGAGCGTTGTAACTTTTGACATTAATCTAAAAGGGTAGTGCGACGTCCAAACAATGTATATCACATGATCTTCTATTAGAATAAATTTTCTTATTTTGATTCTAATATCAACCGGCTCCACCACCATAATATTATAGGTCATTTTTATATCTATACCAAAAACTTCTTCTACATCGTTTATCGATCATGTCACAAAAGTTACGTCCAACGCCGCCTTTATCACACAGAATAGTGGTCGGCACATTCGCTGTGATAGCGGGATTCTGGATATTATATGATTCTGGAAAAGATTTTGAATACATCAAGTTTCAACCGCACTCGCCAGAAGAGATTGAGAGGAGAAAGAGAGAAAATATAGGTTTATCCATAAAACATCTTGAAACTAGAACATTGGATTATAAACCTGAAGCTAAAGAAAGATTGAAAAAGTTGATAGAAGAAAAACAATTACAAGAGCAAAATAAAAATGAATCTGTCGAGAAGTGATTTTGCTCAATATTGTCTATTGAACGGACCTTAAATACGACATCGTTGCATTGTATTGTATTTACCTAGATAATACATTCAAGACGATATTCTTTTTTGTGTAACTATTGTCCTATATATAGCTCCACATCATGCCTAGTAATATATCAGAATAATTGACGTCATCTGCCAGATCAGCTGCAAAAAACGAAGGGCTCTATTCTTACATAAAGAACAATAGTACAGTTCAAACATATTTTTGGTTACCAATGTAGTTAATAAGAATTTAGATCAATGGTCAGTTTTAGGTGGGCATTATAACATCTCAAATTTCTTAAAAAAATATTCCAAAGGCAAATAGGAAAGTGCTTCCATTTTAACAATATATTATAATTTCCTGTTAGACCAATGCTAAAAGTACAACTTATAACTACTTCTGCATAGCAATTTTAGTTTATATATTTTAATTAAAGTTTGATTCTATTTTAAAATTAGTCTAATATTAACAGACTAAGTAGATAGCTAAGATGTGTAAATGTTGAAATTAAAAATAGTTAGTCCAAGATTCCTAATTTGTCTGTAAACGTAGACTAATTCGGACTGTGTTAATATATATCTATCATTGAAAATAGCTATTTTCTCTTTTGAATAACCCATTACTCGTTTTGAAAGATAAATATATAACTGATTAAGCTTTAGGTTAGATTGCTGGGCACCTAAATAATTGTTGCACAATCAGACTTTGTTTTTTAGTTCTCTATCACATATCGTTTACTAATGCTACCAAGAAATAAGGTTTCTATAAAGAAAGTTGAATGTAGCTGCCGCATTTTAAATTTCATTTCCTAATTAGTTAATGTGTGAACTAATCGCTAACCTAATGAGGTCTTTTCTCGTAAAACCGCATCAGGATTGAGACAACACCTTCAAACGAGCAAAGGCGGGGTGAGGTATAACAAAATCACGTTTAACCGAAATATGCAATAACTTTTCATGATTAAGTCAGTATGTATGTAAATTAGTAGAATTTTTTCTATGAAAAAGCTGAATATTCTTGTACATCGATATTAAATTCACTCTCCTTCAAGTGGGGACTATCCTTGTTTCGTCGTTTATTCTGGTTTTTAAAAGGGTAGAAGGATGAATTATTATTGCTGAAAGGCGGTACTAAAGATTAGACATAATTTTGTTTCCATAACAGTTTGTACCTCGGATGGTCTATAGCTTTAAAAAACTTATTTCTATTTGTAAAGCAAACGATTTATTGAGATTAAATGACTTTAGGATATTCTTGAGATTACTGAGTACCTATTTTCGTAAGCGACAATGACTTCAAATTCGCAACAAATATAATATAATAGACTATGCCATATGCTAAAAGCAGCCTACTTTGGTCAGCAATTAGTATTGCCATACCTAAATTTAAGAATTTTTCTAATGTACTGACAGGAGATATAGCGGAGATGGCGTAGAATTGATACTCCACCTCCATTTGGTTTGCATGTGCTAAAAAGCAACTCATATATCAAAAATCCTATTTGGGAAAGTGGAGTTCTGCACTTGACCTAACTAGTATAGCTAATGCAAAAAATACTGCCTAGTTAGGTGAGAGACTCTTAGTTACGAGCGCGTAAAAGATTTGATAATTCAGATCAAATGTAATTGTTCACATCAATAGAGCCATCGCATCAGCTTGTCTACCCCATATTTCAAAATTGAGCAGCAGAAGGTCAGAGCAATTACGTTTTATAATACTTTTATAATACTTTTATTTTCAATTTGCGGTTACAAATGTTAACCCTAACCATAGAATCTTGAATCTTGAATCTTAATTTGCCATAGTAGAAAAAAAAAATGCTCGAAAAAGGCAAAAAAATAGGTCAACATTGATGTGAAAAGTGAATTTTAAATGGCACAGCTATAAAAATATACTAGATACTTACAGTTTTGGTTCTCTAACAAAATAAATTGCATACATATTTCATCTTTATCATTTAACTTTTATGCAACTCTCCATATAACAATAATTCATATTTTTTAAGTACGGTTATTTGTATTTGCAGTCTATATTGGGAAGTTATTCGATTGAGTTATTTGAAAAATTAATTACATACATTAGATCTTAATAACAAGTCCTATTCCATGTAATATCATTGCCCTCTTTAGACTCCTATAGGAGTTCCCCATTTCAGAAATATAATAAATAACCCTGGCCTCCCATTCTTTTTCAAGTTCAATCCCCTTCTTCTTAGTCAAGAATTTTACTATCATTTACTTTCTTACATAATTGATACCCTTATACCACCATGGAAAGTACAAAGTAAGTATTAACACATTATCTATATCCACTACTTATGAAAGATTCATTCTAACACTGATAGAACTAGTAAAATTCAACCTCCTGCTAACGGAAGAAAATTGTGGAGGGTGAAAAGATCTGTCTCTACGAGCAATCAGACAAGTGCAACAAAGGACGCAAGCGACAGCTCGATTGAATGCTTGCATAATTCTTTGAAAATCTCAGCTGCTGGTAAAAAATATTGGATCAAAAGACAACCTTTAAAAAGACCCAAAAATCGTCCCGGTATGCCGAAGGATTTCGTCTTCGTGAATTTATCTCCCGTTAAGACTGAAGATGAAACCTCTTCATCCGATGACGCCAATTTATCAAACGACTACTTCCAGGTGCCCTCTCCTAACAGCTCAGTTGACGATAACTGGGCCTTATTTGATGTCCAGCAGCAAAATGAATCGTTCAGCTATGCAAGCTCTGATGATGATTCTGTTTTTACAAGTTACGACACTTCGAATTCTATAGATTCAATTTCAACATTTGATGCCCAGAGCACTTATGCTCAACCTGATCCATTTCAAGTTACCATGATTAATGATAATACCCCAATAGGTTTAGGCATAACGGGCATCGACAATTGGCAACCTTACCCGTTAGATCAACAATTCACTACGCAATCACAAGTTTTTGATTATCAGCAAGTCATGCAAATGCAACAAATGCAGCAATTACGTCAATTACAACAGTTACAACAATTACAACAACTCCAACAATTACAACACGAGTCACAATTACAGCAACACGGACAAATAATAATGCAACCCCAAATAACAATTCCAATTCTACAACCAGCTACTGAACTGGTTGAGGATGCAATGAAATCAGCTGTCCCCAGCAAAAGACCAAAAATAGCGGTCGATGCCTCAAAAAAGAGATCAATGTCAACTTTCCAGTTTAAAACTTACAAGGGCCCATCCATTCCTAAAAAAGCCAAGTCCCAAATAAAACATAGACACACTGTTTCCGAACCTATTCCAAATAGTATAAAAAATATAGCTGTTAACACTCCAATAATGCCAAATGTTTCTACTCCTAAAAATCCAGTAGGATTGGATGATTTTATGTTACTTAATGAACAGATTAGAATTAATTTAAAATGTAATGACTTATACTCAATTGATTCAATTTCATTTGCAAATTATTCACCAATTTCAGATTACTCAGAGTTGGAAGATGGTAATTTAGGTAAGCCATTACAACTGGACTATTCACTTTTAAATGGTGGGGGGAATTGATCAGTTTTTGATGCAGAAACAAGATGATTTTGATATTAATGCCTTTGTTTCATGTTAAACCTGCATTGTCTGAGATAATTTTTATGTTGGTTTTTAATGACAGTGATACCCCTAGATTTTTGTTTTCTGTTTAGATATTATTATTACTATTATGATTGTTATTATTTTGATTATTCTTTTCTTCCGAAGTATCGGTTCATTTTGATATTGTTAAATTTTTGGGACTATGTTTACTATTTCTACACATTAATTTCGGACTCTTCATTAGATTTGTTGTTATTAAAAACTTTTGTTAATCCTTTCGTGCCATTAAATTGGTTTTGTTTGTTTATGTTCACTATTATTACTTTCATTACCGGTCATTTGATATTTCTTACTTGGTCCATGTTATAAATCTTTCAATCACTTTTAGTTGTGATTCCTTTTTTGTTGAAATTATATTTTGCTATTCTTCAGGTTATATTTATCTTTATATATCCCAAGCCTCTAATCTAAAATATTGGGATTTCTTGTTTGTTGTTGGTTCTTCCTTTTCGTCTCGTTTTAAGTTTTGCAGGGTTTATTATTCTCTCTCATTAACCTTTAGATAACGTTTAATCTTTAGGTTGGCCTCTAATTTAATTATTTATTATCTTAGAACATATATTTATCTTAGTGATATCATTGTTCTTACAACATTTTTTGCTTAGGTTTAATTATTATATACCTTAATGGCTATTAATGAATATAAATCAATTGTGAGGCCGATTTGATCTAAAAGATACCAACTGCTATTTCCGACCTTGGGAAACTAAATCATAAAGTATTACCTACAACTGATTATATCAATAGTTAAACAAAAACTATTATTCTATGCATGTGAGCTCCTTCTTGGACAAATGTTCGATTATAACATTATTACCTAATTAAGAAGGCTCTTATTGACTAGCAATTCAGTTTAAATTACTTTAGACCAATTACACCTTTGCAGCTTTACGAGTGTTAAGAAATTGACCACTTTTCAAAAACTTCCTTGATAGGATATGTGTGAGAACGTATCAAGGATTAGGCTAACTAAAACCTTCCACTTCTAGCAAAAATTCTAATGTATGAATTAATATTTGAATAATAAAACAGATACGACGAACACGTCATTGTAGTTGAAACTGTTAAAGAAACAAAGAGACAATTTCATTATATTTTTAACTGGTAATCCAGAGGACTCTACGAAACGTTGATGAAGGTCAGTATGTTGACTGCTTTTAATTTAGTCATCATTATATGCCTCTTTTTTAAGTAATATTTCCATTTGCCAAGGAAAACTCTACCTTATGGAATGACTTATCCTATTGAATATAATCAATAGGTTATCTACTGAGATAAAACTTTATCATTTTCAACCATCATGTGTCAATCGACCATAGATTCATCATTTTTATTTACAATAATTGTAGTCATGAGAACTTTGAACAATTTGATTGAAGTCTAAAGACGTACTACCCACATAAAATAGTAACGATTGTATGATTGTACTATAAAGCTTCTATGTTATTTTGTTTTGATCTAATATTGTACAGAATCCTAAATCTGACACCAACTTGAGAAATCAATATTTAAAGAATGATTTTTTGGCCATGACTGTTTAGAAGCACTAGTCTTTCTCATATTATAACCAAGATCCACTAATAAACTTCTGACTTGCGTACAGTAGATGAAAGAATTAATAGTATTAAACACATTTTTGTTAACTGCAATGTGTCCTCAAGTAGAGTTGAAAGTAAGAAATGGGTTGACGAGTGGTCAAAATTAATGCAGAGTCAACCGCACCTTCCTATCCTTACAAATCACTGTTGCTTCCCCATCTACTATATTTAACTAATCCTTTTGACTATGAAGAAGAAATCACTCATAACGACTGTCAATGTAATGCTTCAACAATTAAAGTAAAGTTTTAGTTGGAATTGATCATGAGTGATAGCGTCTAGGATGCCTAATCAATGATAAATAAGGTCATAATATAGTTATTGTTTTATTGTATTGCACTAGAAGATGGACATTAGCGATGAAGTGTCTGCATTAATATTGTGAAGTTTGGCTACAAAATTAACCATATTATCATCAATCAAAAGCAATCATGACCGAGACTATTAATGTTTCCCAAATAAATACATATAATATGTGGACACTGTCAGTTGATGTAACAAGGTATATCATATACTCATTATTTATTCAATTGCTAATTCTATTCTTAGATGGGAAAGCATGCAGACGAGTCCGAGTCAGCCAATGAATTCAATAATAAGTATTTAAATATTCAAAGATTATTTGTTTAATATCTGGGTTTAATTGAAATCTTGATATCATTATATATTTTTGTTTTGCTATTGACTGCGAAACAACACTCAAGAACAATTTTACAACTTCATTTTATTGGTAACAGTAATATGGAAGATGAAGATGAAGAATTCGAAAAATTGCACGATTTGCTAAATTAAACAATATTTTAAAATAACTAGCATATTTTTCAGAACCATTTTTATTTATTTAATTTATTTTTTACTTCTCTAATGGATCTTGTAAGGATTTAAGCAAATTTGTAACTGAACTAATACCATTGCTACTACTGCTATTATTATGATTATCATTACCACTATTAAAACTATTATTGACCTCTGTACCATTTTCTTTACTAGAGAAGTTATTGATTATATCTGAAACTAGTCTTTTATTCAAATTATTCTGTTCAATTTGAAATTGATTGTTTGATTCTATGAGTCTTTCGCAATGTTCTTGATGTTGTTTAATGAGTTTTTCAGTTTGTTCTATTATTCTAATGTTTTCAGAGCTCTGTATTTGTTGAAATTCGCAGGTCTGCTCAACTAAAACCTGTAGTAATCTGATTAAATGATCAATTCTATTATCAGAAGATACATTATCTGGATTCAAAACCGTATTGATTTTACTTCTTGTATTACTTAGCTTTTGTATCGACGAAGTATGACGATTTGATGGGATTAAATGTGATGTTGATATAGGTGTTGAAATGTTGCTATCATAAGTGATGGTAATAGTATCGTTATCGCTAAGCTTAGTATTAGGAGAGAAAATATTTTGCTCCTTTGTCGACCCGAGTGACAGTATTAATCCAGTATTAGAAACCTCTATATTACTTGGAGCATTTGAAGCTTTGCCTGTTTTTAGCTTTTCGCTTAGTTCGTTCAATTCTAGCAATGCTATTTCTAGATCGCATATTGGGCTGTCTCTTGTAATATATTTTAAAACTATACTCAGTTCATTGTCTACTTCTAATATCCCATTTAGTCTTCTTTCTTCCCTTTTTAGTTTTGCTTTTTTAACAGCGGTTGCTAACTGTCTCTGTAAGGTTCTAACTGTTGGCACAACTAATTCATTATTTAATGAATCTTTGCGTTTTATTTCAGCATATTTATTCTGAATAAGTTCCCATTTTTTAGTTTGGCTTAATGATCTATCGCCGACATACTTGAATGGTTTAATTTGTACAATTAAATATAATATTAATCTAACATCTTGCATTGTTAACTTTGTTCTCTGATTATTTTTAAAAATAATTGACGAAGATGAAGATGTCGAATTATTAGAAAATTCACTAGTTTGATTGGCTGTGTTATCCACACTTATATTTGATATCGAGTCGTTTGAATTAATATTTGAATTACTTAATGATTGATTCTCAGTATTAACAGTACCATTGCTATCTGTACTTGAAATTTGTGCTTGATTATGCAATAAATTACTATCAATAGAAGGTCTTATAGGATAAATTATTTCTCTTACTTGACTGTATTTATGATTTATTGATTCTTCTCTACCATTAGACATAATTTATACAGTGTTATAAGTTTAGAACTTGTTTGCTTTTGATTTTACTTTCTATATATTACAGCTTTGTTCTATATACAGAAAAAAGACATAATTACTGAGAGAACAAAAACGTCAACTATTTTTCATTTCGAGACAAACAATTGTAGTTTAATTACAGACTCCACTATAAAGCATATGGAAGAACATATACAGATATACCCTGTATTCTAATTACAAATTATATAAAACTTCAATTTATATTGAAACCAGCGGCAAATGAACTTGTAATGCTCTTAATATCATCTTCAATATTTTTAGTGGTATATCTGCCATCATAAGAACCAGTCAACTTATTTAGTTTGCTTACAAAGTTAGCATTAATTGAGTTTGATCCATTATACGTATTGTCAGCTTCAGTTGTTCCCAAAGCTGGCCATTGTTCTTTATTGAAATAAGTTTGGTTCACGGCTGAGTCAGGGGCGTACGATAGAACACTAGCTGTATCAAAATCGGCTGGCATACCAGAAAAAGCTGAAGAAGCAAAGTGTTTTCGTTGTTCACCATTTCTATTATTATTTGATTTTGTGTTATTCAATTGAACCATTGACAATTGCAAATTATCAAGCGGGCCATCAACAAGACAACCCTTTTCTCTAAAATGAATTAATAAATGATTCCACAAAGTATTACGGCATAATGCTCTAGGATTACCCAAAATGACTAAACCATACTTTGCTCTCGTTAAAGCAACGTTCAATCTTCTTGGATCACTTAAAAATCCAATAATTTGTTGATCATTAGCCCTAACACAACTTAAAATAATAAAGTCCTTTTCTCTACCTTGAAAAGCATCAACTGATGTGACCTCAACTTCTAAATATTGCTCTTTTTTATCAGCCAACGTACTATTCATTGACATATATTGAACAAGATAAGCTCTTTGTCCTTCGTAGGGAGTGATAACACCAATTTGATCTGGCTTAACGCCATTCTTGAATAATCTGGTAATAATTCTTTCAACATTCATAGCCTCAACTCTATTTAAAAAGGAATTACCGCTACAAGAAATCTCCTCTCTACCATAGTTTGCCCAGAACATCATAGGATTATCTAACACTGGCCATGGAAACAGAGAATTTTCAATTAATCTTTGTGCGTTTGTAACACCATTTTGTAAGGAGCCTTCATAGAACATGTTTGATGGAAATTCAGATAAACAAGGATGCATTCTATATTGGACTTCTAATCTAATTGGTACGTGACCTAGTACGACCAACCTTTCGAATAACGACTGCTTTAAACCAGCATCGCCCGCTTTTTTATTCAATATAACAGGACCTAATTGCTGATGATCACCGACTAAGATGACCTGTTTTGCGCCTTTCACAACTGGAATTAGCACTTCTGGTTCAGATGATTGAGTACTTTCGTCAATTAAGACGGTTCTGAATTTAAAATTTGATAACCTTTTATCACCAGCACCAACGCAAGTACAACAAACAACATCGCATTTGTTCAAAATTTTTAATTCAGTTAATCTAATTAATTTAATTAAAGACTTAGAATCGGATTCGGATAGTTCGCCCAATTCATTTCTTAATCGAATTAATTTTTTTAATTCACCTTTAGCCGATATATTAACAAGGTTGTGTAAAGCTAAATGACTAACTGAACTTTCAACATCTTCTCTTGATCTAGCAGTTAACCGGACGACTTTTAAACCCAATAAATCTAATTTCGCTGCTAAATGATCAACAGCGACATTTGAAGGGGCACAGACCAAAATTTTTTCTTTATTTAGTTTGGATAAATGATAAACAATAGTCGCAGATGTCACAGTCTTACCAGTACCTGGTGGGCCCTGGATTAACGATAATGGTCGCTGTAAAACGGATCTAACAGCATTTGTTTGAGATACGTTCAACTCTGTTAAATTTGGATGAGATAACTTTTGAGGCAATTTCATATCAAACTCAATTGGAGCAACCTCATGGCCCAATAATTTATGATAAATATAACTTGAAACTGATTCCTTATCTAATGCAAATACTTTCATTGCTTGTTGCATTCTTTCATATGAAGTACCTTTCCAAACAAATTCGGCTGTAAAATCAGTCGTAATATTAGTTGGAGGTGTAATTTTCGAAGGGTTTAATTCTAAAGTGAATTCTTCTTGGTAAGCATTTGGAAGCCTAACAATATAACCACTGCCTTCCCAAGGCTCTTGATTGATCCCGCTAGAACGTAAGATAATTTCATCGCCGACCGCAACTTTCAACTCATTACTTTCAAAGGTAGATAAAGTGAAAGAGGCCAAATGCCTATTATTCAATCCTAAGGCCCATTTAACTTGAATATGTTCCAAAGCCTGGGATTCTTTCAAATTTTTATCATAATCACCTTCCAATTTGACCAACGGAGCAAACGATCTTTGATATTGGAAAGCATCATTGTATCTCATCAAAATGGGTAAAATTTCTTCATCGTCATTCCCCTTATTCTCAATATCGTCAATCGTAGCATCTCTATTTAATCTCCATTGCGCTTCTAATTTCGAAATTTGTTGATGCGTAATTAATTTAGCATTAATTAATTCATCTTCGGTGGGAATAGCTGCAACCCAAGGTAAAAACTGTCTATCTTCAATTAGTGATTGCCAATGGCTTGTATCCCAATTAATGTCTTTCGACTGCGCACAAGGTAAACGACATAGTATAACAACAACTGATTCTTGCTTGGCACTAACAAAACCTAAAATAAAGACATTCTTATTCCCACAATTGTAGCACTCTAAAGTGGTGTCTCCCAAGTCAGAGTCCTCATGCAAGGAAACAGCGTTGTGTCTTGACATAACTAAATGTGTCACAATATGTGACCCACTAGCATTTGATTTGGAATTACAAAACCATTTATTGCACGTATTACATTTAACCACACAGTTAACGGAGTGGATACCACAATAGGCACACGCATGTTCTGGCAATGGTTCATGATCATGCTCGCCATCATGGTCTGGTAACTCATCATCAGATAGATCTTGTAAAACTTGTGTGTCATCGTCGTCCACCTGAGAATCATTCTCAATGTGGTCTAACTTAGTCGAACGACCACTAACTAATGAAGAAGCTGCCTCATCTTCGATAACCGATTTTGAATCAAAGCTTTGAAATAGTAAATTACTCATCTATATGTTGCTTATTTTTGGAGGAGAAACAAGCCAAAAAACGTGAAATGGTGTATTGAACGGTGAAAAGAATAAATCTGCAATAAATGGATATTAGTACATTAACCGATACAATACATTTATTTTGATATTAATATTGCTGATGTTAGTAACCTCTGAAAGTTGGTCTGACAGCTTTTAAATTTTTTTTCGTCATACTACATTGCCGCCCAGTAAAAAATCGTCTCTGATTTATCAGTGAAATTACACAAAGAGGTATTTTGTGTTTCTCTCTTGTTATTCGAACTGACAGATCGATAATCACATTGATTGAGTTATATGGCATATTTGCATCTATTTCTCTGCCATCTATCTCTAACTAAGGTTATCCGAAATATGTATAGCTTATGTTTAGTCTGATGTCATTTAATCCGAAACTTTAACTGTATTTAAATTTCTTACTCTAAACAGCCGCCCACGACCGCCCACGAATTGTCGTATTTCGTGGTACCATGTCTAATGCCTATGAGTTTTAATTAATGTCTAAATTAACCTCTTAGATGGAACTTCTGAAGGCGCTAGTGCGGTTAAATTTGATGGTTACATAACGGCAACATAAATGTGATTAAGGCACAAGATGTTACAGGTAACTTTCTCGGATTAGACGAAATTACACAAAACCACTTTCCAAAAATAATTAAGAACGCGGTGTATGTCAAGGCTTGTATATTCTAGAGAAAGTGCTGTAAAAGACATTTCAAGATGATACTTCGGCACTTGCAACTGTAATAAACGACTTATTTGATTTGAAATAGCTAAAGCACTTACTATCATTAATCTTCTTAATTTAGCATATTTTATTCAGATTGCTTTGGTTCAGAATACTTAAATTATACTACAATAATAAATATTAACGAGAGGGCTCTATGAAGTACCAGACAGCGTTCCATAAAATAATATCTAGAGACAAAGGTATCTTCAGTGGCGGGAATTTTATAATATCTACGGACTCTATAAATTGGGTTCAACTGTACTCATTGTGGATTAGCGAGCAGGGACAACTTTACTCTTCGGATGAATCAGAAAATCATTATTTGCTCTTACAGTCTTTGCAGTCATGTTATGTTCAGATATATCCAAGCTTTTTGAATTCGAATCCACAGCAGCAGCCGACAAAAAGAAGATTGTCGAAGAAGTCAAGCACGACTTCTATTAATAACATAGCTAACAATAGTGAGGAGCCGCCGGTTATATATGTCAAGACATATGAAAACGAAAAATTATATATCAAGGTTCCATCGAAAACAAACTTTATTAATTTAGTGAGTAGCTTGATCGTTTGGCAATCGCTTAAGCCTCAAGGGTTAGTCAAAAAGTGGTATTGTGAAAACAAAGTTGGTAAGTCGACAATTGCCAGTGAGCCTCATGAGCTATTAGTGTGTCGGTTTAAAATTTATGGTCCCATTCCACCAAAACTGAAGAATTTAAATATTGTTCCTGGTCCAAAAGCACCGGTCTATCAGCAGAAGATAGATTCCCAAAATGATTTGAATAATCTAAATTTAAATAGTAATAGCCATCACACGACAACTGGCAGTCAAAACGACAATGTAAATGAAGGATGGTTTTATGCTATGGGTGTATTGAAATCAAACGGGATATTAAACTTTATAACCGAGTTAGACGGGACTTTGTTGTATTCAATTGATATTAAATCTATAATGTCGTCAGAAATTAGAGAGGTGCATCATTCGATTTTTGATAATTCTAATATTTTATTTATTGGTCAAATCAAAGAGCTAAGGTTTAATAATGTTATTAAATCTGTGAATTCGTTAAACCATGACCAGTATACCACTTTATTTTTAACTAGAGAAGGCAAAGTGGTTCCAAATAACCAAAGAATCTTAATTGAGTTTCCTTTACATATAGACTTAGAAGATTGGTTTGTTGGCTTGAATTACTTTGCCAAAAGAGAATACATTGGATCGTTTAGTCCTAGTCTGAAATTATTAGTATCCAATAGTGATTCCATCACCTTAAATGATTTCAATAAAGAAAATTTTAGGGTGTCAAAAAAGTTGTCAATTGATATAATCGAGGCAAAATTTGATAATATGTCGAAAGAATCCCAAGGTAAAATCTATGCGGAAGTTGTCATGTGGGGTTTACCTTGGTCAAGGACCGCAATAGTGAATCATACCAATAATCCTTTTTGGAAAGAAGGATTTTCAACAGATTTACCCATACTGACTCAAATGATTCATATTTTGATTAAAAAATGCTCATTTAATGATTCAAGTTACCTGTCAGGTGATAAATTAATTGGAACTGTTTATATAACGCCTGATATTTTGACTAAACAATTAAATACAGCCTCAACGATGACAACTGGCTCTGATTCTGGTAATCTTATTAATGTTCGTGGCTCTGCAACAAATATTATAAGTAATGGCAACATTAGCAGTATTAATAATGATATTGTTAGACTATCAATATATGATTCATTAAATTTACCAATTGGTAAATTGTTATTAAATGTGAATTTGAAAGAATATCACATACTATCTCCATATAATTATAAATCATTGGAAAAAATGTTAATTAGTGCACCAATGAAAGATTTAATTAAATTCTGTAACGAAAATGTCCCTAGCTCAGATTTTGAAAATGTTAGTTTAATTATGCTAGATATTTTTCAAAGTTTAAATGTTGAAGACCAATGGTTTAAAACGTTAATGGAAGACGAGTTAGTTAATGTTGATAAAATGACAAGGAAGAATTATGTATCTAAAAAGAGAAATAGTGACCAACCACAAGTCAATTCAAGTTCCAGTAATAATGTATTTAATACGTTATTTAGGGGCTCGTCAATATTTTCAAAATCCCTCGAAAAGTACAATCTTAGGATTGGTCAAGAATACTTAGAAAAAGTATTTAGTGACTTTTTTGAAAAGATTTCAACAGAAAAGAAAAATTGTGAAGTTGATCCAAGATATGTTAGATTACAAGAAAAAGCTGAAAGAAAAGGTAAAACTATTGATGACTCGGATCTAGACAGCGACCTAGATGATTCAGATGATGAATATGATTCAGATGTTGAAAGAGAAAGAAATGAAAAGATTGAAGAGATTGTTGATGAGAACTTCAAAAATTTGTATAATTATGCGGAAGAAATTTGGCGTAAGATTTATATTACTTCAAATGATCTACCTCAACAAATTAAAACTCAGTTAAAAAACTTTAGAACAAAGGTTGAGTTGGCGTGTGATCCTGAAGATAAGGTAACTCCGTTAAATTGTTTAAGTGCGTTTATATTTTTGAGATTCTTTTGCCCGGCTATTTTGAATCCGAAGTTATTTTATTTAACTAAAAACCATCAGAAAGGTACAACACAAAGAACATTTACATTGATTGCAAAAATTTTATTAAATTTAGGAAATAGACAGGAATTTTCACCTCATAAAGAGCCGCACTTGGTTAAGATGAATAAATTTTTAAATGAACATCAGCTGGAAGTCTTTGACTATTTTGATAAGATTACCGGAAGGAAAAATGATTTTAATCCAAAAATTTTAGATTTAAGTCATGAAGTTAAAAGATTTGACTTAGGTTTAAATGGTGACTCCAATTCTAACGAACTACTAACAACTCCTTATTTGATTGATAAGTATTTAAGATTAACTGAATTGATTCATTTGTTAAATTACAATAATAAATCAAACAGAGGCTCTTCGATATCTACAAATCACCTAAGTCCAACAAACGGCGGACTAGTAACATCAAACTCATCAATAATAACAACAAATTCAAATAATAATACAAATGCTAACACCATAAACCACTATCGAGATAGTTTCCACGAAAGCAATGGAGATATAAGAATTGATGACGAAAAAAATGTTTATCAAATCGGTTCTCTAGAATTCGAAATGTCTGAATTTTTAGATCTAGCTAGCGATAATGAAACTGAAGGTTTCATTAAATCGCTATGTAAAAGTGATGAGAATATTTTTTCATTCATAACTTCAAATATAACATTAAAGGATTTGCAGAAACAAAGCTTTACCTTGATGACAAAAATACATTACCTAGAATACTTTCTCGAGGATTTTGAATTTCCAAGTAGTTATAAAGATCAACAGTTATGGGATGCATTTACAAACAATATTTTGTCTAAATGTTATTTGGACACAACAAGAAATTCGTTAGTTTATTTAGACAAAGATTTGGTTGTTCCTCACACTTACAAAAGAGTAACCGACAATGCTTTAGCTAGTCTAAAATTAAAGTTTTCTTCTGATCAATCAAACGATCTGGTTGTTAACGGTAACAACACTAATAATAATCACAAGTACAATACAATGCCTCTGTCGTTCAGCAGTGGCAGTTTGGGGAGCGTAATCAAGTCAGGCACCAAGAATCCATTCAAGAAATGGTTAAGAAAGAGTTAATTAGATAATCTAGATAGTTTTTTTGGTGTATTAGTATTAGATTTAAACCTTTATTTTGAACATGAGAGCACGTGATGTAATCTTTCCTAATTTGGAAAGCAAAAGAACCAAAAAATTTCGTTTCAACTCAACAAGGACAAAAACAAAATCAAGTCAAGATATCTGTCAATTTTGTTAAGGAGTAAGTAGAAGTTAACAGTTAAGTCTTCTTTTTAGTAAGCATCTTTAATTCAAACTTTTCGTTTCATATATCAACAGTGGATCAACGATGACAGCCTCAGAACAAGAAATCTTGGCTTCCTATCCTCAAATTTCAGCACCAACCAACCAAACTGGATACACATCTAATTTAACAGAAGAACAAAGAAATATTTTGAAACAATTCCATGATGAATTATTTGCGGAAGGTTATTCTGAAAGATTGGATGATGCGTCATTATTAAGATTTTTAAGGGCAAGAAAGTTTGATTTAGTTAAGGCTAAAGAAATGTTCATAAAATGTGAAAAATGGAGACAAGAGTTTGGCACGAACACTATCTTGACAGATTTCCATTACGATGAAAAGCCTTTAGTTGCTAGATTATATCCACAATATTATCATAAAATTGACAAAGATGGTAGACCTGTTTATTTTGAAGAATTAGGTAAGGTTAATTTAACCGAGATGTTGAAGATTACCACCCAAGAAAGAATGTTGAAAAATTTAGTTTGGGAATATGAAGCTTTCACGCATAATAGATTACCTGCATGCTCAAGACAAAGAGGTCACTTAGTTGAAACATCATGTACTATTATGGATTTAAAAGGTATTTCGTTGACCGCTGCTTCTCAAGTTATTGGTTATGTCAGAGAAGCTTCATATATCGGTCAAAACTACTACCCTGAAAGAATGGGTAAATTTTATTTAATTAATTCCCCATTTGGCTTTTCTACTGCTTTTAAATTATTCAAGCCATTTTTAGATCCTGTGACTGTTTCTAAAATTTTCATCTTAGGTTCATCTTATCAAAAGGAATTATTAAAACAAATTCCCGCTGAAAACTTACCAACCAAATTTGGTGGTAAGTCAGATGTTATTGATGAAGAATTGTATTTGAATGATGTTGGTCCATGGAGAGATCCCAAATACATTGGTCCTGAAGGGGAAGCACCAAGAGCTTTCTCCACTAAATAGATTAGAGCTTATGAGATGAGTTTGATATATATATATATATATATATACAGATATATTGTTATTAATTTTGTTTTGCCATGTGTTTGTTTGTTTTTCACTCTTCATAAAATTTTTTTATCGTGTTATTTAACATTAGTTTACACATATCTACTATGGGATTTATTCATTTATTCAGATGCAAGCTATATCAATATTAATCGTTTCTTTTTTTCTAGCTCATCCCGACTTGTTGAACATTTTCTTTTTTTAGGATGAAAAGTATTCCACAGAATCTTCAATATGTCAAAACTGTAACTGTTTCGTAATAAACTTTAATTGTTAGATCATCAAATGAGAGGACTGTTTTTTATGTTCTTTCGACAATTAACAAAGGATTGGCACTATAATAAAATTTTCTTGTACAGCATTTGATAACATCCTATATTCTTTATTTCTTACAGGTGCTACTTATCATTGTCAGAAATGCAATGCTATCAATTATGTACTTTGCCAGCATAACCGAGAACGGATAATTATATAATCAGACTAATAACCAATACCGAATTGACTGTTTGATAAAGCACAATCGTTTTGGATGCATCACTTAATAACTCTAGCAAACATCATCGCAAGAAAACAAGAAGATATAAATTTTGATTGTATTATTTAAATTCGTATCAATATATTATTGTAAGTTTAATGGCAAGATGTAGTTAATAGATATAACGGTTATTATAGTATGTTATGTTTTGATTAGCGTGCGGCTTCATATCTCACCTGGGATATTGTTGATAATTTTTTGCGACCATTCATCCTGGTCACCTACCAATTTATTGTGAATACACTTCTACTTGCTAATTGACCTTATATTTAAAAAAGAATGGACAGTGATCGGTGTAATCATCTCTTCTTGAATCTGGTTTGGTATTTATTTATAATTTTTATTTTGAGGCCCACACCTTCGTTTTTCTATAAATCTTAGCTCATACAAAATAATCCTCACAAGTTTGATTTAAAGAATGAAACTCATTTTGCCTTTTTAGAATTAAAAAAAGAAATATAGAAATATGAATTGTAACTATTGCGGGAAATTAAATATTTCGGTGAATTCAACAAATAGATGGAAATGCCAAGAATTATTCCAAAGATTAATATATCCTTAAATGCTGATGTAGTTCATTTCAACGAATTTTGTAGTTGAAAATATTCTATAATTGTTAAAAAATAGAAAATGACATCAATTTATTAGGATTTTATTTTAATTGATAATATTCTAAATTGACAGCTGAAAGAATGATTGGTCATTACCACGATCAAACTCTAAAAGAGAGATACCTATCAATCTTTTGAAACATGGATTCCTGCAGCCGCAGGCATGCTAATTGTATATTTTAAGGAATTATATTATATCGATGGAAATAAAAGTTTAACTAATAACTCGTCAGTGTACAAAAACGAACTAGTAGTTTAGGCACAAGTCTTTCCGTATAATTCTCTAAACATTAGACAATTTTTGTCGGCATAAACACTCAGTATGCCATTTAATTTGTTGAATTGGTGCCTTTATATAGCTAGAAATTATTACCGAAAGTCAACTGGAGGAATATATTAAGTTTTAATTCCGTACAAAGACAAGGTATTTGTAGATATTTTAAGTCTAGCAAGGCAAAAAGAAAGCTTAATACAGAACAAGGAGCATCATGGTTGATAATATATGAAATCTAATTTCATAAGAATATAGCGATGAAGTCTGATCCCTGTATGACCGTCTTGCTTGATTCTTTAAAGCTGTTCGATGTCATTGATTATGGCTACTGCAGAAGTTTATCTCAAGATAACTGAAACTAACGGTATTCAATAGCTTCAGCTTGACCTATCTGCAACAAATAAATTGAGTCATGAAATAATGATATTGAAACGTTAGTGTAGAATATTTGGAAAGAATATGCCATTGTTAGAGTCAGTCTCAAATAATTTTTCGCAAGCAAAAGGCTCCAACTAGCCATGCTACCTTTAGATTTTTTGTCAAAAACTTGCTATATATAATGACTGCTGCTGCATAACCATCCACTTCTAATGAGTGTAGCTATAGCGGCTTCCAATGCAATAACTATTCATGGTATTTGGTTCTTACCAAGTCAAAGTTGCCGTAAATTGAAAGTTTCGGTGATGTGTATCAAGCACCGGTCTATATGAACGTACGCCTGCTAGTATCATTTATAAAGTATTTATAATCATATGATGATGTTTGTTCGATAGGTGCAAGTTAAGAATTAATTCTTGAAGATCACATTTTAGCTATATTACTACCAGCAATCATAAAGTGTAGTTAATTAGAGCTGGTCTTTATTTCCACAAAAGAAGCGGTTGCAACCAGAACAAATCGAACCACCACACCTTACTAATGACCACTAGAAACTCTAGCCGTAAGAAAGTTAAAAAAACTCCTTTCAGAATTATATAACTGAATAGAAGAGTGCAAATACAACGATAGGAATCGGAATAGTAGTTTTACAAACCAAATTGTAAAAAAAGAAAAAAAATGGAAACTTCTGATGAAGTATCACATTTAGAATCTAACTCCGGCTAAAGGAGATTTACAGGAAAATCAAAATCAATGGATATAGTTTAGTATCATATGATTGAGTGAACATCTCTGTTATTTTACCAAGTCTCCTTGCTATTGTTAAAATTTGGATCACTCTCTAACTAATCAACACGTAAACCTTCAATGTCATACAATTAAGCATATAATCTATTTACCAATTATTTCAATAAGCCCATGAAGGCTTAAAATAATGTAAGTCTTACCATTTAGGAGTAACTTGGTCATAGTATTACAAAGAAGAGCCCAACAAAGCATGGTAAAATATCTTGTTTATTAGTGATAAACTTTTATTTCTTCATTCTGTAAAGTATTAAATTAATCTTCTATACGAAAAGGATATGAACTTAGATAGTTTATATTCTATAATAATTTATTCAATTTCAGATGTATTATTTTTGTATGATAAATATTCGCTATAAAATTGGTACTTGGGTGAACTTTTTGAATGAGAAAAAGAGGATCAGCTAAAAAGTTGATGATCTTAAATTAATACACCAAGATAAATACATCAGTCTGGATCATATATTAGTTATGTACATTATTAATGTGCTATATCTTATAATATTCGCAATAGGTATAGCTGCAAAGACCCATACTTTTTATTTTAATGCTACTTATGTGTTAGCCAGTCCTGATGGTGTACACGAAAGAAGAGTTATTGGGATAAATAATAAATGGCCGGTACCTACTATCAGAGTTAAAAAGAACGATAGGGTTCAGATTTACTTCAAGAATTTATTAGATAGAAATGCGTCTTTACATTTTCATGGTTTATTTCAGAAAGGATCTAATGCAATGGATGGGCCAGTGATGGTGACTCAATGTCCAGTACCTCCAGGTCAGACTTTCTTATATAATTTCACAGTTAGTGATCAATCCGGTACGTTTTGGTACCATTCGCATTCTGGGGCTCAATATAGTGATGGTTTAAGAGGTATGTTTATTATTGAGGACGACAAGGAATTGCCATTTCAATATGACGAAGAATTAACATTGTCCGTTAGTGATTGGTACCATTCAGAAAGCCCTCAGATAATGGGAAAGTTCTTGAGTAGGTATAATCCAACTGGGGCAGAGCCAATCCCGCAAAATGCATTGTTTAATGACACCAGAAATGTCACTTTGCCTGTTGAACCAGATACTACTTATTTATTAAGAATTGCTAATATGGGTGTGTTTATATCACAATATCTATTTGTAGAAAATCATAGACTTACGATTGTCGAGATAGATGGCGTTTTAGTGGAGCCGAAGGAGGTCGATTCATTATATATTGCAGCTGCCCAACGTTACACAGTGTTATTGCATACCAAAGCTAGTACTGATGAAAATTATAGATTTGTTAATGTTATCGACCAAGAAATGTTAGATATTCTACCTGAAGATTTAGAAATTGTCTCGACCAATTGGTTAGTGTACAATGGAAAGAAGGAGTTGCCAAAACCTTTGCATGAAAAGTTTGAAAGTTTAGTTAAAAGTTTAAATCCAGTTGATGATTTTAATTTAGCTCCAATACATAAAGAACCATTGTTACCAGATTATGACTATCAAATTTCAATAGACTTTACGATGGAAAATTTGGGTGATGGTGTAAATTATGCACTTTTTAATGGTAGATCTTATCTTCTGCCAAAGGTGCCAGCATTAATGACCGTCTTATCAAGCGGCGAGTATGCTAACAGCCAACAAATATATGGATCAAATACAAACTCATTCGTGTTGCAACATAATGAAATCGTAGAAATAGTTTTAAATAATAAGGATCCTGGTAAACATCCATTTCATATGCATGGCCATATTTTTCAACTAATTTCAAGATCGCCAGAGGGTAAGGATCCAGATAATCCAATTATTTATGATCCGAATAATTTAAATCATACTTCATTCCCAGAATATCCAATGACTCGTGATACAGTAATGGTTAATCCAAATGGATATATTGTGATTAGATTCAAAGCTGATAATCCGGGAGTTTGGCTCTTCCATTGTCATGTGGACTGGCATTTGGAGCAAGGATTAGCTATCACGTTAATTGAAGCACCATTTGAAATTCAAAGGTCCCAAGAAATTCCCCCAGATCATTTTGATTCCTGCAAATCCCTTCATATTCCGTGCTCCGGTAACGCAGCTGGCAATCAAGGTAACGCTAAACTGGATTGGTTTAATTTGGAGGGCGAAAATCTACAGCCTCTTCCATTACCTCCAGGATTTACATTGAAAGGTTATGTCGCTTTTGGTATTTGTACTTTCTTTGCAATTTACGGTGTTTATTCAATATGTAAGTATGGAATGGAAGACATTACTACAGATAACAGTGAACTTATGATTAAAAAACTCTATGAAGTTTTAGAAAAATATGGTGCATTTGATGAAGATGAAGAAGAGACAATGATTGCCTTAACAAGTAACGGGCAAAGAATTGCCTGATAAATTTATATTTATGAAAAGACCTTCATTTACGAATTTTTCAAAGTATATAGTGTATAAATCCGACGATAAGTGAAAGTTTTCGAAATCGATCTTTTGGGAATGCGGATATGTAGTTCCTATTGGAGTACTTGCTAAGCGAATTTGTAGCGCCTATAAAGGCCAATACAGATCCATATATTTACTAGACAACATAAATTTTCATTTAGCAGTAAATATGACTAAATACGTTGTCGTAGGGTATGTTTGGTGATACTATAAAGTATATATAAGAAAATGACTAACATTGAACAAGATCAGGTATAATTGGTGTATATACCACTTATAGTTTAATCGAAAAAAGTATTAATCCTAAGGAAATTACAATTATTGCAGAATTTTTACCCGGTGATGAGTCAATTAATTACACATCACCATATGCTGGTGGTAATTTTTCATGTATTACTGACGATGATCCAAAGACTTTACATTTCGATAAGTTCACTTATCTCAATTTAAGTAAAATACATGATCAATTGGGTGGAGCATCATGTGGATTGGACAGATACATTTCCACTGAGTATTGGGATACTGAGCCTTCGAATGAGAAAAAGGAATCACTTAGATCGTATCTTGAAGAATATAAAGAAATTCCTAAGAATAATTTACCTGAAGGAGTATCATACGGTATCAACTTCCGATCATGGAACTTTAACTGTCCAAAGTTCTTGATGAACTTTAAGATTTATTTAGAGAAGAAAGGAGTTAAGTTTATTCAAAAGAAATTAACTCATATCTCTCAAGCTTATTCATCCACCACAAAATTTGTCTTCAACTGTACCGGTATTGGTGCACATAAGTTAGGAGGTGTAAATGACTCAAAAGTTTATCCTACTAGGGGCCAAGTGGTCGTTGTAAGAGCACCTCATATCAAAGAGAACGTCATGAGGTGGGGTGACGATTATGCTACATACATAATCAAAAGACCTTATTCAAACGACCAATTAATTTTGGGTGGGTTTTTGCAAAAAGATAATTGGACTGCGAATACATATAAAGCAGAAACAGAAGACATCTTAAAGAGAACAACTACTTTGTTCCCAAAAATCTTAAGAGAAAACCCAAATGGCTCTGACTTGAAAGATTTAGAGATATTAAGAGTTGTTGCAGGTTTAAGACCAAGTAGACATGGCGGTGCCAGAATTGAAAAAATCAAAATTGAGCATAATAAATATTTGGTCCATAACTATGGTGCTAGTGGATACGGTTATCAGGCTGGATTAGGTATGGCTCATGAAGCTGTAAGATTAGCATTATTGAATGATTCTAAACTTTAGATTTATAGATATATATAGTGTTACCTTATATGGATTAGTTTTTGTGCAATATTGAGACAAGACAAATTTCCTGGTAGATAGATAAAAAGAAATAAACGAATTGACCATCCCTTTTTATTAAATTATCAAACAATATACAATCTTATTCATAATAGTTTAGTAGATATATCATAGTAATGTCACAATTATTGGAATGGGCATTTGGTAAAAAATTAACTCCCCAGGAGAGGCTTCGAAAAAATCAAAGAGCGTTAGAAAAGACCCAAAGAGAACTAACCAGAGAAACAACAAAATTACAACAACAAGAGAAGAAATTAATTAGTGAAATTAAAAAATCAGCAAAACAAGGACAAATTTCAAGTGCAAAGATTCAAGCGAAGGACTTGATTAGAACTAAGAATTATATTAATAAATTTAATTCTATGAAAGCGCAATTGCAGGCGATATCGTTAAGAATTCAATCAGTTAGATCAAATCAACAAATGGCAATGTCAATGAGAGACGCAACTAGGTTATTGGGTGGTATGAATCGGTCAATGAATTTGCCACAGTTGTCAAGAATTGCTCAAGAATTTGCAAAAGAAAACGATTTAATGGATCAGAAGCAAGAGTTTATGGATGATGCCATTGATGATGCGATGGCAATGGATGAAGACGAATTAGGAGAAGCCGAACAGATCGATGAAATATTAGGTAAGGTACTAGACGAAATTGGAGTTGATTTGAACACTAGTTTGAAGGATACACCAAATGCAATTATCTCACAATCGGAAGATAAGTTAGGTAATGCTAGAATTTCTGAAGCAATTGGCAGTGGTGGTGGTGTTGGTCCCTCATCTGTCAGTGACGAAGATGATTTACAAGCTAGATTAGATAGTTTAAAGAAATGAATTAGCATTAATAGGGTTATGATGCTTAAATTTTCATTCTGTTTTTGTACATTAGATGCAGTAAGAACGCATTAGACTACTTTACAAATCAATTGTAACTTATATTTTAGAAGAGCCTGTTCCTATATATTACAAGAATAAATATTTGTATAACTTGAAAATAAAAAAAAAAAAGAATGTTACTATAAACTTCCTCTAACGCAGTCTAAATGTATTTATGTTCGATTAAGTAATCAATGATCTTTTCAGCTGATTCTTCAATAGAAACACCTTCATAATTTTTTAAATGAACTTCAGGATTTTCTGGAGCTTCATATGGAGCACTGATGCCAGTAAATTCTTTGATAATACCTTCTCTAGCTTTCTTATATAAACCTTTTGGATCCCTCTTTTCCGCAACCTCCACAGGGACATCAACGTAAACTTCAACAAATGGTAGATTGTCCTTCTCATGTAATTGCCTTGCTAAAGCCCTATCCGCTTTATAAGGACTAATAAAACTGGTTAAAGTCACGCAACACGAGTCGGTAAATAATTTAGCAACTTCAGAAATTCTTCTAATGTTCTCGTTTCTATCAGCTTCACTAAATCCTAAATCTTTATTTAAGCCGAATCTGATATTGTCTCCATCCAATCTATATGAGTTAAGCCCTCTAGCTAAAATAGATTGTTCTAATGCACATGCGATAGTCGATTTACCACTGGCTGATAAACCAGTTAACCACACTGTTACTCCATTTTGCTTTCTTAATGAGGAACGTTCTTCGTGGGATAAATTTGGATGCCATGAAATGTTAGTAGCCATTGCTGATATTCTAGTTACGATCAAAGTATGAAGACTTGGGAGGGATACAACTTTGAAGAGTTTTCTTGTAACTATAGGAATTAAAAAATGTTGGATGAAAAATCTGAAAAATTATAGCCACACAATACCACGTGACACACACAATAACACGTGAAGATAAGATTCGACAATTTTTGCCATTTTATTATGATAATATTATGTAATAACATGAACAGTATCAAAAAATGTCGTAGAATTTTAATGTCGCAAAATGTCTTCTTTGCTTTTTTTTCTCCTTCCAACGGTGCCTAAGAAAGCTTAAACTTAACTATATAATATTAAATCAATATCGTTTAGATAGTGTATATTGTTATTATTATTTGGTTGACGCCTTGACAAAAGACTAGAGTATATCTAATAATGTTTTATGAATTATTTGCTATTTCTCGTATATCAGATCCATTAAAAACTAATAAAGAAGCGACAAAGATTGTTTCAACGATAGGTAAATTAATATTGAATAATAGAGGAGTTATAAGGGATATTACAAGCTTAGGATCCAAGAATTTGCCAAAAATCGTTTCTAAGGATCAAGAAAGACATTTCCAAGGGTACCATTTTTTAATGAGTTTTGATGTTTCCACAACAGTTCAGCAAGAATTATTGAGAACATTAAGAAGAGATCCTAGAATTTTAAGATGCAATATCATTAAACATGATATGACGAAAAATTTAAATGCTGGTACTTCATTTGAGAAGGCATTAAATGCAATTCCGAAGCAAGAATAGATTATATCGAAGAGGGAAAATGTTTTTGTAAATAGATTTGTTTTAAGCTACATTTCATAACATTAAATTAGTATATATTAAATAAATGGCATTAAATATTAATCATTAAATAAAATTATATTAAAGAAATTAGAATTAATTAATTAATTAAGCAGAAATCAAATGAATAAAAATAGTTCTAAGCAATAAAAATTTATACCTTCATTTATCTATTTTTATTAAATTTTTTATTATCAGCATTGCTATTATGACTAGATTTAGGATTAGTTGTAAAAGATGTTTCAATATCATCTAAAGAGGTTGATGAGGTGGTTGAACTTATTTGGTTGTGTTCATCTTCGAAAACTGATGGAGGACCACTATTTTCCAAAGAGGAAGTCTCGGCTTCTAATTGAGTCTCTTCTTCATTAATAGGTAAATTTAATGAAGATGATGATTTACCGATCGCTATTGAATTTGGGTCTAGGATGTTGGAAGAAATGGCCGGTATGTAAGTTCTGGAAGCTTGTCTTGATCTTGAGATTGTTGACATCTCAAATTCCTCATTTGCGGTAGTTGCATTTTGACTGTAGACGTATGGGTAATTATTCTGTGGGACAACGTAATTATTTTCAATGTCATAAGTATCAATAAAATATACGGATAATGGATCCAATTCCCCTATAGTAAGTTTTTTAATTTCACTATATGACCAGCGGCAGAAATTAGATGGCTCAACAACAGGCAAATGTATGTATTTTGTATAATTGAATACAACAAAGGATAAAACAGCCCCACCAATTAAATCAATAAAATAGTGATGGGTCAAATACATTGTGCTCCACCAAAGCCAAGATGCATAACCCCACCACACTACTTTATATTTTGGAAACAACCAACATAAAAACAACACATCCATTACCGCACAACCTGAATGTAACGATGGAAATGCCCCAAATACAACTGGTGAGTTGGAAAAAGCTGTTGTATACATATCAATACCTAAAATTTCATCAATTCTACCCAAACCTCCAGGCGATCCACTCATTGAATAGTTAGCTGGTTCTAGACCGTGCATGTTCTTATACCACGGTGGAGCAGCAGGGAATAAAATTTGTGTTAAAACACCACATAAGTTCATATATCCAAATGCAAATCCAAATGATCTCAAAGAAGTAGGTGGCCCAAATAAAAATATGAAGGCAGCCACAACAAATGGTGCACTAAAGTGTAGCAACCCGTATGGAATCCATGCTACGATATCCAATAATGACGTGTTTATGGTAGCCAATACATTCGACAAATTGTCTCCGTACAATATCGTTTCCATTGCTGGCAACACCTTCACAGATATAGCAGGCTTCCAGGAAGTCGGAATCTTCCCACAACTGAAGAAAAGTGCAAGCCATGTGAATACTGGCAATGCATGAACGAAAAACTGTGATGTTAACGGAATCAAGAAACAACTCAAAAATAGCATTAGTATCGCTAACTTGATCAAGAACGATGTGGGAAATATAATAAATACAAAAAAGATGATCGAACTCAAGAACGCATAATGCACTATTTCATTCACCGTCCACTTGTGCTGCTTCAACTTACGAATTGTAATCCCAATATCCGTCTCAAATGTCAAATCACATATATCTGAATTTGCTACTTTTTCCAGAAGGAAGTAATAGTGAAATAGCTGATAAGGTCTTTGGATCACCCGAGACCTTACTAAGTGCGTTGAAATCATTATTCAATAAATAAGCAACGATCTAATAGATCCCAATATTAGAAACTTAGGTTGATGCGGCTTACCTATTATATCTGTGCGATAGATATATATATATTAATTAATCTGGTTGTTTTGTTATGAGAAAGAAGGAAGAGAGAGAAAAAAAAAAAAGAAATTATGTTTGATTTTTGGTTTTGTGTAATCTCCTATTAAAACCGGTATCCGACTGTTCCTTGTTGTAAAAATAGGAGCTAGCTAACAATCATCACATTCAATTATACAATCAACAGATGCATTGCTAGGATATTGGTTGGTTGGTATCTCTTGTTTCACTTCTTATTTCTATCATGATTACTAGTATCTCTTTCTAATTTGAACTGGACCTTAAGCGCTTATATACAGGCCAGTAGAGAGGGCTGTTTATACGTCGGGAGGGAAATCGTGGAAGGAGCATGAAACGGCCATTTTTCTTTGCTCTCTGTAGCGTATTTGACCAGAATAGGATAATCAATTAAACAAAGGTAAAAGGAAAAGTAACCAAAGATGCCAATTGAAGAAAGCGAGACAGTAGTTACGTTGACCCATGCGAAGGACCCTTCAACGGAGGTGAAGATCTTGAAGCACGGAGCAACGATAATATCATGGACATGGAAAGGTAAGGAACAGTTATGGTTGAGTGAAGGCGCCAAGTTGGATGGAAGTAAGCCTGTCAGAGGAGGTATTCCTTTGGTGTTTCCGGTGTTTGGAAAGCAAAAGGATGAGAGCCATCCGACATTCAAGTTGCCTCAACATGGGATTGCTAGAAACTCAACATGGGAATTTTTGGGCCAAATTAAGGAAGACCCATTGACGGTTCAATTTGGATTGGGGCCAGAAAACGTTGATCCAGAGTTATTGAAGTTGTGGAATGACGGAAAGTACGACTTTACGCTTATTCTAAATGTTGCGCTTGGAGACGACTGTTTGAAGACTACTATTGAGGTTGAAAACACCGGTAAGGAAACCTTTGAATTCAATTGGCTCTTCCACACATATTTCAAAGTTCCTGACATTACAGATGTCTTAGTTAATAACTTAGTTGACCAGCAATGCTATGATCAGTTGTTGGCAGAAAGTTATATAGAAAAATCGCCAATAGTTAGTTTTTCAGAAGAGTTTGATAGGATTTACAAAAAGGTTGATACTAATAAGACTTTCCAAATCATTGAGTTTGGTAAAGTGTTGATGAATGTCGAAAGAGAAAATTTGCCAGATGCTGTTGTTTGGAATCCGTGGATCAAGAAATCTGAGTCGATGGCAGACTTCTTACCAAAGGATGGTTATTTAAAGATGTTATGTGTTGAGCCTGGTCATGTATCAGACTTCGTCAAGTTGAAAGAAGGCGAAAAATGGAATGGTTCACAAATTTTGTCAGTTGGTGGAGATATTAAAGTTCAAACTAACATTTATTAGATATATCCTATATATTCTTAAACAATTGTTTTATATGTTTAACCAAGTATTATAAATAAACAGTGTGCCCTGATTTTCAATTAAATTTTTGTTTAAATCTTTGAAATTTACTTAGTGATTTCTGGGATGAAGATATTGTTGGTTTTTCATATAAGGAGAATGGCTGCGGTTTTGTATAATTATGTAAATTTTTCGAAGAACTTGAATGAAGAGTTCTAGACGAACTTGAGCCAGTCAATTTTGATGAACTAAGACTATTTATTGTAGAAGAGCTTGGTGTTGTCCTGGATGGTGCTGGGTTTGTTACTGTTCTGGATGATACCGAGCTTGAAATTGTTTTCGATGATATTGAGTTTGATATTGGTTTGGTAGACCTTAAAGCTAAACTTGATATTGATGGCTTTTTCTGTAATTGGGGTGTAGAAGATTTCTTATTTAAAGTTAGTTTTACACTTACAGGATTTTGTAATTGACTTAATGATGGTTTCTTTTCTAAATTTAAGCTCGATGATTGCCTTTGTAAATTTGAACTTGAAAGCTTTTTAGTTAACTGCGAAGACGAAGGTTGCTTATTTAATTGGTAATTTGATGCTTTTCTCTGTAAATTTGGTATAGATGATTTCTTTTGCAATTGAGGTATTGATGATTTGTTCTGTAATTGAGGTATCGATGACTTTTTATGCAATTGTGGTATTGGTGGTATTTCATGTGAACTTTGTTGATTAGCAATGGTATTGTTATAATGAACATTTGACTTGACCCCTGCCATCTCTAACGATGTCATTCTTATCCTATTACTTAGTGGATAAGGTTTAAGGAAGTTCTCTTTATCTCCTTCATTTAATAATTTGTTTAAGTTCATTGATTTCTTAGATGGGCTTATCTTTTTAATCGGACTACTCATTTGTTTGATAGGGGAAGAAATTGGTTGTTGGTTCAAGACCTCTTCAGGACCATTCAAAGTCCTTCTTCTCTTAATTGCCGATGAAATTTCAATTGCAGAGTTCCGTTTACCTATGTCATTTTCGGTTGATGTAGTTTCTTTTATATTCTCTGTTCTAGAAAACAACGGCTGATTAATTAAGTTATGTTGTTGCGAATAGCTACTGCTATGTTTGTGGGTATAAATATTATTCGGTTGGTTATTGTGATAATTAGTATTTAAGGTTATGTTATGAGCTGTTAACTTAAAGGGAATATTACTACTTTTATTGTTGGCAGTATTATCAGTAGTATTAATTCTCGAAACTGAATAATGGTTCGATATGCTTTCCATTTTATTAAACCTCGATCTATGTAACCCACTGTACCTTTTGTTTCTCCTGCTAGTCGTAGTGTTGCTCCCATTGTTATTATCATTGTTATGAGTTGGGGGAGATTTAATCAACTCTGATATTTCATTTGCTCTTAGATTTAGCTCATTCAACACATTATTGGTTATTTTTTGAGAATAACCTTTGTTCAACATCGAACTCATAATGTTTGAAGGAGAGCTTATATCATCTAAGTTTGGATAAATCAGCGATGTGTTCCCTGGCGAGTTTATCGTTAAATTTTTGATCTTTTTAATTGGTGTATTTAGTTCCATACTAGTATTAGTAGTATCTATGAAAGATCCAGGTATTTCTATATCCATTACGACTTAAAAACGTCAATACAAAAAGAAATTGTCTCCCAATAGTTGTGCTAATATAATTATAGTAATCGTTCCACAGACCATAACATTAGAGAAGAACATCACAAATCTGTTTAAAACATTTTTATCCTATCCATATCGTTACCTTTCCGAATTAGGCAACAATGTAAACAGTAACACAAAACCAGTTTTGGTTTGATATCTTACCAAATCAATTACGTTCTCAGCTGAGTTGGAGTAACCTGACTATATCGCTAAAGTTCACCATTACAATCATTATGACTCGATTCCTGATCGGACTTTGATAAAATACTCTCTTGTTTGGCTGCTTCCTCAAACTTCCGATATCACAAGGGGCTTTGACTTCGGGTAAAGGGATGTACTGCACATAAATACTCCTCTCTCTCTTTTTTCCGTTTTCCTCTGTGGTCGACTCTGCTGTTTTATTCACATGAATTATCGGCGAGGAGCTGTCCTCGGAATAGTCACGTAAGAGGGGATATATCAAGCTAACCTATAGGAAGAGGAGACGTTGTCACTCAATTCCGTTGACTCTTCCAAGGACGTGTTACAGAGAAGTGATAGAAAGTATATAACCTATATGCAGTACTACGCCTTTACTTTCCGATGTGTTTACGGTCTCAGACGCCCTATAATTTTAGTGTCATATGGCAATACATAGATATACATGGCAATATATTGTCATACAAGGTGTAACTTGCCATGTGTAGTATTCGCATGAGACAATATTTTTCTATGAGCTTTTATGTGTTATTTCTGGTTTTCCCTTTGAGGTACTCGTAGTTTAATCTCTCCATATCCTTATGATCAGTTACTATTAAGCCTTTCAAGTGTATTGATTGCATTAATAGCATATAGCGCCTACCCAAATGCGTTACGGACTTGACCATCTGAATTAATGGTCGCGTGGGAAGATTTTAACCTCGCCTTACCATCTGTTCCGACATTTTCCGTTCGGATAATTATTGGCCCTGTCCTCTATTATCAGGAAGACTCATCTTCCGAGGTTTTCCTATTCAGTTGAGGAGATGACTCTTGACACTATTTTGGGATATGGAGGAGTATTAATTCGTTACTTGTTATGTCATGAGTTAATAATACAGGGAGTAACTTAGCCGTATAAGCAACTTGGCGTTATGGAATAGGGGAATATGCTATTATGAATGTTAGATATATATATGATATCGTCGGCTAGCTAGGTGTTCCAAAGTATGTAAGCCATTCGTTATATTTTCGGAGTAATGCCGGAGTTAGAAACACCCTTCTTAGTTGGAATACCCCAGGAAATTTTTCCGTTTTAATTAAAAATTTGCAATTACTATTATTGCTATAAATTAGGTCAATTTCTTCATATATAATTGGTGGGAATCGAAGAACACACATAAATTTTGTTGGATAGATATCGAGTCTTCTTGTTTTCAAAATGTCATCTAATGATCTATTATCTTATTCGATAATGCATAAAGGTAATAAGATAATACCTAATTCGTTGCCTCCTTTACCAGTAAGAAGCTTTCCTCCCCCAGGGCATACAGTTACTCTAGAACCAGTGGTTTTACCACCTTTGAGTAATTTAACCAAGTTTTCAAATTATGCTACTGTTCATAATTTAACAGAAAATAACTTGTTGAACTTTGGCATCGGTTATCACACAAATTCATCCACTCCTTCATTGACATCGTCGAGTTCGGTTAGTTCAATATCAACAGTTTCCTCGCCAAACTTGTCAACAATAAATTTGAATGAATCAAGTAGTATATCATGTTCTCCGGCGTTATGTACGACAACGCAGAAGAGAAGACAAAGGTTAGGGCCCTCTTGTGATTCTTGTAGATCAAGAAAAGTTAAATGTAATGCGGAAATATCTATTTTATCAAAATCAATAAATAACGAGTATGAGTTAAATTTGAAGGGCTTTAATTTATCAAACATTCAAATTAATGAACTATTAGCTAATGAAAAACCTATTCAGATCGATGAAGATAATAATTATTTGATAATATCAAATAACAAGTTAATCAAATTCAAAAATTGTAATTCATGCGACATGAAAAATATATCATGTTGTTTTTCAAAAGGGTTCACTAAAGAAGATATAATGTTAAATAATAAGAAGAATTTAAGTAGGACTTCCACTTCGCCCAATGCAGACGATAATACCTCAACCTTAATACTAAGTTCTCCAAGGAATATTAAAACTTGTTCAAAAATAGTTAAGAAAAAGGTATCTGTAAATCAAATTTCAACTTTGAACTCAAGAAAGAGTTCTTGCATTTCTTGCAGAAAGAGAAAAGTTAAATGTGTCTATAATAATTTGTTGAGTAAGTGTGAGGGTTGTTTTAAAAAGAACCACGATTGTTTATTCGATAATAATAATACTAATGTTGTCACCACCACTAATAATGAATCCTCTTCAAATTAGATTTAATAAAGATTTTTGGGATATTATTTATTTTGGGATTTTACTTCATTCAGTTTTTTTAATGGGTCATTTGTATAGGTTTAGTTTTCTTTCATATAGATCATAATGTAATAATTTAATATAGTTTTAAATTTTGTGATATTATGTAAATTAACAATTTCTGTTACTAAAACTATTAACTATTGAAATAGATTAATATTTCCTCTATATATGTATAATTTATTTCTCAGATTGCAAATAAACTAAGAAACATTCAGTAATTTTTAAAATTAATTTTTCAATCAAACTTGGATCAATTAAAAAATCATAGTTTAACTTTATGATTGGGACTGATATTTTTGCTTGTTTAACCCGTTCTTGAACTAGTTTTAATTGCTCAATTTCAAAATCATTTATTGATTTAAAAATCAATTCAAATAATTTTTTATACTTTAAATTCTTTGCATTCAAATTATCTTTCATTGAGACTTTGATAAAATTTTTGTTAATCTTATTAAATTTATTGTACTTGAAACTTAAATTTATAACGATCTTATCTTTAAATATCTTTTTTGCTGTATTTACGTTAGAATAATTCAAATAATAGATGAATTGAATTAAGTTTAAATTTGGTATTTTAATTTCAAAATTAATCTTTGATATACCGTTGTTTAACTTAAATGTCGAATTATTTATTCGTGTTTTAGTCAATTTGATAGATTTGATAATTGGGATGATTTCTTTTAAATATTTTATAATACCAATAATTGTATTTTCGTACAAATGGTTGCTTAAATATTTATCCAAAAAACTTAAAATCAATTTAATTTCATTGGATTTTTCATTATCTTTCTCTACCGCTTCAAAAAGTTTGATTGATTCCATAGAATTTTCCGGTAGCTTGATGATTAAATTATTTATGTTTTCATCGATTTTCATTGTAATTTCATTAATGGTACTACTAATAATTTTGATGTTATTTTTGATTAATTGATCTAGTATTTTAATTAATTCATTTAATTTGTTCAAATTATTGAAAATTTTATCCAATAACTTTGAATCAGTTGTATGTGAATTTTCATTAATTTGACTTGACAAACTTATTGAGTCGTCGATCTCAAATAAATTGTTGGTTTCATCAATTTTTAAATTTAATTTTAAGTTATCTGCCTTGAAATTCTTAATTGATAAGTTTCTTAAATTACCAAATAACTTTAATTTCATTTGTGTCAAATTATTTAAATTGATCAACTTAATTTTAAGGAACAAACTGGTTGATGAATTATGAATGGGTAATAAATCATTATTATTGTATATAATTATAATTGATTCATATATCAATGGAGTATCTCCAACTTTAATTAAGTTATCATGTTGTTCTTCTTGAATATGAATATCAAATTTCTTTACTACTCTATCAATATTTATATCTTTAATATACCTAATATTTCTAATTTGTAACTCTTCTAATATCATATGATCGATTATCATATTTGAGCATAAAGTTGACAAATTGTTGAAGAACTTATAATCCAATTGTATTTCTTTCTTCTCAAATTTTAATTTTTGGACCCATTGAATTTTCCATTCCCCCTTAATCGATTTAGTTCTTGCGACCCACCAATGTGTATTTGCTGTAATGCCACTAATTAAGTTAATTAAAAACCAACTTGATGGCCAGCTTTTTCTACGATAAAATTGAATTTTATTATAATTTGAGTCAAAAACATCACCAATAAATAACTTTATGACTTCATAATCATTCAACTTGATAATTTCATTTGTTATCCATGATATCGTAATTAATTTATTATTAATTTCTTTAGTGAATGCTTCTAATCTTAATTGAACCAAATTATCAACAATATTTTTAACCATATCATTTTCACTCAAAAAATTACTATGAGTAGTTGGCTGTGAATTAATCTTTTTGATAATTTGATTTTGAATAGGAGTTGGATCAATAAAATAGAAGAAACCGGTTAGTGGGTTAATTGCAAAGACAGTCGACTTTTGTGGTGATAGTTTAATTAACAATTGATGTGGACTAATATAAGAACAGGCATCTTCTTCAGTGGGTAAAATTTTATTGAGTTTTTCATAAATCATTGAGATTAATAGTTCCGAATGTTTATTGACGATTATATTTAAAATTAAGTCAACACTTAAATCTTCTGGTTCGTCAATGGTATCATTTTGATCTTTTTCATCAATATTGCCATCTTTATCAAATATGCCCGATATTCCATGGTTCAAATTATATTTACCATTTTTAAACCATCTGAAATTTAGATTATGATGTTTATCAATACCTAATTCAATAAATGATTTCCAGTTCTTTGATAAATAATGCGACGACCAATAATTTATAATTATTAATGATTTACCATTTTGGTACTTGAATTGTATATTATTTCTCCACTTTGAATTCATCGCTAAATCCTTTAATTGCCTTGCTATTAAATATAACTTAAAAGATATAGAATACTTGTGTAGTAAGTCATACATTCCAGTTAAGCCTTGATTCAATACCACATTATTCACTACCTTTTCCAAAGTTTCGTGTGATGATTTTGGCAATTTCGTTAGTACCTTATTGTTATCATGAGTAATTAGGGATGTCTCTGGGTTTATGCCAAATAAGAATTTAAAATCAATAAAATAGAAAGGCGATTTATAGTAATCTTCTTCATTTTCAATTAGTAAATCATTTGCTATAGTAACCGACACTTGGAATTCATTCGGAATTGTAAAATATATTCTGCCGTCTTTGATTTCATAGTTATTTATAAATCTTCTTGGTAAATTGCTAGTTAATGCCATTCTTGTCATGAGAATTAAATTTAAATCCTGTAAAACTTCTAGTGTTTTCTCTGCTGAAATTTTTGGCACTTTTATTAAATTATATGATGGTAATTGTGGTCTGCCTTTGATTAAAACTTCTAAACTTGTAACCAAATCTGAATTCGGTAACTTTGCTCCCGAATATCTATTTAATTCATTTAATCCGTAACATAAATGTTCAAAATAAAACTCCTGTGTTCTGAGCCAATTCAATACATCAATTAATTTTGAAATATCCTTGGAGTTACTTGACCATTTAACCAAAGTGTAAATTTTGACGAAATTTTGTCTTAACGATATGATCAATTGTAAAAACTTCTTCTTCCTATTTGTATCGCTCTCAGAATCCCTTGTATTCGATAAATTTTCAATTATTGTAGTTAATTGTTTATATGCTTCTTGCGTATAAAACTTTAATATGTTTGATAAGGGGATGATATTATTTGTTACATGTGGAATCTCAGGTGGTGCTTTTATCTTCCCATTAGCTATGCCATTCCCAACTCTGTTACCGCTGAAGCTCCCATTAAGTGACGGTTCATTAGTAACAGGATCATCTGGTGACAAAGTAGATCCAGACATGATACAACGATATGAAATAGCCTATAACTCGACTGTTTAGAAGAAGTGGTAAAAATAATGGTTGTTCAATGAATAACACCATTAAATTTTATGTGAGCAAAACAGCTGAAAACAAACGACATTTATAAAAATGTCTTTATTCTCTCAACGACATTCTTGTATAATTTCTTACCTTATCTATCAGAATCCATAAATATATAGTTATAAAACTAATAAACTAGAATAAAGAGTAACATACAAAGGAAATTATCATTTAGTCGTTGTTTCTGCTTTCTTTAAAACTGGCTGAAAAATTAATATTACAAGTAATGTATGTTTGAGGGCAGCCGCTGTTGCAACTAGGATATGATTACTGCTAAGTATTCACTTAATAATCATCTTGTTATATTTAATATGCACTGAGTAAGTAGGTGTACACAATGGAAGCATCTAAGGAATTTAAATTAATATTATGTGTAAGAGGGGGTAGTTTAGATAATGACAAAACTGGTGAAATACAAACCATGGAATTGCGGTGCCTTTGCGAGATAGTCATCGATACTATAAACTAAACTGATTGGCAATATAGCAAAAGCTTTGAATTCATAGCCGTTTGTGTGTCTTTCCGTATCAGACTATGTAATAGAATCTATTGTAGTAATATGTCACAAAATCTATTGAGATAAATGAACTTAAATAGCACATGTATTAAAGAATTTAAGTTATACATAAATAATACAAATAATTAAGCAGATATGAGCACATGAAAGCAAAATGTGAAACTCAATAATATTACAGGATAATATGCTTTTAGAAGTATAAAACAAAAAAAACAGAAATGAAACAAAAGTGGATTTGCAACCTTTCTATTGTTTAAACATTATTTCTTTTTCGATATGAAAGCATCATCTTCTATCAAAAATTATAGAAACAGTCAGGGATACGATCCCTAATCCATGTGAAATCTTTTTTATCCAACAATTCAGTTATGGATAATCGTTTATCTTTTCTGACTAATAAAAAGTCAACGATATTTCTCAAATTATATAAAATGACTTTCACTGAACTATCGATAATAATATCGTTTACCAAATCATTAACTGAAAACCAATCCCAATCAATCATGGCGATCCTATGAGCTGCAGTTGTTCTCGATCTCTTTCTTTTAATTACGGAAGGCGAAACCCCAGCTGCAGCTAACATTGACAAAGGTGGTATATCAAATGGTAACCGGTCTTCTAAAACTGCGTAAATGAGGACACCGACGGACCAAGAATCAGTCAATTTACCATCATATTTTAATCCCATCAATATCTCAGGTGGAATATAATCTTGAGAACCGCATCTTGTAGATAAAAGCTCATCTGGTGATTTTAATCTCTTTGCAAGTCCAAAATCAGTCAAACAAATTATTGGCTTATCAAATGATTCTGTTGAGTGAACAATTTTGACGAGTTCTTCAAATGTATAGTTTAATAAGACATTTTCTAATTTGATATCACGATGGATTATATTTTTCGAATGCAAGTAAGAAATGGATATGATTAACTCACAAATTATCCTTTCCATAATTAACCAGTATGTTAAGTCGCAATTATGAAACTTAAAATAATTATACACAAATTGGAATAAATTTCCACCAGGGCAATAGTTCAAAAAAATTAGTTGGTCAGTATTTAGTTTTAAACTATTGTAGTCTATCTTCAGTATTCCAATTTCTTCTTCCTTTTCACTTTCACTTTCAATTGCATGAGATACTTCAATCTCGTGCCTAGTAATCGGTAAGCTAATATTATAATCTAAAAGGTGAATTATGCAAGGGTGATTAACTTGATATAAAATATTCAATTCTCTTCTAATAAAATACTTAAAGTTGTATATTTCCGATTTGCTGTCAATGGGAATTGATATTATTTTAATAGCTACGATATCATTTTCATTACTGATATTCGCGGCTAAAATAACAGTGCTAAAGTTACCAGATCCAATTTCTTCATTATATTTATAAATTTTGTTGGCCTTCGGGGACTGAAATATTTGGTTTGAATATTTCGACAAGTTGTCCGTAGAAGAACTTAAGATTAATGCTTCTCTGGAAACTAAAGTATTCGCCGATGACGCCAACAGAACTGGATTCGAGACAATTCTTTTGCTTGGGCTATTAGCACTGTCTAATAACGAATTCTTACGCCCAATCGGTGGTAGCGGCTTATAATCTGATACCACTCTAGGTGATGATTTTTCCCCGCCCTCTACTCTATTACCGCCGCTTCGCAGTTTATGTATTTCAAGGGCATTATTATCCTGTGGCGGCGACTGACTAAAGATAGGGAATGTCCCAAGACTATTATTGATAACTGGTGTAGGTAGCTGGCTAATCTTATCGAAGTTAATTTTGGAAGGAGAAACGTTACTCTGGGATGACGACAAATGTATTGGCTCGCCTAAAGATGACGGCGACGCCATGGAAGCACCGACTTCATCTGAGCGAATCACTATAGGAGGTACCTTAATTGTTAGGTTTCGGTTAGGCTTGGCACATGCAATTGAATTATGATAAATATTTTCTTCTTGTTGCTGCTTTTGTTGTTGATGAATTGAACGAACATGACCCCCAGCGTTCGAAGACAGTATCTTATTAAAAGCCATCCTAACTAACAAATAAGCAAGTACGATGGAAACACAAGAGTATAATTACTATTTACTCCAAATAAAGGAAGAAGGGGATTTGGACCGCTGGTAAATGAAGTTGGTTTAGTCCAGCCTTGTTATCTATTCTTCATTTGATGGGTCATCATTGAACTTATCAATATGCAGGATGGTTAGATTTAGCTCGTAACACGCAAAACTTTCCTTTTTGGGGTATCGCAATCATACTTCCTCATGTTGATACAACACATAACTTCCTATGATAAGCACTTAATATTGCAAGAACTTTATAGCATTTATTGTTCAATTACATATACAGTTATATAAAGTCACATAAAGCCTTCTAATGCCCTAAGAGCTTTTTCTAATCTAGCAATACCAATTTCGTATCTATGTTTGTCGATGATCATATCCAGAGTGAGTCTCGATAATGAATCTATTATCTTTTCGATTAATTGCTTTTCTTTGATTGGCAAGTTCAACTGGCTGAACTCCTCTCCGATTACTGTGCCGTTCATACTTTCTAGCAAGTTGATTAGAGTGCTGTAAGAAAATGGTTTTAAATGGCTGGAGGGGGCATTGGATCTGAATCTCTTAGACTTTGCTCTTTTTGGTTTAGACTTCTTCAAACTAAGGCCACAAGTGGAATCCTTGACGGTCTTTGCCTTGGAGGGTTTATAAACCAACTGAGGTTCATCTACGTCGTAATAGTCGTCCTCATCTTCTTCGTGCTGTGTTGGTGTATGGGGTTCGTGTCCTTCGGTAGACTTTGTGATATCAATTTCTCTAGAAGTTTCAAAATCAGACACCTCTTCGATGCTGAGCAGCCCATTCCTCGATGAATTCTTTGCATTGAGTTGGGTTGAGGCTTCCTTAGCTCTTCTGATATTGTCCACGGATGGTCTTGGAGGTAATGATTGCTTTGAAGCTGTTCTCTGATTGGGACTTGAGCTATTTTCTGTCCTATGTAGGTCAGCAGTTTGGAAGCTTTCGTTAGTTTGATAAGAGTTAATCCTAGAGCGCAGCTTGTTGGATATTTTAGAGGGCTTGGAACTTAATGATTGTTTGTCCTCAATATCCAGTATAGACTCCAACTCTTTTTTCAAACTATTAAGACTGTATGGTGATTCTGTGATGGACTTTGCATTTTCCATTAATTTGTCTAAATCATCACTAATGCTCAATGAGAGGCGTTTGCCATGTGGATTAATTTTGCTCATATTAAATTTTTCAATATCTTTCTTTAATTCATTATTCGAGTATAATATTTCGGATTTAGGTCTCCTTGAAGACCTTGGAGGCACTGAACTTTCGATATTGGTATTGTAGCTATAATTTGGCAGCAATCTACTTGCGGATGTGGTTGTCTGGGTCTCTAATTTGCCTAGCTGGAGTGAACTCGTAGACCTTGAATAAGATGACTCTAGTGGCTCGATATACATCTTACTTACACTTTGCTTCCTATCTTGATTAACCACCTTAACCGAAACAGACTCAGCAATATCATTAACCCCACCCGAATATTGGGATATTGATGACAAGTATGAGCTTCGAGTTCTTGATGTATGTGGCTGTTGGAAAGATCTGAAATCATTTGGTTTGTGTTTAGCTGCCTCAGAAATAGAATTTTCTTTACAATCTAATGAAGAAGTGAATGATTCCTTTGACATCTCTGATATTTGATCATGTTGTTGTAGTGCTGGTCTGCATTCGTGTCCAGTATTTGATGCCAACTTCAAGTTATCAGATTTCACGTAAGAAAACTCAGAACTTATTTCGTCATCTATTTTGGTATCTTTGATATTAGCTGGACCCATTTTTGACTAATCTGATAATTCAAAGGCTAAATGGAGAAGTTAATCTGTTTTAACTATACTTCTTGTTTATTTTCAGTAGGTTAATCGATAAATTTTGGAAATGTTTTGAAATTGACCTAATTGGGAAATGTTATTAGAGTTTTTACCAAATTTCTCTAATATACAGTTTTCATCAATATTCCTAATCATACTCTTCACATAGTTCAAGTAATATAGTAAACTCCTTATTACTTTCGTCAGGTATAGTATTTACTAATATTGATGGAAATATGCATTCGACTCGTGATTTTTGATTCAATTTATTAGTTGCTATTTCAGATACTCATTTTATCTTTCACATACGATGAATAATGAATAAAGGATTATCCAAATTACATTATTCAACGGATAATTTCTTTTCTAGGAAACCATTAAATTACGAGACTTACATTAAACGATTAAATATCTTTGGTAAATTTTACTCTAGTCCCAGTCCGTTACTATTGATTGATTGTATCAAAGCTAGTCGACTATTACAATTACAAAATTCAAAGACTAAAACAAATATTATAGTTAATAATGATTTCTTGAAACTACGATTAAACCGCTCAAATTTTGATATTGAATCTACTTTATGGAATTTCCTAAATAAATATAGAAAGAGTTTTATTTCACATGAATCAATAATTAAAACATACGTTCTAACTAATCCTAGGCCTACCAATATTAACCAATTATTTGAAATAGTGATAGATAATTTCAAATATACTATATCCAATAACAATGTTGACAAATCTATTGTCAAAACGGTTTTGAATATTTTGTTAAATAACAAGGATTACTATAACAGTTTTAAATTAATCGATCTGACTTATAATTCTCCACAGTACTTCAGTTATTCTAGACGACAATTATTTAAATACCTTAGCCTGATAGGAATGATAAACTTGTGCATAACTGGATTGGAGTACAACTTCTTGCCGTTGGTTCCAATAGTATTCTGGTCATGTCTCAATATTGGTATAACTTCAACTTTATGTTGGGGTTATATGAAGATCAATTTAGTCAAACATTTAGGGAGAATAAGTTGGAGGCCATATAATAGTGTATTATACAACTTTGAACACCAAGATGAGATATTAGCGGTCAATAAAATTATTACTCATTTTGAACAGCATAATGAAGTCAATATTAGGAATTTTCATCATAGTAAAGTTAGAACAATTTCAAATCTCAACATTTTTGAACAAAACGATTATATAATTGAATTGCCAGATAGCAATCAGTTAGCCGCCTACGATAGCTCAAGTAATGAAGATGCTGAAATTTTGAAGATCCAACAATTTTTCAGACAAGAACTAAGAAAACGCAAAATGGTTCTAAATGATTTGGCAGAAGAGCTAATATTTCTAGAATTTTGGTTAACTCATGGTGAAAACTTTGAGTGGGTTGAACCAGATCAAGATCCAGCCGAAATAATCAAATTTAATATCAATCATAACCATCCAAGATAGTTTTATAGTAGTTGTTAATAGATAGTAAATATTAAAAATGTCGTAAAATGTCGTAAAAATGTCTATATGTGTTTTGATTTAGAAATTAACCATTACTTGAAACCAACTTAAACATTCCTGTAATATAAGGATGTCTGGTCAGCCAAAATTTGTTCAGTTACCTACTCCTGATGATCTTGATATAATTTCAGATTTAAAGTTTTCTCCGGTGCAAAATCATTTGTTAGCATCGTCGTGGGATAAAAGAATATTACTCTATGATTGTTCGAATGTTAATGATATTAACATGTTAACCCATTTCAACTCTCCAAGTCCAGTTTTAAGCATAGCGTATGGGTCAGGAAATTGTACATATGTGGGTTGCTTGGACGGAACAATTAAAGAAATAGATTATGAAAACTTAGTCGTAGGTAACGAGAATCTAGGAGAATCTCCAAAAGATGATGCGATCAACAATGGTATAAATAATTTGTGTAGGGTGCCCAATCAAGACAGTTTCATAATATCAAGCTCAATTAATGGTAAGCTACAGCTAATAGATACAAGGAAGAGGAGATCAGTGTTTACGAAACAATTTTCGTCAAAAATATTTTGCATGGATTCTACTAAAGATCTTTTAACGCTCTCATTACAATCAAATAAAATTGAAATTTACGATTTAAGAAATCTAAAAAATCCAATTGAGACCAGAGATATTGGTCTAAAATATCAAGTCAAAGATCTCAGGAGCTACCCAAATGGAGAAGGGTTTGCCTTATCAACAATTGATGGTAGAGTATCGATGGAATACTTCGATTCATCTCCTGAAGTTCAAGCAACAAAAAGATTTACTTTTAAATGCCATAGAACCCATGATAAGTTGACTTCAATTGACTATGTTTATCCAGTTAACTCAATCATAATTCATAAACAGTTCAACACACTATTTAGTGCTGGTTCGGATGGATCATTATGTTTGTGGGATTGTGAAAAGAGAAAGAGAATACGGTTATATCCAAAATTCATATCAGAAGATGGTAAACCTGCAAGCATAGTTAAAATTGATCTAAATCATAAAGACAGGTTAATTTCTGTTGCTACAAGTGATGATGGTTATAAAAATCTAAAAAGTTTATCTGAAGATTCATTAGCTCCAAAATTTTCTAGCAAGATTTACGTTAGGGTGTTAGGAGAAACTGAATGCATGCCAAAGAGGTGAGGAATGTATTATATATGCTTTATAGTCCTGTAAATTAACATAGATTATTCTTTATACATCTTATGAATGTCTCAAGGTGGCCGCACCTATTTCAGAGAGAATTTTTTGGCATGTTCAATAACCTTCTTCCATTTTTTTTTCTTTTTCATTCTAACTTATCTTCTATTCCAGTCGGGCCAACATTATTATAATCATGGCATCATTTGAAGAGGCGACTAGCAAGTTTGTTGAGTGGCTTGAACATGAAAAAGTTACTATTTCCCCAAGTGTGGCTATTAAAGATCTACGTTCTCAAAACCAAGGAAGGGGACTAGTGGCCGTTGAAGATATTAAGGAAGATGAAGAATTATTTGTTATCCCCAGAGATATCATAATTAACATTGATAATTGTAGTCTTCTTGAGAAAAATCCGGATATCATGCCAAAGTTGCTAACGTTAAATCATTGGGAATCATTAATTATTATTATACTATACGAACTAAAGGTAGCTAAGGAAAATAGTAAATGGGTAGATTATTTTAATGTTTTACCTATTATTGATGAAGAAAATTATAAATTTAACCAGTTAATGTTTTGGCTGGACAAGGAGTTAGAAAAGTTAAAACCATCTCTAATACTTGATAGGATTGGTAAAGAACTTGCAGAAGATATGTACAATAAATTGTTTCCTAAAGTTACGGTTGATCAGTTAGGTATCCAAGAATTAAATGATGTTACAATTGAAGATTACCATAAAGCAGCTTCATTAATAATGTCATACTCATTCGATGTCCAACGGCAAGGTTTTAATGAAGATGGAGAAATCGAAGTAGACGATGACGATTTCTCTAACGATGATGAATGTACTACTATTTTAAAAGATGGATATTTTAAATCAATGGTTCCTTTGGCTGACACCTTAAATGCAAATACCAATTTACATAACGCTATTTTAATTTATTCGCCAACTGCTTTAGTGATGAAAAGTATTAAACCAATTAAAAAGGGGGAACAAATTTATAATACTTATTCAGACCATCCAAATAGTGAAATTTTGAGAAGATATGGTTATATAGAGTTGCAAGGATCAAAGTATGAGTTTGGGGAAGTTCCTTTATACTTAATTAAAAACTTTTTCATTGATGACGGCCAACTAAGCGAATCGTTTATCGAAGAAATATTCAAGATTTTGAATGAAATTGTTGCTATTGAAGAAGAAGAAGAGCTAGTTGAAATTGTCTTAGATTCGTATGATTGCTTTAAAAATAGTGAAGTTATATTAGAATTAATATTTATTATTCAAATTTTAACTATAATTTCTTCAATTAATTCTATTGACTCAATGGAACAATTGACATATGATTCTAAATTCCTCTTGATCAATAGAATCTTTAAAAAATGTTATAAATTAATTAAATCTAGAAGATTAAGTAATGCCTTCATATCAAACTATGAGAAGATTATCAATTTAAGGTTAAATGAATATCCGAAAGTTGCAAAAGAATCATTTGAATCAAATATCGAATTTAATAGAACTAACTTAGCTGAAGTGGTACTTAAGTCTGAATATCAATCACTAAAGAATTGTTTAAATATTAAAAAAACCTTTACTACTGATAATGGAAAGTACAAGTTTATTGATGATGATAAGCTTATTAGAAATATTATAAAAAAAAGGTTTAATGAGGATACTCCATGTGAAGAAGAATCGGCCTCAAAAAAGCTTAAGGCTGATTAGAAACTTTATTCTATTACTATTAAAGAAACTTTTATTATAATGTATTTATGCTGTACATACTAGTATACTTTATAGAAGGTATACCAATGAAACAATTATTTATACTTTAGCAAACTTAAATTAAACTGAAATGAATATGAGATTAAAAAAAGGCATACAAATGTTTTAAAAATCATGAATTAAAATAAAATTAAAATAAATATTTTAAGTAGTTAAAGTCATAATTTAAGGAATAGCATTCAATGAACTATGGTTTGAGAATGGACCGTGATTTGATGTTGTCTTCCTCAGCGAAGCAGGATTTCCAGTTTTTGAAACTATTTGATTTTGGATTTCGGATAATGGTTTAACCACTAATTGTCTTGGCCTTGAGACTTGAAAACCTTTTTCTTCAACTGGTTGGGAAGTATTAGATCCAAGAATGGATTTAATGGTGTTTTTAATACCACCGAAGCTGGAAAAAGAGTCCTTATTATTATGTTTAAGATAATTTGGGGGTGATTGGTTGTCAGTAAGAGTTTCAGCAATCCAATTATTTCTCGAATCCCATAATGCTTTAACTTCCGGATCGATTGAATCGTCAAGGAAGTACTTTTTATAAATTAAGTCACCCTCGCGAAATGTGTAATCATTTTGTTTCTTTCTAATGTTTGAAAACTGTTGCTGTTTAGTAAATGAATATAAATCAACTTGAGAACTATTAGAAGATAAATCTGGTATCATTAATTCATTGTTCAACGCCATAGCATCGTTCCTATTAGTGAACAAAGTCAAATTTGAAAAATCTCTTTTAATAGTACATTTAATAGATTTTTCATTTCTTTCATGAGATATACTTTGTAATCGCATTTCACTTTTGGCTCTATAATATAAATCTTCATCGTCATCATCTTCTGCTATCTGAGTGTTATCACAATTGTTAGATTTATTCTTGGTATCGTCATCATTTGTAGATAATTGTACTGAATTACTAACTGGATGATATTCAAACTCTCTAGTAAAGTCATCCATACTATTTAAATTCTTTAACTTATTCAGATATTTTGCATATTGTCTTCTTTCATTATTATTTTTGAGGATTGACAAAACTGTTATAACTAAACAATATAATAACTGAATAATGAAAACGATTGCAACCACCACATGAATTAAAAGTTGTACATAAGCAACATATGTTCTAGTTTCTTCAGTCAAATCTAAATCTCGAATATATGGTATGCATAATAACGTTACTAAAAATCTTGCTACTGGTAATATCCATCTGGTCGTAGCCCAATTGATTTTAACAAAGTATGGTCTTATGGTAAATAATAACAATAAATAAATAAATTCGATTATAATTAAACAAATAACTTGAATGATACCATTATTTTGTAAACAACCGATAATTAGCAGCTTAGCAAGCAATGAAACCAAATCAATTATAACAAAAAACACTTTATCTGGACTGTAGTAATGATATAAGAATGCCCATAGCAAAATTGTTTTCATAGATGTATATAATTTTGAAATATTCTTATTTATCGCAAAATTAAAATTCTTTATTGTGATAATAAAATTGAAGACAAAATAAAATGCTAATATAATCCATAAGGTAAATAATAGAGATCCCAGAATAATAGACGGCATTGCTACTCCAATAAATTTATCAGTCAATTTAGTAACTGTAAAGTTATTTTTACCCGTGAAATTGCTTGTTTCATCAAAATGCCGAGAATGTAAGCTGTAGTCTGTGTTAACCTTGGATGTTAATTTGGTAGTTGAAGAATATGTAGAACTAAGCATACCATCATAAGAAACATTATAAGCAAAAGCATTGATCCTTAGATTATACAAATTTGGAAAATATTTATTATTAGCGTTAAGATTACCAGCATTAAAAAACATGAATGATGTAAGCACTAGAAATGGCAAACCAAATAATATAAAGAAATTATTTAAAATCTGACCCAATATAAAATATCCATTGTTAGATGAAATAAATTCATACTTTGAATTTTCGTCATTTAATAATGATAGTTTGGTTCTATTATATTTTTTGATTAACCAATCAATAAAACGTTTTACCCATAAAAACAATTGCTGAGCAACAATCAGTAGGGATAACCATACAAGCAAGCATATAATAAAATTTGGCCAACTATCTTGTGCTGAATGAAGATTACTATAAAACGCTAATCTTCTTAATCCTCCGGAACCAATAGTAATATAAATATTATCCCGCTCAGGTGTTTTTTTAATGCTATTGCTATCTAAAATGGTAAACCCCATTAAAGCACACCAACGAATTTTCCCAATCAATGGTTGATAAAATCCAGGATATTGAAGATCTAGTCCACTAATAAACAAAGCAAACTGCAAATAAACAATAATTCGTGGTACTGTTGCATCCAATTGTTTCAATAAGTTCTCATTACAAATTGTGGAAGCAGTGAATAAAAATGGATTCGATGACTCTTGATAAGACGAATAAATAATTGTGAAGAAATTTACTATTGCTGTGGTTAACAATAAAACGAGTATGCCTATCATAAGAGTGTTTGAAATATAATCTGATTGAACAGGTGTCACGTAAACTTTATTACATCCAATAACATATGAAGCTCCATCATTTGATACAACTGAGAACCTCGCGGTATAAGAGCCTAACCTATGGAAATGTTGACTGACATCTGCCTCATAGTATAGTAAAAAGGAATCTTCAGAATATAAGGGACATTGAACCAAATCCCCTGTTGAATTACTGAAGATTGTCTCCGCAGTGTAATTCAGATTAGCTAAAGATATATCATTTCCCTCAGAATCAATTTGAGCATTTCTTTTCCTCTTAGAATTTATAGAAGTATTCACCCTGCCGTCAGGAATATGAGGACTATCACCACCTACTGTAGAAGCAGTACTACTTGATTGTGGATGCGTTGCATTATATCTAGGGGTACCTTGATAATTAGTAGTGTTTTTAACCGCTATCATATTACAAAATCTTTTGTTTTCATTGATAAATGTCTTACCCATAAATCTAATTTCAACATGTAAGGTGGCATATCTATTAGTCGTCACATTAACATCCTCGATTATAATATCAGTATTATTACGATTAAGTAAACTTGATACTTTTGAATTTATGAAGAACTTCATTTTTTTATGACTTTCATCTAATACAACATCAATTAAAAACGGTTCTAGTTCATAGTTTGAGTCATCTATATTACACAGATAAGCTTCAAGGAATGCACTTTCAACATATCGCAGAAACGATATTACAAATATCATGAACCGTATTATCTGTAGCAATATCATATTATGTAATGCAATGCTATATGTGTCTATTCTTTAAACCAAGTCATATAGACGAGTAAAATTCAAGAAAATAGGTTGGACCCGTATCACGATATATGAGGGTGACAACTTAAAGAATCGAATAAACAAATAAAAATAGGTCTCAAATATAGTCAAATAAATTACTAGGTGACTTAAATACTACCTAGCTAATTAAGACGTTAATGTAGTAGATCTAATCTGGTTGGTTCTGTTATTGTTGTAAAAGGGAAAAAAAAGGGTTCATAGACTGAGCTTCGAAAGGGAAAAATGTGCATGAAGAAAAAATTATACACTCTCACTACAATCTTTTTTTCTACACAATCAAAAAAATCCAATTAGACATCATCTAAATGACTTAATACATAACGAAAAGCTAACTGATTTACTGCTAGATGACTCAAGGATTGTGAGGTCACATATTTTACAAGAATGAGTGGTGGGTGTTGAATCCTATGCTATATTAGTTCAGGGTAGTTGCAACGTAGCTTGCTAACCTAATCGAAACACGGAACGGTTCAAATATACTTATTGAATTATCAATGCTTATACTAAAAGACTTGATATACCAAGTCAGATATCCCAAGTCATATGGAGAGTCTTTTAATTTTAGTAAACTAACATTGTATCTTGTTGACTTTATGTTTTAGACATAGAGGTTAGTTGCTATGAAGTATTATATCAGGAATAAGCGGTTTTAGCTCAGTTGGGAGAGCGTCAGACTGAAGTCCACTTCAGTCACAGTTAATCTGAAGGTCCTGTGTTCGATCCACAGAAATCGCATTTTCTTTTTTTTATTTTTTGCAGCTCTCACTTTTTGAGTGATTGCGGGCTGCATGTGCTGGTGGTAAGAACCAGTGTTGTAGGTTCAGTTTTGGAACTGTGAATTGTGTATGACTTATACACATATCCCATTTCTACTATTAATTGATATATCCGGAACTAAAATGATGCCAATGCCCTAAAAATGTGATCTGATTTAATCTGGAATGGAACTTGGATTTCGAAATCGAAAAGTAAAAGTGTGCTTCAAGCATCAATCATATTGCATATACACTAATTCTATCTTATTAGCCTGCTAGTTACTTATCATTCATCTCAAGTTTTTGGTAACGAATGATTGATATAGCTTGTTACAATTATATTAGAGACAGGACGGACTACCAATTCCTAATCTTAGAAATTGTAAGACTTGGACGCGGCTACGGAATAACTATTTACGGGAAAGTGAATATTGGAAAATTTTGTGGAACTTGCAAATACGAAGGTAGAGACCGGTTTTCGGTTGAAAACTTTTACCAAATATCTTGAAAATATTAGTATTTGAAGCCACAATTCTTAACACAGTTTACTTACCACAATCTTTAAAATGTCATTGAGTACTTTGTACGTCAGGGACTTCATACCAAGATCTTACGTTCTTTCTGACTTAATCAAATACTTCAAATTAGACATTGAAGTTAAAGATGAATAAGATGAATCCTTTAAAAAGGCATTCCCATTAAGAAAAACCCCGGCATTTGCTGGACCAAAGGGATTCAAATTACACGAATTCATTTTTATCTTGAACTACATTTTAAGCTTAGTTCAGAATCTAAGTTATTAGGTAAAAACAAGGAAGAGTATGCTTCAGTCTTGAAATACTTATCTTTCGCTCACGCTGAATTATGTGGAACAATAGTCTCAACTTTCCTCATGACTAACGGTAGCTCCCCATACAACGAGAAAGCATGCGATGATAACTTAGCCACTATCGAAAAAATCACCAAAACTTTTGAATCAAGATTATACGATTTTACCTACTTGGTTGGTGAAAGAATCACTGCTGCTGATATCTATGCTGCAGCATACTGATCAATTGGTTTTGCAACTATCTTAGGTAAACCATTTGTTAAAAATCACCCGATTCTTTACAGATGGCTCGCTACTATTTCTAAACATGCTATTTTCGCTGGCAGATATGATAACTTCGAGATTCCAGAAAAACCATTAACTTATGTTCCACCAAAGAAAGAAAAGAAACAACAACCAAAGAAAGAAAAAGCTCTAAAGAAGGAAGCTGCTGCTGAAGAACCAGCTCAAGCACCAAAACCAAAGCACCCATTAGAATTGTTAGGTAAACCAAAAGCTCAATTAGATAAATGGAAGAGAGTTTACTCTAACGAAGAAACTAGAGAAACTGCTATCCCATGGTTCTGGAAAAACCAATATGATCCAGAAGAATAGTCATTATGGAAAGTTGATTACAAATACAATGATGAATTGACTTTAACCTTCATGCCCAACAACTTGGTTGGTGGTTTCTTCAACAGATTATCTGCTTCAACCAAATATATGTTCGGTACTTTGGTTGTTTACGGTGAAAACAACATCAACGGTATTACTGGTGTTAGTCAGAGGTCAAGACCATGTTCCAGCTTTCGAAGTTGTTCCAGATTGGGAATCTTACGAATTTACTAAATTAGATGGTTCCGACCCAGAAACTAGAAAGTTCAGTGATAATATGTTAGCTTGGGATGAACCAGTTATTGTTAACGGTGAAAAGAGAGAAATTGCTGATGGTAAAGTTTTCAAATAAGCTAGTTAGGTAATCAACTGATTTTTTATTTTTACTTTCTATCAATCTTTATAGTAATAATTACTTATGATTATTATTTATATATTTGAATTAGTTTGTAAGCCCCAAGTTTAACTAGCGCAAATATAAGTTTATTTCTTGGATACATGAATCTATTAAAGAAGTTCGTTGAATCTAATTGGGCACCCTACACCCTTATAGCACTACTCAGCTCAATTTATATTTGAAAGTATATGCAACTGATCTTCATTCAGCTACTTCAAAAAATTAAATCTAACTATATATCCCATTGGAAACAACTATTTACATATAATAGAATCAAGTTCAACATCCATTATCACCAATTCAACCTTTTTTATGTAGCATAATACTCACTTGTGATCTTCGATCTTCATTTAATCATTAACTTTACCTCTCAACTTAGGATATAACCTAGCAGCATGAAAATTAATAGAACTTAAGTTGTCTTTCTTAGGTTTATAAACTTCCATGCAATTCTTCAAATCATGCTCAAAACTAGCACATTGTAATGAACCTTCACCATTTGCTGCCCAACAGTTTAACAATGATGACATCAACACAAAACATTCGTTCGTAGATTTTGATATTTCTGGTCTTCTAATTTTTAATCTTGGTAACGGTGGTAAACTTTTACTTGGTGCTACCTTTTTATATGCCATTTCTTATACTATAATTATGTTATTCTTAAATAAATGCTAACTATCTATACAACTATATAAATAAATTTAAAATATGATTTAATACCACTGATAATTTTTCAAACTTTTCGGTTGTCGCACACATATCCAGTAAATCCGAACACCTTAGTAAATATATTAGAATCATATCACCAACTATCTTTCACTTAAATCTTCAAAGTCTGCCCAATTAACAATCAAATTAGACTTTTTGTTGATGTCATTTGATTTCCTGAGTGAATTATTTAACCAGTAAATTCTTTTAAATGAAGTTTTTGAATATGGTTTGTAAATTAATGCATCATATAGTTTATAATCTTCATCATTGAATGGTTTGAAGTATTTAATCAATTTAAACTTAATAACATGGTGAATATTTCTAGTAAAATTTTTCATAAACTTTTTCATCTTTCTTTCATCATAATATTTTATTCTAAATAAGGTGTCGATTTGATCTTCTAGATTGATTAAAAAAATCTTAAACAAATGTCTTTCTAATTTTCTCTTTTGGGATATTGAACTTAAGATTACTGAATAATTTGGTATCAAATTAAAAAATTTTAAATTGTAATTAATGATGAATAATGATGAATTTAAATTTACTGGTTTTTTAGTCTCGCATAACCGAAATTGGTTTGTTTTTAAATCTTGATTGTTAAACATCAATATCCTTGAACCATTGTTTGACTTCATGAGCACTTCAATTTCTTGCTGCAAAGCTTTCTTTAAAATTAGTATTTCACTTTCAATCCGAACTGCTAAATCATTTTTGAAATTTAATAATTTATAATCATCTATCGAATCAACAAAAATTGAGTTTTTAGGAACTTCCAATTCTTCATAGATCGAACTTAAAAATCTGTTCATCTCCTTTGATTTATTTGTAATGTTGTTCTTGCTAATCTTATTTGGGTCGATATTAACTGAGTTTTTTTCAAATTCAATAAAATCTAAATCTCTCTTCTGAACTGGAAGCTTCGTTCTAAACATTTGTAAGTCTTCCACAAACTCCTGCGGGTAACATTTATCAGTTAATTTATGTTTCCCTGATCGCAATGGTAACCCACTTATACTTCTATCAAATCCAACTACATTATAAGGGTGGTTGAACAAATTTTCTTTATATAAATATGCACCTGGGGATAATGATAAGCTATCGATTTCTCTTCTTCTTAATAATTTAAATTTTTCTGATATACCGTTAAATTCTTGAATTAGACGATTTATTGGATCATCATATTTCTTTAAGTATTTTTTATAATACTTTAGATGCACAGACTTATCATTGTCCAATTTGGATAAATCTTCATAAGTCTTATCAATAACTTCCGCAGGTGTCTTAAATATATCAATTTCGTCCGGCAGCTCTCTTATTAACTTCTTTCTATCTAAATAATGCTCTGATGGAAATGAGAACTGCTTGCCTTCGTCCAAATTTTTCTGAATCATCAAATCATTCACAGTCATATGGGATGTGCTCTCATAAAACTCTTTCAATCTGTTCAAATTTTCTTCTCGTTCAGACAACTCCTGTGAAGATAATTGTTTTGTTTGCTGATTCGGATCTTGGTTCCGGGGACTATTTGAAGATTCATTTCCATCTGCTTGTTCATTTGACTTAATATTTCCTTTCTGTAATGATAGCCCTAAATCTTTTAAATGTTGCTTCGACTTTTCATCTTTCCGTAGCATTACTGCGCTTGTAAAGAGTCTTCTATGAATCATCGGTTTCACATTATATAATAGCTTCATATTGATTGATTAAAATAATGTAAAATATAAGTAAATGTGGTAGTGCACTTAATGTTCATGTTTATTTTAATTTCCGATACAGCCTTCAAATTTGTGAATTTTTTGGTTTTTCGAATGTCATCATTGATTTCTCTGCTACACATCATTACCAATAACATCTATTGGCTAAATAATCTTATGAAGTGTAAGCTGTTGCTATAAAGGGCTGAAGTAGTAAGTATTTCATCGAATTTGCTGCTGTGCACTGTAAATTAATAACAGTAGATACATAATGTAAATAGAATATCAAGTTTAGGAGAATGATTCCCTAAGGATTGAAGCACTTCACATAGCAAATAACCCAAAATATCCGTTTATTAATTGTCTAAATAGAAAGTAACAAATAAAAATAAGAGAATTAAAATCATAATATACATGAGAAAACTCATTCTATGCACAGCCCATAAATCATTCGTAAGATAGTCAATAACAGTAATTATAACATGGCTGTATGTTAGTTAAAGTAGTATTATTTGGTTGTAGGTGTTTCAACATCTTATTCAACTCGATTTCTTCATTCAAAGCAGTCAATTCAATGATAGGATCAACTTTGTCACTTAAGTAAGTAGCTGTAGGAGTAACTTTGTTGACAGGTGAAATTGATTCAAGCGAAGACATAGACGAGACAGAAGAAATCGAACTTTGTCTGTAATGATTTATGCTTAATGATGAATTGGATGACGATCTTGAGATAGTATCAATAGGGGACCTGGAGGATATGGAGGATGCTGATGATATTGGGAGTGATGTCCTTGATAATACAGGCGACCTTGTTGGTGAAGGTACTTGCAATTGCTGCTGTAATTCTTTTTGTTGTTTTTGCTTCTGAATGAACTTCCTCATCTTGTTTGATTTTATCAAATCCTGTTTGATTGGCTCTAAGAACTTCGTTAACTGTTCAATCATATCTTCGTTTGAAATCTTCAAGTCCCAATTCAACAAATATAATAACTGTCTTTCCATTAAATTAATGTCCGTGGTGCTAAATAAGCCATCGGTGTACTTGGCCCAGTGGATATTCTTTGGTGACGAATCGTTGTGGAACTTGGCTGACAAAATTAAACACGACAATAAAATCCTATGCCTGGTACATGGTAGTCCTTGTGCATTCTTTGGTAACTTAGACTTCAATCTATTTAAATAGACCAACGTAGCCATCAAAGTTCCCGTGTACATATTGGTATATCTCACCAATCTCGTTATAAATGTCATTAACGATGGTAACGGTTTGTCCTTGGCTGCGGACAGTGTTGAAGCAGAACTCTTGGAGTCTTTGCAAGGCAACACTTGTAGAGTAGATACAACCAACTTATGGATCATATCATGAGAAATTGGCGAGTTAATGAAAATATTTAATGCCTTTAAATCGATTGAAGAAGTCATAATAATTCTTAATGAGATCAACACCTTGTTCTCTAAACCTCTTTAACAACAGCCCAAATAATTTTGGATTATTCCAGTATATATATATTATTTACTAACACATACCTACGCGATAGAACCTTAAAGGCTGTGATAAAGGAGTATTTCAACCAAAAATACCTAAACAAGCATAATAATAGGGATGTTACGGTCGCGCTGAGTATTTGTTTAAAAATCATACTAAATTTTTCAATCGCGATCGCGTTGCATTCCAATTACTGATATGCATGGAAAAACCGTTGATTTCGTGTAATATCGTGTAATATTCGTGTAAAGACCGTGTTCACAAGGAATTAGACAGCATCTAGACTTGAATTTAAGGAGGTGGATATCGGTACCATCTACAGGTACAAATATAATTCCAAAATAGCTATTTATTTTGCTTTATGTATGGTTCCTTACTGATCTACGGCCAAACAGGTTAGTAGCAATTATTGTGATTAGGTGTCCTCTTACTAAATAGTGAAACCTGGTTCGATGCAAAGTAGACTAAAACATGTTGTCCTATAAATAGTAACCTGCCGTTAATTTACTACAGTTGTAAATACCTTCACTAGGCAAGCCCTGTTGATAGGTTTGTTGGTGCTCTCATACTATCCACTTCGTAGACGATTGTAAGTTAGCAAGCACAAAAACTATTTATTTTTTCCTAATTGAGCTAAAACGGATAATGATCATGTAGAATAGCTGTAGATCGACAAAACACGTTTTAAATCACAGGAGGTGTTCACAATATTGTGTAGTAAGGAAAAAAAGGTTATGCTAGATTTGTGCCGAAACTAAACAGCTTTTCGATACCTACCGTCTACAGTTTCTCATTCTCGAGTGTCAGATACGTATATTTATTCTATGAGTCTATAATTTATTACCAAATATAATTGTGTTAAACACCCTAAGTTGCTGTTAGTAAACATATCGATAAATATTGACATAAAGAAGACTAATCTTTTAGTTAAATTGTATCAGAAATTTGGGTATACTGAGTCTTTCATGAAAAAGAGTACATCAGACTGGTGCACAGCGATCTTGTCGTCATGTAGAATTTAACGTATCTCTAACTGTCTTCCTATAAATGGCAGGCTGTCCATTATAAAGAATAAACATACCCTTTGTTGTTGTTGTTGTTGTCGTTGTTGCTATTTACATTACATAGGATACAATTCTGTAAGAGAGGAAATTTGCTCCATTTAAATAGTTATCGAGATCAAGGTCAAACAGAAAAATTTTTGGAAGACAGTGGGGTTACCCGACGAAAGCAATATAGGGACAGCTATGAGGGTTCACTTTGTTAGATATCAGATGACTACAGTATATAACAGGGTCGGGATTTGCTAATATACTATGGGTGTATCACGGGATATTCCTATATCACCAGTATATATGCTATACAAACTCTTCTATATACGAAGATTATTTCTTCAAGCTACATTACATTGTCCATAGGAAGATGGAGTAACTGACTGATTGATAAATGGTTGAAAATGTTAAATGGATATTCATCATTTAGGTCAGGTGCACCATTATTTAAACTGCTAGGACTTAAAGGATTAATAAATGGTAGAGGAAGCGACATATCTTGCGAATCTATATTTTCGTTAATATTAAAATTGTTATTACCAATTTCGGAACTATTTCGGTTAAAGAACTGATAATGGTTAGGTTCAAGTTGGCCAGATGAAGCTTGTGTGTGGTTCGATTGTTGATTAGACTTTTCTTTCTTCATGGAGACCATTTGGAACCACAATTTATCGATTTCTTCATTATGAAGGTACTGGAAATCTTCGGTTTCTGAGCTATTCATTGAGTCAACTAACGGAAAATTGGCCTGTGGCGTGTGGCTTGGTGGGTTTGAGGCTGTAGCTTGTTGACTCGATTCAAGTATTTCGCTATTAATGCTATCAAATAGGCCATTATATAGATGCAGCTTTCCAATGCTGGATTTCTTCAATAAATCTTCACAAATATCATTTAAATCATCGATTTGTTGAATTGATATATTAAGGAAATATACGTTTTGGTCCTCCTTGGTGGATTCATAAAACTCTTCACTCACTAACATCTTTAGCACGAGACTATGAGCTTTTGTAACTCTCCATGCATAGTAATATCTATTACTTAATCTTGACATTGTAGAAATACAGAACCCAGCGAGCTTTTCTAATGATTTTGATAATCGACATAATCTAGTAAATCTCATTTTATAACCCTCATTAGTTGTTAAATAATGTGAATGATTTTCATCACATTTCATACCATAAACTGTTGTATTAACTCTTGCTAATAACGCAAAATTAATTTGAGTGGTCTTATGAATAACCGCTTCTATAGTTGGATTTAAAATTAAATCGGCTGCGTCACCAAAGTTGATATGATTATTACCAATCAATTGTAAATATCCAGGCAAGAATTCCGTACATAAAATAGCAATTACTTTTCTAAGATAAAAAAATGATAAACTTATGTTAGATTTCTGCTCATAAAATAAATAAATATGAAAAAATATTGTCATTGTGAAACTCTTCATATTAATATAATCCCTGCACTTTAAAGTCTTAAAAAACGGATAAGGATAGTTATCTTCATTAAAAGGTTTTAAAAAGAATTTTAAAGACCCATATGTGTCATTTAAAAAGTGTTCAAATTCACTAATTATATCAGATAATTCTTTCATCTTAATCATATTCTTAATATCTAAAGTTAGGTCTAATAATCTTTTTAATCTAGAATAATAATATTGAAAGGTTGAGAACGAACTTATCACATTTGTCTCCAATTGTATATCAGCTATGTTTTCATTACCTTCTCTATAGAATGGCAACTTTGTATCGAAGTATTTTTCATCGATATTTAATGGATCACCATATTGATATGATTGAACCAAATCTGTCATAACTAAATAGAACCAAATTTTCCTGCCTATATTATTGATTTTTTCATAATTACAAATATCAGGGAAAATATTTGGCTCTCTATTAATACCCATAGAATAAGCCATTTGAACTAACAAGCCATTACCGATTTGCGAGTCACCACCATCAGCTCCTTCACCTTCCTCAGGAGCAAACATATGGTATAATCTCATTAAAAATGCACATTGAAACACTACCAAATTCGACTTTCTCAATAAATCAAACTGGTTCAAACATAATTGTGCCATATCAATAACATCAATGTTGATGGGATTTGATAGTAAATATTTTGATTCCCTAACCTTTGGTGATGGATCATCCGAATTCAAATTTTTCTCGTTGACTCTCCTTCTATTAGAAAAGAGCGATAAATAAGTCAATCTCAATATAATTAGTAACACGCCAACATTAGCCAAGTCTAATCTCTTCTCAATCTTTAAAGATTTAATCTTTTCATCTTTGAAATCCTCCAGACCTAAAATGCTAGCCATTTCTGATTTGAAAAAATTTTCATCAACAAAAGGCATAAATGGATAAACACTAACGAAAAATTTATTTATTAAAGTCCAGATAACTTTCTGCTTCGGTAAAATCATTTCAATCTTTTCAATTAATTTTAATTCCTGGTCAATTTTACCTTCAAATAGTGTTAAACCTAACGCCATTGCATTTTGATTCATCTTCGTGCGTTGGGTTTGTTTTCTATCATTGCTGCAACAAGGTGAGCTTCCTCCACGAAATGATTCACTTGTCTTTCTAACATTATTATACAATCTAATATCGTTGTAACCATCTCTATCCATAGCTTTTTCTCTAAAATCCTTTTCATGATCAAGATCATGATCATGACCATCATGTTTTTTTATCGATTGATTGTTAGTATTGGAACTAGATTTTTCCTCTGGTCCATTAACTGAACTGCTTGATGCAAAAGCAGAACGTTTCTTTTCTACCTTACTTTCCATCATAAATTGCCATAACTTGAATAGACAAGGATCTTTTTGCATCATAGTAAACCAAGCGAAAGGGCCAGAACTCATTCTCCTTGATAAATCCTTTATGTAAATTGGAGCATAACCTTCATAAAAATTAATGGATTCATCCATAGATTCATATGGATTAATACCGATAAAAGTTGGATTTGTGTTAGGATTATATTTATAAGTATTAATACTAGCGAGACCATTTTCCAAAAGGCTATCAGCTGAAGCTGATTTGTTTCCTGTCCAATTTAGAGGCGGCAATTGAATAGGCATATTATTCCTAGTTTTAGAAACATTATAATTGGTGAAACCTGGTGTTGGTTGGTAAGGATGAGGAGAATTTGAAGATGCGATTGATAGTGGGTAATTACTACTGGTTGGCAGCTGTATTGATGCTGGTACTGGTATTGTGGAAGTAGATGGAGGAATAGTTTTAGTTAGCTCTAATTTATTACTAGATATTTGCTTATTAACTATCATGGATGCTTCAATTTGTCTGATCTTCTCCTTCAACATATCTAGCTCAGATTGGACTCTCGGGCTTTCGGGAACATTGCCATTATTGACAGAAAAACTGATTTTACCAGGGAGTTGATTCTTATCAACATTTGAAGCAGATGACCGTACCGTAGGCTGGGAGACTGTATTATTATTTGGAAGTCTGCTGAAAGAAAAAGTAGGTGCATTACCTGTATTAGGATCTATATTACTGTCCTTACTAGGACTGAGCTGAAAAATTTCACTCCAATGGGAATCAGGATATTCACACAAATCGCCAACATTGTATTTAATACATGACGAACAAGGTCTACATCTATCACACTTAACCTTCCTCTTTTTGCAATAGTTACAACTTAGTGATAATCTATTTCTTTTTCTTGGTTGATCACGATACATTGTCAAGTTCTATGTCTTTCCAGCGTTCGAAGACTTTTAATTTTATTTAATAATTATAAAGTTCCTGATATACTCTTTTGACGCTATCCGTTTATTACGTGTTAAAGAAGAAAATAGACTATTCGTTATTATAATGCTTTTAGAAGTAAAATAAATAAAGTAATAAAGTAACTCAGCATGTTGTATCTTGTATTTTGAATAAACTCCGGTCGGATCTATCGGGAATAACTATATCGTATTTATCGATCTCACAAATGTGCATAAATTCTTAAACATGTACCATCAAAATTCATTTTTATCAAAATCACCATAAACTTCGAATAATTTTAATAATTCCTCATTTATCGTATTAGGATCAATGAATAGTTCATTAAAATTGTCTAAATTAGAATAAATTGTTGTGTTTTCTACATTTTGAGGTGATGATTTAGGAGGAGGAGAAGTCGAATTAACTGATGAAATTGAAGCTGAATAATTATCGCCATTCAAACTATTCACTTGACTTGATTGAGTCATTGGAATTGGCTTAGATGAGTTAGAGCTTACCGAGGACCTTCTACTATTTAACAAATTAGTTCGTTCGCCTTTTGCAGATCTAAATTCTTCACATAATTTACATAAATATTGCAACTCGTTAATTGAGAAAAATTCCAACATGTTTGTACCGTCATGATAAAATCTTTTATCATTTATGGTTCTTTCAAAGAATACATCAGGATTTTCCATGCATTGTTTTAGAATAATGTGAATCATGACATATAGTTTATATGAATTAATATAAGTACGGCTTAATTTCCTAAAATTTCCAACAAATAGTTCAGCTTCCATTAAAACAAATTTAAATAATGTATCAATCACCTCTAATCTTGCTTTAATATTTGGATCATTTGATTTATTTATCGATAACGCCTTCTTATGATGTAATAGTCTGACAAAGAATGACGTTAAAAAATTGTGGGTTTTAATCATGCATCTTTCATTATTGGCTGTCAAAATATGGTCATAGTTTCTTCCAAAGAGTTCAACAGAATTATCTAAAACATATGACATAATGTAAACCAACTGAACCACGCTTTTAATGTAGATTTTAAATAATTCGATACCTGCATTCATTGAAGGTGTTTTAGACTCATTATATTCATTTTCATAGTGAATTGCAATCATATAATACATGCATGATAAGTTCGTCCTTAGCTGAATAAATGTGGAAAATTTAATTACTTTTAGATAATTTTCTTCGTGTTCTAAACTACCAATATGATTGTTAGCAGATGACCTTGATGAGGCTACTGGTTGGCATATATAATCTTTAAAGAAGTCCTTGCCGAAGAATTGAAAAAAAATTTTTTCTAAATGTTTTGTTTCTAATAAAATTTCAAATACTTTTGGTTTATCGTGAACATTATTAAATTTATTGACAATATTTCTGTATGATTGACAAATTGTTTGTATATTTAAAAAAGTGTCCTTTAATAATCCGGTTTTGCTTTCAAATGTGGGAAATTCCACGTCACACATTTCTAAAGATTTTAGATTCAAATTGGTACCACTATGAATTGCCGACGTTGCATCAACAATAAGTAGATAATTCCATAAACTTCTCCAAGTTTTAATTAATTGGGGTCTTTTACTTATAGTTTCATGTGCAATGTAATATGTAGGATCTCTATTTAAGCCTATTGACATGGAATGCCTTATTATAACCCCTAACAAGATTTGAGAGTCTGCTCCGCCTAGTCCATGGCAATCATCAGGAGCAACTTGTCTATAAAAATGTAACAAAGTTAAGCATTGGACTATTTTAAACGAAGATTTAGCAGCATTACAATCTGTTGTACATAAATTTAGTATATTAGTAAAATTCTCCGGACTAACTCGTTTCATGTCTCTAATCATACTCCACTCATCATCACTATACTGATTATTTTCTGGATTAGTGTGAATTAGACTCATATAACCTAATCTCAAAACTATCAAAAAAACGCCAAGTATATGTAGGTCATTATCACTCGCAATGGATAATTCTTGGTAAAATTCTTGGCTAAACAAAGGAAACCTTTCAGTAAGTACCGAATTAATATCTATCAATAGTGAATTTTCATCAACAACAGAAACAAATGGATGAACATATTTGAAAAACCTGCAGAATAACATAAATATATTCTTTTTATTTGGTAATATTTTTAAGATTGCTTGTTCAACTATGTTATAATAATCATCTTTAGTTTGCTTTCCTGAAAAAAGTGATTTCAATCCTGAGAAAAACTGTGGACTATCATTATCTTGCTTATTACCATCTGCATTGGAATTTGTCTCATTTTTGGTAACCTTAATTTTTGTAACTATTAATCCGTCTTCCCCTACAACATCACCAGGTTCATCATCCACTTCTTTTTTCTCATCGTCAGGCTTTGGCGTTATGTCATTACGTCCTCCGCTATCTTTTATTGAGTCGTTTAGTATATTAGTTTCAGATCGAATTGATGCAGAGGTATTGTAATTTGAGCCTGGATCTAGTTTAGCTTTTTTAACGTTTGTAGGAGAACTAGTGCTACTTGATTTTTTCTTTCTATTCATTGTTTCATTCTTAATAAACTGAACCATTACTCCTGACTTAAACAATAAAATTGCGTAACTTCTCAATATTTTAATAAATGGATCACTTTTAGTTAATCCAATGTATGATAGAGTACCCTGATGCTGCCATAATGGACCTTCAACGTTCAATGAATAACTAGCGTTTGTAAAAACACTCATTGAATCATTCGGATTAACTTGTAGTGTTGAATTGGGTGCAATCGATATCGATACCAACTGCGGGTCACTATTATTATTACTGTTTAATGATGGCAAATTTATTTTTTCTCTATAATCATTTTGATGCGGAGACAGCTGAGGTGGGAGCTGGTGGTACTGCTGTTCAGTATCTTGCTTGGATGATAGTCTTTGTAGTGGTGGTGTATACTGCGGTGGAACAGGTAGCGGTCCCTGCGGGTGAAGCAGTAGAGTTTGTTGCTGGTATAAATTACCAGATCTGTTGCTATCGTAGGTCAAGCCAGATGGAACCATGAATGAACCATTTGATTCGTTCGGCACAAAAGGATACGTGCTATTCGGATGCTGAATCGTATTTGAAGCTTGTTGTTGGAGTTGGAAGGGTTGTTGGTTCTGTTCGTTGTACTCTACCAATTGTGGAGGTAATGAGGGGTTGTTACCTACTTGACCTTGATGATTATGTTCTTGAGATATCAGATCTTGTTGTTTATTATTATCCCCAATATCCCTTGAATCGGATTCATAGAAACATAAATGTGCTATGGATTTCTTCTTACACGAACCGCAAACTGGTTTGACTCTATCACACTTCGATTTTCTTTTACGACAAACAGAGCATGATGCCGGTATCCTATGCCTTTTCTTATAAGGAAGATCCATTATTTCTTATATTAGTACCGTCAATGACTGTCTTAGTATTATATTAAACCCTTGATAAGAATAAATCAGATGAATTCCGCTTGTTTGTATGGATATGAATAAATAGGATTATGTTTATTATAGGAGTCCAACATATGAAGTCAATAATGAAAACTCAAAAGCCGTTGGTAGAATGATTATGTGAGAGATTACGTAATCAATTTCTTAACAACTGCAACATGGCTCTCCCTTTTGATTCTTTTCAAGTTCTTAATGGGTCCAATGAAGAAGCCACCTCTTCATTTATTCTATTCATTTCTCATCCATCTCGTGTAATATGGCGTAAAGCTATCTACTATTTTGGAATTAACTATCTTTTTTTTGAGCCGAGCTTTCTAATTATTTGCAACTGCTTCACATGCAAGCAAAATATATACGGGACATTACCATACAAGTATTAGAGTATGTGTAAGAATTGAATACTAGTAAAAGCTGAAGTATTTTGCTAAAAGTATTACGATGGCTAGATACATCGTGGAAGTGGAAAGACTTAAAACCTATAAAGGGTTGATCGATATTTGTAGGAATTCGGTAGCACGCAATTACTGCAAAAAATGCAAAAAGTCGCCTATTTGAGAAACAGTCTTGAAACAAAACCAGGTTGTATTATTGTCTTCAATAGAATACCGTCCATTTTCCTCAAAATGTGTAAAAACTCCAAAGGACAATTGATATTCTTTGTTCTAAGACTTGTGCGATATTTGAGTTTCAGCAAACATTGAATCAGACCAACTCTTTCACCAGAAATTCTCTTTGCTCTATTTGCATGCAAAATGTAATTCATTTTTCCAAGAATATGCATATTCTTTTTGGTCAAGATAGCCGTTTCAGCTCAATGCAGTCATCGACGTTTGTAAAATTTTAGTGAAAGGAGAAAATTTCACAAGGCGTTCTTTCTAAATCATACCATTTCTTTAAATGTTACATATGGCATACATGTTATACTACCTATAGAATTTTGGAGCCATATTATCTATTTTTGTGCGGAGCAAAATGTTTTTAGAATTGGAGGACATTTTCCAAAAACAATGGTATTGCACAAGGACACAGAATGAAAAGTTAATTGCTACTTAAAAACTTATACATCTATAGAATGCTTGGGTAGCTTAATGATTACGACTAGTCTGAAAGCTGGAAGGGTTCTTGCTCCTAAAGCTAGAAATTATATACTTTAATAGACGGCACAGTTTCCTTGTCTTTACTTTTTTTTTTTCACAAACTTTAGAAAAAATGTAATATGCCATAATATCTCTTCCCTCTTAGTTTTGTAGTGGCCACTGCATTCAATTTCGTTAGTTTCTACATGGCTAGATTATCAATCAACATTTGTTATATGATTACGTAATTAATTGACATGTCCTAAATAAATTCGACAAACGCGTATACTGGATATTTTTTAGTAGTATTGATAAAGCTAGTACAGTCAAATCATCTCCCTTGATTTATTCAACCAGATTAGTAGTATGAGTAGGTCAAATTCTGATCTTGAAGAGCTTTACTATGACGCAGATGATGGTGAACTTGATAATTTTATAGTTTCAGATGAAGATGTTGAAAAGCAGCAAGAACTGGGACAGGAAGAGGGGGCTGAAGAAGACCAACAGGATAGAATTCTAAACATAACAAATGTTTTAAAACCAAATGAAACTCAAACCCAAAAGCTTTTAAAAGCCCATATTTCAGTGTTAGTTTCTGCGCTAGGTGGTCCAGATCACACGTCCGATATATCACCACCACCTTACAAGTTGGGTCATGACGCGTTAGCTTGTTTAAAAGATATCAAGAGATGGATTAAATCAGTTGATGAAAAGAATAACAGCTTTGATGTTGCTTTAGCTTGTGCTGATTCTGGATTAGTAGTAAATGATTTGATAGTTATATTGTGTCAATGGGACAAACAACAAACATCAAAGACCTCAGTTAAGAATGTAAGAACTATGGAAAAGATCATGCTATCATGCTTAGAATTATTGGTATTGTTGACTTGGCCGATTGAAATAAGCAAAGAACTGTCAGATAATCAGAAACTAAATTTTCCAAATGTTAAAAAGACCCAAATCATTTACAAGAAACATATATTATCATACAATAAAGGTCAAACATTAAAAGCAACAATCAGATTAGCCTTACCTACTATTTCTAAAAATAAAATTGATAGAGAGCCTAGGGATAATGCTATTTTAAGATTAGTTTTGTTTTTTATTAGAAATATTGTATATACTGAACCGGCAGACTCCTCAATATCAACCAAATCAACTAAAGGTGTTACGAGTTTGGATAACATGCCAGCTGGTGTTACTTATGATGATATCTCTATTAATACAGTTTTATCTGTGTTTAAGAAAAATAAAGTATTAATGCTCTTGTTAACAATATCTGGTTCCATTGGTAACGATTTTGATAGAGAAACATTTGTCCAACCATGTCTAGAGTGTATATACTTGATAATCAAAGGTATCAAGCCCAAAGATATCTTGAATACAATTCCATCCAAATCAAATAATACAAATCCATTACCGCCACAGCAACAGAAAATTGGTTCAATAACTACTACTGCAGGTTTGCAATTGCAAGATTTATTGAAAGAGGAATCCACCAGAAAGAAGTTTCAGACACAGAATCTTTCAACAAGGCATGGCAGATTTGGTACCTTATTGTCTATTCAAGATTATAATACATCATATGTTATTTCTGGTCAAGAAGCTTTATTAGATGCTAATTCGACATTAGAAAAGTTAGATAAAACCAAGAAATGGAACAGCAGATCACAATTTAAGTATGATTCCGATGAATTTGTTAAAACCCCTCAAGTATTTCTTAGTTGCTCGGCAATTTTGGTTCTAAAAGAATTTATTGATCAATTTTTAGTAGGTGGTTGTTTTAATAACTTAATCGAAGGTGTTAGCTGGTTGTTATCCGGCGCGACTGATTTAAATTATATTGATGAATATGAGAAGGCAGCTTACTTCCTAACCGTATCATGGTTTTTTAATTACAAAAGGGAAAGAACCATATTGTACAAGAACAATATTTTGAATAGCGAAACATTGACCGATGATGATGACAAATTAGATTATGGATCCGTTGGTGCTGGGCTAAGTGAAGTGAATTTTATTTTAATTATTTCATATTTTAGGGAATCTTATGAATTAAGGCGCTGGAATTCTTTACATGTTGCCATGATATGCTTTAGAGAACTTTTATTAATATCAAATTCAATTTTCAGTGAAAAGAAAGAAAGCAATGACAATGGTGACGATTATGGAGAAGACCAGCATTCTATAGATAGAGAATTGGCTGAAGGAATTATTAGGAAATTATTCTCATTTAGCGATTTTTTAAACATTATAATTCAGATTCCTAAAACTGCTGCAAAGCATTCACCAGATTACTTAGGTGTTTGTATTTCAGTTGTTCATATTATTTTAAAATCTTTTGAAAGTTTTGCGAATGAAGACATCAAGTTATATATTCAAACCAAAAGAAAAAGATCAAGATTAAATAAAAAAACGATTAATAATTTGGATAAATCAACTGAAGACTCTTTGAGAGATATAATCGATGGGTCAGATGATGAGTTTAACGAAGGAAGAGTCAAAGAAGTCACAAGAGAAAGAAAATTAGATTTTAAAGTAACAGAAGTTAAATTTTTTCAAACACCAATTATCTCAGCTTATATTGAATATCTATCAAGGTATGAAGATTTAAGTCATGAAGAGATCAAGCGTTGTTTATCCTATTTTCACAGACTATTTGTTATTAGAAAAGATTTCACAGGATTATATAGAATTGATTTTATGCTTCTTTTATTTAAATTAAAAAATTATTTACCAAAAGGTTCAAGTATTAGGGGCCATGTGGAGGAATTTGTTTATTATTTTATGAAAAAGTTTAAATCAGCATTTGAAAGATTTCCTAATCCAATTGAAGTATTGTTTTCGAGATTTGACAGCTTAGAATTTAATACATACTTAGGTACCGGTGAATTGCATATTAAACCTGAATCATTATCAAAAAAACCCAACCCTAGACTAGCCAAAGATATAGAGTTTATTCGTGATAATTTTACAATTGATGACAAATTCAAAATCCTAATAAGTGCTTTGTATCAACAGGAGAAAGACCAATTTATATCTTGGTTGATTACTGAATTGGATAGAATTTTAGCAGAAAGATTATTAGATGCAACTTCGAAAGCTGAACTAAAACCAAATTCTCAAATTTCTAAATTATTGATTAATAATTCTAACATTAGATTATTATTAAGCCTAATAGGTTTTGAATTACCTTATATATTGGAAGAGATTTGCGAGTTATCATATTCTACTTCAAACGAGAAGATAGTCGAATCCTTAAATTTAATTAAAAAATGGAAGTCAAACCAACCAATTCAGTTCGAGGATAATAAAGATGCTTCATATTTTTTAAGACCTAAAGAGACATTTAATGAGAATAATGATATAGATTATAACGGTGACTATGATGAAGATGATGATTCTATTGCATTTGAAACTACTGCTAATTCAAATGGAGATAGAAGAAATCTAGAAGAATTGGATAAATTAGATGAATTAGAAGCTGCTTTAGATTATGCATCTGGTAGATCAAAGTCATCCAGAGGTAACTTACCTAAAGGTGTTGCTAGGACCAAGAAACGCAGGCCACATAAAAACACTTCAGCTAATGAAAGTGGCTTATCTTCTAAGAACAAACAGCTGAAAGGAAGAAATGATGGACTTCATCGCCGCCGTCGCCCCTTTAGTCTTATGTCCGATGATGAGGGTGACGATAGAGATAAGAATGTTAAATCAGCAGAATATATTCATGATTCTGATGATGAATCAGACGAAGAAAAAGATAATGTATTTTTTGAAAGAGAAGAAAGGTTACGTCAATTGCTACGCAATGTTGGTAATATTGTGAATTCTGAACAGTTAGTGGAGTTCAAAAAGGCTTGGGTTAATCTAGAAAGAAGCAATGGTGAGAATACTGTGCATTCAGTTGCAAATGCTATTCAAAAAACTTCATTATTTGTTAACGAATCGGATAATTATGAAGAAAATTCAGACCAAGATAAAATACATAAAACCAGAGAAGGACCAGTAGTCAGAGAAATAACAAAGGAGACAGCATTAGAGGACAATATGGAACTGACTTCATCAGAATCAGGTAGCATTCATGATAGTGAAGATAAAGACCGTCAATCGCCTGAGAATATTAATTTACATATTCCATTTATTGAGCATAAAAACTTAAAGAAAAGGACCAGATTGGTTATCGAGGGCAGCGATGATGAAGACAATGAAGATACTATTGGTGATTATGTGAGCGCTAGAGAATACGGAGAAGAAACTAACATATCTGGCCCCACCAGAAAGAGAAGATTAGTTATCAGTGATGAAGAAGACAACGATTAACGAATTTTACTTTGAAATCTAATACTAATATATTTTATATAGATTTTTATACAAATAGTTTTCTAACTAGTCTTCAACGCAATGGCCACCATCTTTATTTTGCATACTGGTAACAATACTCATATAAGTGCTAATAAACATCACCGTAAAACCGAATATAATACATGCAACGCTTGGAATCAATTTCCAAGTTATAAATTGTCTTTTGTCTGTAAATCCCGAGTTTTTATAATCAACTTGATTCCATGATAACTTTAAATAGCACAACGGTGGTATAATATAAGCCATTAATGATGCTGAAGTAGCACCAATCAATTCTAATATAATACCTAAATTGCAAGTGAATAATGAAACCACCATTGATAAAAAAACTAAGATTGTAGTAATAAAAAAATGCTGTTTTGAACTTAGCTCAAGATGTGCAGTGCTGCCATTACTATCAGCATCTTGACTATTAGTCAATATCAAATCTTTTATTACGTCTCTAACAACAAATATTTCTAAAGGAAATGTGGTAAGCATATTCAATCCAAAACAGAATCTAGCGATATTAATCCAATTATCATCACTTTTAAAATTATTTAGAATATTGCCTTTTGTGTTGTCACCAAAATTTAAAAACCCATTAACACCCATAACAAAACAACATACCATGGACACCCCACATGCTATATGAGTTAGTTTGGAAAATTTTGTAATAGTTGCATTTTTTAAAGAATTATAAATAAATATTGTATTATGATGACAAACTAATGCAAATGAAATAACTGAAATACCTTGGAATATATTATAATTAACTGTCCATTCCATAACTGTTAGTGGCGCTTTTAAGTTACTATCAACAAATGGTCCTCTTGCAACAGTAAGTATAATAATGATAAGCATTCCCAACAATGCAAAACCGGATGCTTTAGCCAATTTCGAAATGTCTCTGTTCAATGATAAAGGATAAGAAATACAAGTAATGAATACTATGATAATCGTGTTCCTATAAAAGAGCCAGCCTATAGGCGACTCTGGACTTGTAACAGACCTTGGAATAAATGCTTTCAAAACATGAGGTATGGTGTCGCCAATGATAACAGAAAATGCCATGCAACCTCCTACTGCGAATAGACTAATTGAAAAAAGAAGTAAATATTTACCATATTTACCGTAACAATAGTTCACAGTATCCTGATATGATCTGGTTTGTGACAATCGTGCATTTATAACAATTAGCCTTAAAGTCCAATCAATCAAAATAGTCAAAAGTACCATTATTATTATTCCTCCTACTAACCCACAATTCTTAAAGGCAAACGGTTGCCCAATAATCCCAGCCCCAAGAATTGAGTTAGCCATATTCATAAAAGCCATTCTCATACTAGACGTACCTGTATCTTCATTTTGAACTTCTTGAGTTTCATAATCAAATGAACTCAATGATTGAAGTTCGATCTCCTCTTCAGATTGAGGTTGAGATTCCTCGGCGCCTATGCCTTCGTTATTACTTTGCGGTATAGCTGAGTATGGTTGGCTCTCATGCTTATTTTGAATTGACATTTTTCAACCTATAAAGAAGTTTGCACGTCTAGAACTATTCAAGGATACTTTTGAAGTGGATATGTTGATGAATAAAGAGGAATGGATGTTGATTTTCTGTGCGCATTGTTGATGTTTAGAAAGCTGGATTGTATCTTTTACAACATCTTCTTTCTTCCAAAGAATAGAACTAAAAGACTGATGATAAAACCATTAGGCTATAGTTCGTCATCTAACAATCCTCCGAAAGCAGTATGTGGTATTTGTCAAACAGAAGAATCTAAATACTCTTGTCCTAACTGCTCTATTTTCTATTGCTCGATGAAGTGTTACAACTCCTCTAAACATAGATCATGTTCTGAACGTTTTTATAAATCAAATGTGACGCAGAGATTAAAGAAAGGTGAACAACTTGGATTGAATGAAGATCAAATAGAAGAACAAAAAAGATTAATTCAGATACTTCATAAGTTTAACATTGATAATGACGATGAACATAACAATGGTGATTCAAACTGCAAGGAATCTAGTTCTGACCACCGGCCAGAAAAATGGAAATACCGGCTACCTAAAGGAGTAGAAAGGAACATCAGATCCCTTGAAGAACAATTAAAATCGAGTGACATACATAAGTTGCATTACCAATTGTCTGAGGACGATGAAGACGATGACCATCCTCTATCTCAAGAGGAAGAACATGAGCTTAGGCAGCTAATAAATGAATCATCGACTGAGAAGCTCCTAAGCATACTTACTCCTGAAGAAAGAAGAGAATTTGAAAACATGATCAAAGATCGTAACTACATAGTAGATGAAGAATAGATATTCGATTACGTAATCTCCAGGATAAACCTCATCCAGTGTCTTTAAATTATTATTCTATGCTCTAAGTATATCGAGTTCATTATAAGACAAGAGAATTCATATATATATATATAAATGGTTGGATATAGAGGTAGCAATACAAAGCATTCAAAGGGCAAGAACCCATATATAGATCGTCGTGAGTTTAAATCTAAAGAAATTAAAAAATCTTTAACTCATCGAGCAAGATTAAGAAAAAATTACTTCAAATTATTGGAAAAAGAAGGTCAATTGGAATCAAAGGATCAGAAAGAATCCGATGAAGCAAGTGGCGATGATAATAAAGAGGAACCTATTGAAAAGGAAAAGCAGAAGAAGAAACCATTAAACTTTGCGGAGAGGGCTAAGAAAGCTAAAGAAAGAAAAGAAAAGAAGAGACAGGATACATTAAAAGCAATACAGGAAAAACGTAAATTATTAGAAAGAAAAGGAAAAGAAAGAGAAAAGAAAAAGGAAAGAATATCCCAAAGAACAAAAACTGGACAACCTTTGATGGGGCCAAGGATTAACAACTTGTTAGATAAAATTAAAAAGGATATACAACAATAAGTTCTTAATATATCATAAGTGTTCATATTTGTATAATATAATTTATTGCATGCATTTTCTTCATTTTTCATTCATTAATAATATTATGATGAAACAAGTTAATATATATATATGTTTCTAACTATGTACAAGTCTCATGAATATATCTAATTTTTTATAAACCAAATGTACGCTTGAAATTTCTTAACATCATTAAACAATCAAAAATGTATAAAGAGTTAATTCTCTTTTGATATAACCACCATGATTTTATATAGTGATAAGTCCATTTAATTGAGAATTTATTATATTGTTTTGAAATGCTCTCTTTTTCTTCATCATAAACAACTCTGGCACAATAATTTGCTAAAATTAAAAATGTTCTTTCCGGTCCTAGTGGATTATGAAGACTTTCATCTAAACTTCTCGTTAAATCATTAGTCTTTAAAATTAATAAAACTATTTTAGGCATAGAGCTTAATATTTCCATTAAATCTTCTATAATTCCTGCTTGCGAATGTAACTGAGTTTGCATTTTGAGCATCTCATCCTTAGTTCTAACTTTAGAGATGTCATAATTAAGTGCAGTTTCAGGATCTCTTCCAGTAATAGCAGATGCAAAAATTCTAAATTTTTGTTCTCCACTGATACTAGCAAATTTTTCAGCATATACTTTCATCTTTGGAACATCATTATCTAATACCGATAACCAGAAATGTGCATAATCACGTTTCATTTGCAAAGGAATATTTCTATACAATCCATGATCGTATAAAATAATCTCAAAATTATGACCATTCTTTGATTCTGACTTTTTAATACTTCTGATTGCTAAATTACCTCCATGCGGATCACAATGTAAACTAACACCAGGAGTAAATATCATATTATTAAAAATATGAGATAAGCATGACGATACTTCCGAGGCGTGAATATTATGCTCTTTCAAATACTCAAAATCATCTAGTCTTGCCCCTGGGATATATTCCATAACTAATATCCTTGGTTTAGCAGAAACAATATTAGGGATTCTTAAAGCAGTTACATTTTTAAACGGCTTGAAATATTCAGCGGTATTTTGTGCATTTCTGGCTTCATTGGTAAAATCTAGTTCAACGTGGATAGACCTTTGCATTTCATCACCCAACCAAGTTAATGGATACTCAGGAAAAATTTTATACATTAAATTAAACACAGTCTGAGTCAAATAAATATCTAATGGAACAAATTCTGCTAATGAAGGATGTTGTATCTTTACTGCAACTTTATCACCTGTTTCTCTCAAGGTTGCAATATGAACTTGAGCCAAAGATGCAACACCTACCGGTTCAGGATTGAATTCACTAAACAAATCTTCCATTGACAACCCAAGATCTGTTCTAAACATCTCTTCAATTTCATCTAAGGAAGATTTAGGGCACTTATCTTGTAACGGGATCATAGTATCAGTCCACTCACGTGGTAATAAATAAGTTAAAGCTGTTATATGTTGGCCCAATTTGATATATATACCACCATTTTTTTCTAGAGCTTTTAGCGTAATGTTTGCTGCCTTTTGGTGTGTTTCTGATAACGCTCTAGATCTCTCTTGTGAACTTGGATAGTCTCTTTGCAATGTATCTTTATATAATTTGAAGCATTTAATTGTGGCCATTGTTACGACACCAACTCTCTCCGCGGTTAGCACAAAATGTCTGGTAGTATCATTAGTTGTATACAATAAAGAGCCAGCTAATCCTATAGCAACCCAAACTTTGAAGAGTGTAAATTTTGACTTTGGGTTTGATTTTGGTTGTGGTTGATATTTCCTTGTAAAAAATCTTCTGCGGTGCACACTAGTTGCACTATTGGAATTACTATATCTACAAATATTCTTTGAAAAAGTTGATGATATATTTAAACCATTTATTCGATTTGGTCGTATTGACAGAAAAGAGCGAAACATCCTTATGAATACGCTGTTTTCAAGGAGAATAAGGTAATTCATTCAATTATTCATTGAAATTTCCAAAAGTTCGAATTTATAAATTTTCATATCCAATAACATTTGCACGTGATAATTTAAAGGTTGTATAAGTTGATAAATGTATCTACTTCAAGATAACCTTTCTAATAATTAATGTATACTGATCATTAAACACATATAAATATCTAAGAGGGCTCCAAAAAGGTAAATTGTTGTAAAACAACCTTAATTTTGATTATAAATAAGCCAAAGCATGGTCCTTTATGCGAAGAGTACTTGTCGTAAAAAGATGACAAAAGGACTCACTTTTATGGTAAAGTGTAAGATGAACGTAGATCTTGCTTAAGAAATATAAAAGTTAGATGTTTCATCCTACATTAGATGGAAATGTTATCAATCTGTCTTGTTCTAGAATAGCGGAAGGTAAATGAACGGGGTATATCTTCATAGATTGTATATGCAGCTTATTGGAAATATTCTTCAACTGAAGGATCAACTGAGTCACTATTAGGATTAAAATGTTCAAATAACGCTTCATTCTGTAAGAAATCAAAATCAAAATCAAAATCAAGATCAAAATCAAAATCGTTGAATTCTTGCCAATTAACGCTAGAATTTTGAAGTGCAGACTCTTTGGTTGTTGTCAAATGAGCGCCTATAGTCTTAGATTCCTTTGAAGAAGATACGGATACATCGTCGACTATAACATTACTAGTAGAAAATTGAGCCATAGACGATGCTGCAATTAAATCGGACATCTTATCTTTCGATGGTATAGGATGTTCAAGCTTTTGCTTTTTGGTACTATCACCTCTAATATTACTTTCAATTGCGTTGAAGCTTTGAGGAGAATTATGTCTGTTCAACGAAGTATGGTCAAATAAGAATCTTCTTTTATTCAGATCAGGTGGTATTGTAGTGCTCATCAAAACTTCAAGATTAATTGGACATTTTTTTGGGTTAATATCTTTGGTGGATAATGAGGTTTCTTCCATTGGAGCAGTTATATGCGAGATTGGACAATTTGAAAGCTTTTTTGATCCTATTGAGCCATTATTCAGTTCTAAGGCACCTGATAGCTGTGATGGCTTTGAAAGAACCGGGCATTTGTCTAAGCTTTCTGAATTTATGTCTTTGAAACCAGGAACATTTCTATGAATTTTAGAATAATTAATCGAAATCATCCTTTGTAAGTTCTTGATAATTGTCACATAAAAATTCCAAAGTTTTGTTAATTTTACTGCTTTTTCTTTTTCTAAAAGGTTCTTCTTATTTAAGCTTACTATAATGTCATCAACAGCTCCAATTATTTGATCTTTCATAAATTTTTCAACGTCTGTTTGTTCAAGAGATATCTTATTATCAAATTTCAGGACTAGATCACTTAGTGACAATTTTTGCAGACTTTTTAGTTTATTATCTCGAACCCTAACCCATAGACCAATAATAGATTGAATAAATCTAGTTAGAATTTCGGTAATTCCCAGTAAAATATATTGTGAAGCGATTGAATCGGAATTGGTCAAAATTATAGTTCTTAGATATTCAATGAATTGGCAGCAATAAGTAAATATATCTGGTGATCGTGAATTAAGTATTTGGTCGTCCAGTGCTTCCTCATCCTGTAGGAATACAACATAGCATAAATAAAACCTTAGATATGAAAGTATAAGTTTTGATTCAGTTTCTCTAACATATCCTAATCTTTTTAGTCCTTCATCATTTAACCATGTGTTGCATTCATCTATTAATCCTTCAAAAGCGCTAACAGACAATTTAGGCTCTCCAAATATCAATATACCACGACTTAAAGAGCAATAAATACGAGAAATTAAATAATGAATATGGAATGTTACAAGAATGCCGCTATATTTAACTGACTTTAAGTTACTGACATAATTCAAATGATATTGCTGGACTTGACACTCTTCAATCCTAAAGTATATTTTTTCAAGTAAACCACTAATTTCTTCAGGGTGTTTTAATAATGGAACTATATTGAAACTAATCAAATTAATTATTCGTAAAAGGCTAGCCCAAACATTACATAAATGAAATTTAAGGCCTTTATTTCTTTTATTTGATTCATTACAACGAAAAATTATCAATTCGGGATCTTTCCATATCTCAAGAGCGTCCCCATCATTTATTGCTTTCAATAGTAATTTAAAGACAGTGGCAAACCCTTGTTCCATATTTGAAACTAAATCCTGTTTCTTGAAAACCAAGATTTCACGGTTCAATAAAGTTATACAACATGCAATACAACTTAACGATGGCATCAATTTTTCTGATTTCACTGATCTAAGATCTGTCATATTCGAGAAAAATTCTTCTATACTTGATAAGACATTATTTCCCTTATAGCCAAGACTGAGATATACAACTTCAGTTGGAAACAATGACCGAAAGTTTATACTCATATCATCTTGCATATCTACTTTAATATTCAGCCTTAGAATATCTAAAGATTCTTCGATAATTAATGCTAGCATCGATAAATAGACGCCTTTTGCATTTAGTCTAGCAAATAAGTCATCATCAACAATATTTTTTGTCCCTCCATTGAAAAGATTCAACAAAATATTATCACCATTTTTTCTGACAACATTTTGAATATCAATCTTGAAAAAATTTAATAAATTCCTTGATTCAATATTATACATATCATTGTTGAAATAAAAGTCTATTAAAAAACACAACTGTTTATAGTTTAACTTTTCATTGCCTCTGACTAGTCCAAGTGCCGAAGCCCACAAACTTTGCAATTTTACTAATACAGCTTTACCCTTGTGGCTAAGTAAGTCATGTTGAGACGTTTGTTCCCTATGTTTCCTAAGATCATGGATATCATGATATGGACATCCTTCTTCTGTTAGCTTTTGATGATCAACAGACGTTGAAGCTACAGTAGAGGTTGGTGCGGGAATCGGAGTTTTTCCGTCTTCAACCATAAAACTAAAATTACACTCAATAACTGGACATTTATGAGAGTTATTAGGATTAGCTGTGCTGGGAGATTGACTCAGGGAATAGGTGAAGTCAACTTCATTAATTTCATGTTGGACTTTCTTTGATAATGGATTTGATATTGCAGATTTATTGTTTGTCACATTTCCGTTTATGGCTGACTTAGAATTGATTAAATTCATCTTGTATAAATGGTATACCTTCTGCAAGTTTGTAATCTTATACCATAATGAAGTTAGTTGAGGATCCAATTTAATAACATTCGTCCAGGAATAAACATCAACAAAATTATTTTTGTTGTTCTTACGAGAAATAATAGTAAAATAAGGATCATCGAATATTTCTAAGTATTCTCTACCGCTTGCTATTAATGGATTTAACTTATTTAAGATTGTAATCGGTTTGCTTGAACTGTCCATCTTCTCAGATTGGACTTTTGGCGTTAGTTGTTGTACGACTGAAAGTTGCCGTTTTAAGTCTTCAATTTCCTTTCTCTGTGACAGTATTACCTTCTCATGTTGCGACATTAATTGTTTATATTCTTCAGTTTCTTCTACAGATATTCTTGAGCTAGTTGAAGCTTTCGAATCCTCTTTCTCATTACAACTGTTAGCCCATTCCGGTTCCACGTATTCACATAAATGTGAAACTCCATTCTTTACACAACCACCACAAGCAGGTTTAGCTCTATCACACTTGACTTTTCTTCGCTTACAATTTAAACAAGAGACGGGCACCCTCTTTCGTTGCCGTTGTTGCATCTTGACCTTTTCGGATTCTGTTGCCATGAATATTATACTAACATACTAATAGGAAACCAACCAGCAATAAGTCCACCAATACTGGGATGAATGGCACGTTAAAATTGGTCGTTAGATAGGCTCTTCAGAGGCGATACTAACTGTTATAATTATACTGGTGTTGGCCACTTCTAATGTGTTCAGATGAGAACAATTTAAGGTTCTTTTGTATGCAGGGTGTTCTGTAACCAAAAATTATCACTTGCTTACATTTTACTACCAAGAAGCATTACTAACTAATCAAATAACAATATATTAAAGATGTCGGCCGGTATTCCAGTTAGATTGCTAAATGAAGCACAAGGACATATAATATCATTAGAACTAACTACTGGCGATACTTATCGTGGAAAATTATTAGAAAATGAGGACAATATGAACTTATCGCTATATGATGTGATTATAACAAAGGGTAGAACAGGATCAACCTCCTATATGAATCAAGTATTTGTTAGAGGATCAATGATTAGGTTTATTACAGTGCCTGATATTTTGAAGAATGCACCAATGTTTTTTATGAAGCCTGGCGATAAACCAAAGCCACCGGTTAGAGGACCACCACCTAAGAGAGTCAAGCATTAGATAGATGAAGGGTGGCGATAAGTATGACAATTTGTACATTATAAGTTTTCAAAACACTTCGTCTTCGATCGAAGAGTGATTGTATAGAAAACGCATTTTAGGTATACACCGCAAGTCTATAATTTAACAAATAAAATATAAAATTAATAAGTGTATAGAATATAAATTGTATTGGAACGAAAAGTAACAGAAAACAAGCTACACAAATTATTTCATAGTGACTAACTCTTCAGCAGAAGTTGGATGAATGGCAACACAATTATCAAAATCTTTCTTTGTAGCACCCATTTTAATTGCAACACCGAAACCTTGTAAGATCTCAGCACTTGAATCACCAACGATGTGAAGACCAACAACCTTTTCTTCTGGACCGGCTACGATAATCTTGTAAAGTGTTGGCGACTTTAAATCGTCAGATTCCATCATTGCATAGTACATGGCATTAAATTTTGATTGATAAATTTTAATTTGATCGTCACCATACTTTTCCTTCGCTTGTTTAGTGGTTAAACCAATTGAACCAGCTTCTGGGTGAGAGAAAATAACAGATGGAATATTACTATAGTCTAATTTATCTTTAGCAAAGACTTCATTACCTGAGAATAATCTATTCGATAATCTTCTACCAGCGGCAATTGCAACTGGTGTTAATTCAACTTTCCCAACAACATCACCTAAGGAGAAAATCCTAGGATTTGAAGTTTGTTGATACTCATCTACATAAATTTGACCCTTTTCATTAGTTTCAATACCAACCTTATCCAAACCAAGGTTAGCTAATGATTTCCTACCAACTGTCCAAACCAATTCATCAACTTCTAAGATTTGACCATTACCCAAGTAAACCTTCTTTTTTCCATTTGCAGTAGCTTCAACTTTAGTGACACTGCCTGATTGTTTAATAACGTTTACGCCTAATTTATCCGAATAGTAGTCAGTAACAGTATTTTGAATTGCTTCATCAAATGATCTTAAGACTGTGTCACCTCTGATAACTAAATGAGTTTCGGAGCCAAAACTTTGAAAAATACCTGAGAGTTCAACACCAATATAACCAGCACCAACAACAGCAACCGATTTGGGTTGTTTTTCTAGCTCAAAAAATCCATCTGATGTAATACCCAATTCATTACCCTCAACCTTTGGTGGAATGATTGCTTGACCTCCAGTTGCAATTAAAATTTTATCAGCTGAGAAAACAAATTTTTCATCCTTTTTAAAGGTTTTATCCTCTTGCAAGAACGAAGCTTCTTGATCACCACTAAGAGTTACTTCAACATCACCGTTTGAATTTAAAAACAGCGCAAAACCAAATAAATAGTCAACAGCTTCTTTCGTTAAATTCCTTTCATAGATACCGTTCAATCTTGAAACATAAGCATCCCTCTTCTCTTTAATTAACGACCAATTGAAATCTCCATACTTGACTTCATCATCTGTGGCTGATAAACCATATGACTTTAAATGGTGTCTCTTGTGGGCTAAATCAGCGGCATACCACATAACTTTTTTAGGTACACATCCAACATTAACGCATGTACCACCCATTCTATGAAACTTTGATTCAATTAATAAAACTTTAGCTCCATAAGATGCAGCACGACGTGCCGATGCTACACCTCCTGAACCACCTCCGATAACTAAATAATCGTAATGTTTTGTAATTGTTTGAGTCGGAGCCATGTTAATACTAGAAGAGGACAAATGTCTATTGAAGGACTGTAATCGCAAAGTTGACCTTTTCAATAATTGACTACTTGAACTTGTAAACATAATATTGCTCTAATCTGATTATTAATCTCCTTAGAACCACAGGCAGAAAACTACATCGCGCGGATATATAACGAATTCAAAAATGGAAAAATTAGCTCCGTCACGTTCTATTATACAATTATGAACTTGTACTTTACCTATAAAGCTTCGTTATCATTACAATTTGGATTATTAATCACAATTTCTTCCTTAATGCACTTTCTTAAGTAGGATGTTGTAAAAATTTGCAATTCTTCGGTGATATCATCACGGAAATCATCTTCATCTTCATTATCTCTGATTGAATATTCTCCGGATGCACCGTTTTCAAAATCACACAAATATTCATTGTAGATGTCATCTAATTTATTAGACGCTATATGTTGAAACTTCTCATAGTCAAAGTCATTCATATCAACGGGTGATGAGGAATTTTCCTTGTGTTTTCTCTTAATGTTTATTCCTATATGAGAATTTTTCAATGGATTTCGGTTTTCTTTGATCTCCTGCAATGCTTGAGCATATGTTTTGTCTTCAGCTAGTAACAGACTTATTTCTTCCTTGTCTTCGTGAAATGCCTTCTGGGTATTTGAGACATTGTCTAATGCAGAATATGAAGTGTTGTTTGTAATGTATTCTTGGTTTATATTGTTACTGTATCCAAAAATTTTGTGCAACAAGTCCTTCTTTTGGGCAATTTGGACTTTACGCTTGCCAGTTAATGACAGGTACTGCGAAAAAACCTTCTCCTGAGATGCCTGGTGGCGCTGTCGATATTCCCATAGTAGCTTCCTTTCATCTTCCTCGCTGAACTTGCTATACTTTTTGGATTGTTGTTCGCGATAGAATTTTAGTATAACTTCTAACTCACCTTTTGTATAACCTGGTATTGCTTGGATTATTTCTTTGTTTGTGCTCCTCTTTGCTTTTTTAGATTCTTCTTCACCTTCACCTCCCTCTTCATCAGACGATTCACTTGAGATATCGAATATTAGATTGTTACTGACCTTCTCCGCTGATTCCCAAGCCTTTATTTGGGATTCCTTGATTGCAGGCGGCAAATGATCGCTATGCTGCAAATCTATACCGTTTGGGTAGTTTGTGAAAACGGAATAATCATACATGTTCATATTGATCGGTTTGTGCAATATAAATCCTTGAGCGTTTGTATTGACCTGATTGTTATCGACCGACACAACTTTTTTCAGGGACCCCTGTAAATTTAGCAACTTATTTTTTATCAAGTTGCCATTAGTCGATCGTTTCTGAAGTATCGTAGAGGGCTTCTTCCTTTGACGTTGCTGTTGCTGCTGCTGCTGCTGCTGCTGCTGCTGCTGTCTCTGTTGTTGTATTCTCCGTATGTTGTTGCTAGGTGTACTCAACATTGACGTCGACGACGAACTCACAGTCCTTGTACTATTATAATTCAAGGAATCATTCGGATTTAGGAAACTATGTTCGGGATTCGTCGTATGATGGGATGAAACTCTTCTAAATCTGGGCAAATTGTATTTAGATCCATTACTGTTAGTTGAATTCATTAAGGATGCCTCATTTATTTATATGCTTCTAATCTGGAAATCTGGATCTGCTCCCGATTCGATTTGTTGCTAGATCTGGTGTTGAACTCTTCAGTGCTTTACGCTTCACTACCCTAATTTCCTTAATTATATATTGTTTTATCACAACTTCAAAAGCACGCACTCTATACACTGTATACACGCTGTAGATATGCCGTAGATATACTATATAGACGAACACTCTATGAACATTCTACATAAGCGCTGTAGATAAACGCTGGAGATAAACACGGAGCTAAGCTGGGCAGTCAAACGGACTGCGAATGGCCCTCCCCATACATAAACACAAACAAATAAATAAAATGCTAGATTACCAAATTCGGTAATATCACCCTATTCCACTGGAATAGCTAGATTAGGGTTTATGCATTTGTGCGCTGACGTTAATATTGCGTGTCATGTGTATCCATACACATAGGGCAAAAACCCTTCTTCTCTTCACTAAGTTGTATGAGGTACACTACTCTGGTTTTGTGTAATTTTACGATTTTTTTTCCCAACTGGTGGCCCAAGGCCAGTTCCTCACTCGTTCACTAACAGTAGGATTCTGTATGGTAATTTTTCAACACCACCTTTAATAAAAATTTTTCAATCTTTAATTTTACTAGTCTTTTAGATTATAGCATACTAAGACAAGATGGCTACCGAATTAACCGTTCAATCTGAAAGAGCTTTCCAAAAGGTTCGTATCGTCTAATTGGATAAGTGGATATGTAGCCTGAATAGCGAGTTGTGTAATGAGAGGAAGAGAATAATGAGTAGGTGTAAGGAGATATAAAGGGTAAAGGAAGAGTAAGAGAGAAATGAGAATGTTGAGAAAAGACCATGAGGATTGTGGTCGCATTAAGGGTAGCAATGATGGAAGCGCGTTAGCGAAGAATGATGGTGCAAGAGAAGAGAAGGGGAGAGAATAGTCGATTATTAGAGCGTTTAGAAGTGACCGACCTTTTGGCACATTAAACACAAGGAAATGCTTCCAATGTTGGATATAATATAAAGGGAAGATGAGCTCTTGTTAAAGCTATATTCAGCTAGAGTGGGATACTACAATGAAATTTTTAGCGCTCATACTGTTCAGGACATACCACGGAAGTTTGGTAATCTAGGCATTAAATACTAACTATATAATATAGCAACCTCACATCTTCACCAACCCAAAAGCTAAGGCTAACAGAAGAACCAAGAGATGGTTCAAAGATGTTGGTTTAGGTTTCAAGACCCCAAATACCGCTATTGAAGGTACTTACATTGACAAAAAATGTCCATTCGTCGGTCTTGTCTCTATTAGAGGTAAAATTTTAACTGGTACTGTTGTTTCCACCAAAATGCACAGAACTATCATCATCAGAAGAGACTACTTACACTATGTTCCAAAATATAACAGATACGAAAAGAGACACAAAAACTTAGCTGCCCATGTTTCTCCAGCTTTCCGTGTTCAAGAAGGTGACACTGTCGTTGTTGGTCAATGTAGACCAATTTCTAAAACTGTTAGATTTAACGTTTTAAAAGTTGCCGTTGCTGCTTCTAAATCTAAACAATTCTCTAAGTTCTAAGGTATAAACTACTTTATTTAAATAATTACAAAAAAATTATTGTTACATATATTTAATTTGTTTATAAAGTTTGTTTATGTTCTATTAGGGTATATTTTTCTTTCTTTAATGTTACATTAGTCTGATAAATCACAATGTAGAGTTTCTTTATTAAAGGCAAATGTACCTGGCATCATAAAAGCAACAATGGAACTAAAAAGGGATCGCTTCTATTTGTATAGACAGAGAAGATAATCTATATATTCGAAGGAGGTTCAATCTTCTTAACATCTAATTTCTTGGTACCCCATTCCTTTAGCAAATGTAATAACTCGCCTTCTTCATGCAACTTAACAAAGTCGTCACAACCACCTTTACTATCGTTTGACTCTCCGACCAAAATATTTGGTACAGTGTTTCTCCCGGTGATTTCGCCTAGGTATTCTTGTAATTCAGCACCATGTTTATGTTTATCCAACTCAACAATGGTTGGTTCTGGCGTGATTTGATAGCTATCATGTAGTAATTTCTTAACTCTTTTAGAATATGGACAGTAGGTCTTTGAAAAAATAGTCATTGGCGTTAATGACCTAATTTGTATGAATTCTTTCGCTGGATCAAACTTTACCATGGAGTCCAGACTTGCTTTCGGAATAGTCAACCCATCGTCCTTATTTTCTAATTGTTCGACCGTTTGACCTTGTTCTTCTCCTAACTTTAAAATTTCATTATTTATAGCAGTGTCCAATTTGTCGTCATTTTTGGATTCAATTAAGCTATTTGATGTCAATAAAGTCTTGGTGTTTGATCCTCGGGGTGTAACAGATTCTGAATTGGAGATAGATTTATATAATAACATAATTAATAAAATAGAAAATGTGGCTAATCCAACAACCCTAAGCTTTCTGCGACTAATCATCTTTACAATTACTTTAATAGCACCTCTATTAGCCAGAAGAAGAATGAAACAAGTGTTTGATAGGAATGGTGAACTTAGAGCAGTCCAAACGCGTAATTTTGACACCCTCATTTTGATACTTAAAATTTTCTTATTGCCGATGTGTTTAGAAATGTGATTCTGGTATCACATTTTGATCACCACATTGATATGACCGTGTAATTATTATAGTAGTCAAATATTATACCAGTCAAATTGGTTCAATCTGTATTCTAAAGTCTGTCTATGTTTAGCTGGAATAAAATAACCTTAGTCCATTAGTTTAGGCACTAGCCACACAAACTCTACAGAGTGTATTGGCCAAACAGCAAACTACAAAGATTCGGTCTAACGATCTTAAATTTAGTTCTATAAAGAAGTCTAGCTATATGATTAAATAGGAGCCTATAGGTAGAACCCTAATTGCTCGTTATGATTTTTTTAATTTTTCGAGTAATATTCTAAAAGCTCACAATAATTAAGAGTTGAATTTATAGAGACACTGGAGATACTACACTTATGAACCTTGTTTCTTGGATAAATCTTTGAGGATTGTGGTTTTAAAATTTTCTTAGAGAAAATTGCAGTTAATAATCGTCCCAATACCAGACTATTGGTGGTAGAAGTTGAAAGGGCTATGTTATGCTGCTAATAAAGTAATTGTTGCAACTTGCTGCGAACAGTCCACAGTAGATTTGTGGTTGAAGGCTGTTTGCAATTGAAAAACTATCCAGTTTTGTAAACTTATAACTTATTTAGTATATAAGCAGTAGATTTGTCTTCTATTATCCTTCCATTTTTTTTCTTTTTTAAGTATTCTCTTATTTCCTAACTTAGCTTAACTAATTTTTGATTGCTTCAACGATGTCTCAATTTATTAAAGCAAGCACTGTCTCCGGTTTAACTTTAGCTTTAACTGTTCATACATTTATTTTAGATACTTTAGGTTTAAAGCAGTTATACAGTTTGAACGCATCATCCGCAGTTGTTACTCCATTATCAGATACCTTAGATCGGTACCATATTATTGCTGCCAGGCTTGATAGCAAAAGAAGGGTTGATGTGCGTTTGGGTGGAGACCTTAAATATATTATTGAAAGACGAACAAGGTTTTCCCCCATCTGGCATTTGAAAAGTCCGGATGGAAAAGTGGAATATGTCACTCTTCATGTTGGTTTGCCATATAGGTATTTTGATGTCCATACTTTAGGAATCCATAGAGATATGTTTTATGATGTGGGATTAAATGGTTTTTTCAGTAGTTTCTACATGAATGATGGTTTCAGATACTCTTGGTCAAAATCATCTAAATATTTAGAAAAAGTTGGAAATCCTAGTGCTGGAATAGATGGGACTAGAGCCCGAATTGCCCAAGTTAGATTATTGAGAAACCTTAAACTTGATTTTGAACTCGCTGTTGACCTGGCCATCTCTGAAGACAATATTCCAATTATTTTAGCAACAGCTTTCATTTCAATGTTAACTCAATGGGGTTTTGGTGATATTACTGATACGACTGGACCTGTTACACAACCTGTTCCACGTTTATTAGCTAAAAATGCAGATGATGATGAAACTACGAAGAAAGAATCAGTTTTGGTAATTGAGAAAAGTGATGATTTTGAGTATATTGTTGAAGCTGTTTAAAATTGGTAGTATTCCGATGTTAAATCAAATGCGTGAGTCCATTTGTTGCAACCATTGCAATCTTTTTTTTTCCAATAGATAAAAGTAGAATATAACATATATTGGTTCATCTGTAATTATAATTTACCAATAGAGTAGGCATCCCTTAACTACTTGTTATGCCTTGGTAATTTTAATTCCAATTTTTTATTTGATATTTATAGTTTGTTTAATACAATGATAGCAGGCATTCTTGCTGCAAATTTACAACTATATTATGTCCCTTTAGTATTATATAAACTATATCCAAAATAGTAATAAATTAGTAAACTTTATCAACAAAATAAAATAAAAAAACATCCTGATATACAAAAATTATAGTAATGGCAAAAGAGCTATACAATACAAGTTTGGGAACTCATTAGCGAGCAAACAAGAATATTAATTTTCCATAACCCCTTCTTTTAGTAAGACTTTTTCGATTTCTTTAAATAAAGTGTCTGTTGTAACTTTCGAGCCTTTTACTCTTACACAAACGATTTCAGATTTCTGGTCAAATTCCCTTGGATTGATCTTTATTCTAAACTTACAATTCTTTAAATTAAATGCGTTATGTTTGGAAATTGCACCAGTTATATTATAACCAACTTGATCATTCTTTAAATTCTTTAAACCAAAATTTGACCAACTATTTAATAATGCAAACAAAGCAGTTGACATTTCTTGTTTTGGTAAAATTGTATTAAATCTTTTAATTTCGCTGTCGATACTTGATGAAGAATGAGATGATGAGAACCACCTAAAAAATGAATTCGATTTCGATTTCTCTTCGACCGAAGCTGACCTGGACTCTGCTGGTGATGGTAACTGAGTTGGTTTTGATGTAGCTTCTTCAATTTTTTTTTTAGAACCCCATGACAATTTCCTGAAAATTGATCTGTTTCTCTTTTGCTGTGGCGCTGGTCTATCTTGTTTATTAGTCGAATCTGCTAACGGTTTTTTAGTATCATGGGATGGTGCCATTGGTGGCAAAGTTTCAAGTGCACCATCTACTGAAGTTTGCGGATGTTTTTGTTTACGGACTTTTGGGTATGGTTTTGACATAGAGGAATTAGGAATATTTTTGAGATCCGGTATTAACATTGATTCAGCGCTAGGTAACATTGATTTAGTCCTTGGGTCTTTAGTAGTTGAAATAGATTCCTGTGTTCTCTTGTTTGCTTGCCTAAGAGTTGATTTATCTTCGGGTAATTTAATATTGTCAAATACGTCCGAGTCATCATCTTGATCATTATTAAATCTTTTATTATCTGAACCTGTGATACGTGATGATTTTCGTATATCTGAATAATTGCTCTTTCTTTTATGTACTTCATCATTTTTAGTAACAAAAGTTTCGTCTGGTTCTTCCTCTTCGTGAGGTAAATCAGGCAATTGTGAAGTTGGTCTCTGACTAATTCTTTTAGCATTTCTATTACTAACAGTCGAATATTTAGAATTTCTTCTGTTGCCAGCATAATATGAAGATCTCTTATTCGCCAAATGATCATCGAAATCCATAATGGAACCTTCATCTAATGGTTCATCATCATCATCATCATCATCCTTCTCCCCTGTTAAACCGGCTCTATCCAATCTGTCAGCAAAACTTGTCCTTAATGCAGGTAAATTGGCTGTTTCAGTTGGCATTTCATCTCTTGTTCCATATAGTATAGAATTTAAATCACGATAAGACTCTTTAGTTGAATACATTGTTAAAACTGACAATCTCTTATTTGAATTGGTAAAGCATCTTGATTTCCTAGTTACATTAGGAATCTTAACATCACCAATTAGAGTTTTAGGTTCTGATGCATTAACAACTGATGCCCGCTTTGATCCTTTAGAATCCTCCCCATTAACAATACCATTAATATTTAATTGAGAATTCAATAATCTCGATTTTCTAATTTCTGATAAATATTCTTCGCTTAGATCTGAAGTATCCATAGCTGGTTCAGGTAATTCATAATCATCTTCTTTATTATAATAACTATCCCTTGAAATTCTTTTTTCATCATCTTCGATTGCATTCATTGTTTCCTTCTCATTATATTCCGGCTCTTTGAGAATTATTGACTCTCTATGTTTTCCCTTCCTCTTTTCATCAAGCTTTCTAAATTCTTTCAATTCTGAATCTAATGCTTCTTTAGCTCTATTTATTTCTTCGTTTTCATAAGCAGTCCATAATGGATCTAATCTTGATACAGGCCTTCTCTTTAAGACTGGAGTAGTTCTCCTTCTTGGAACTGGCTGTGTAACGGATCTTCTTTTTAAATTTTCAACTTCTTCAGCAGTTAGTTCATCTTTATTGTTATTGGTGGCACTATCAGACACAGATCTGTGGTTTTGTTTAGATCGTCTCTTTGGCTGCTTAATTTCTGAATCATCAACCTCAAATTCATTTTCACTATTGTTAATTCCATTATCATCTTTAATTAAAATTGATAATTTCTTCGAACTCAATAAAGATCTTCTATTTTGCCTTCTTTTTTTCTTCTCTAATTCTTTTCTTGCTCTTATTTCGGCTTCGTGTTTTTTTCTTTCAATTTCCATTAACCTTTCATATTCTTTTGCTTGCTTTTCTTCTTCATCAATTAAATTCTCATCATCTTCATCATATTGCTCTTGATTGAAAATTTTATCACACAAAGTTGCAAAAGTTGCAGATGTTCTTTTGGTCTGTTTATTCATATACTCCCAATCAGTTTCACCTGATAATTTAGCATATGTTGCTAATAATTTCATTGTAATGGAATTTCTTTTTAACCCAGTTGTCATTGATGTTCGTAAAGACTTTCTTCTGGATAATCTATTCTTAGAACCACTTTTTTTAATGACCGAATTTCTCATTTTAGATTTTGAGGGCGATGTAGTTATCCTTGCAGATGACAATAATTCGTTAGTGTCAACTTCGTGTATAATTGGATTACTTTTTCCAACAGTAATATTACCTTTTGATGGCAACAGAGGAGGCAACGACCCAATTGAACCATTCTTTTGAGCAGAAACAATATCATTATAAATGTTTCTTGGAACTGCTGGAGGTGGTGCATCATCATATTGGTTGTTATATCGCCTAGGAGATTTATGTGGTGACTTTCGAGGAGATTTAGCTGGAGATCTAACCGGAGAATGTGCATAGGAAAATCTTTTCGATGGTGATTTATGTGGCGAATTATTAACACTGGAAGCAATTGATAATCTAGCATTGTTGGTTGAAGCTCTACCATTGAGATATTGGAACGAGGTTGGTCTTGAAACAGTAACTTGACTAACCCTTTTCTTTCTTGGGGTACCTTTATTACTCATTGACCCGCTATGCGCTATACCTCTCCTTCTATTAAAACTTGGTGATTTTCTCGGAGTACTACTAACTTGGTCATCTTGGTTATGTCTATACCTCATTAATAAAGCGTAAAAAGTTTTCTCAGGATTTGAACCTTGTTTTAATAGACAATTTATAATCTCTTCTTGCGGTCTGTCGTGCCATAAAATTGATAAGTTAGATAATATTTGCTTATCAATGTTTTTAACCGATCCTAGGGACTTATAAGCAGTCTCTGGGTGAGGCAAAGATTTCACACTTATTAAATCTTCATTTGGAATTGGATATTTATTTAATAAAGGATGGCTTAAAATCTTTTCTGTTGGAATTCTTCGGATTGGGTCAACCGTTAACATCTTACCAATTAAATCTTTCGCCTCGCTACTAATTTCACCGGGCATTTCAAAATTACCAGCTTGAACTTTTAACAACAAATTTCTAATATTTTCATCGTCGAAAGGTAATCTACCGGTCAATAAAGCAAATAATATTACCCCACAAGACCATACATCCGATGCTGCACCATGATACTTCAAGCCACTAACGATTTCAGGAGCAGCATAATGAGGCGAACCGCATGAAGTTTCTAACAACTTACCGTTACTTTCTAAAGCCGCCATACCAAAATCAGCCAACTTAACGTTCAATGAATCATCTAGCAATAAATTTTCTGGCTTTAAATCTCTATGGCAAATTCCTAAAGCGTGGCAATAGGCAGTACCTAGTATAATCTGTCTGAAATATTTTATAGCTTCGGCTTCTTGTAATGGCCCTCTTTCAACTAATAAATCAAACAATTCTCCCCCTTCAACATATTCTAACACCAAATAAAGCGCCTTTGATGTTTCCCAAACATCATACAACCTCAACACATTTGGATGCGTCAACAACTTCATAATAATAATTTCTCTTTCTATTCCATATGGTAAGCCTGCATCATCTGTAGTCTTGCCATTCAAACCTTCATCATTCAATTCCGATTTCGATACAACCTTAACTGCTGCTTTCTGTCCCGTGGTTTGGTGTGTGGCCAATAACACTCTACCTGTCGCCCCTCTTCCCAATGTCTTACCTAACCTCCATGGCCCAATCTTTTGAGGATGGCTGTGATGTGAGTTCGATATTAACGACGAAATCGATGCTTGTCTTGAGTGACTTGACATATGGGTACTATATATCTATTATGGGTATTAAACAAACAATTTAAAAGAATGAACAAGCGAATGAATCAAATACGGTTAAGAAGAAAAAGAAAATAAGGAAAAGAGAGACTTACAGTTAATTTTAATCCAATTTGGTGTTGTTTAGTAGAAGTTAAAAAATTGTCGAATAGCAGTGAATCGTTTTAGGTAAAAATTATAGTATACGCGTTCGCGTTTCTTTCAATCGAGCCCATTTTTCAGCTCCTTACATTTGTAGATTTGGTGCACTAACGTGGTAAATTATTTAACTATATTGTACATTGATTATCTAATAGATTACTGAGTATGTTAATTACGAACACCGTTTGTAATTCTTCGGAAAATAAGAATGTGCTTGTTGCAACTCATTAGAAGCATATAGTTCTCGAGGGTCAATCAGTTTTTAGCTGCAACTGCGGCAGAAAATTAGCAATTCTAGGAGTCGGACCTTGGAGCTTACTTAATAATGGATATTGAATTTGGTACATTTACTGGATAAACCATAGATGAGGATTCAAATATCTGCTCTACGCAGACATATGTGTGAAGAATGGAGGAATAACGTAGACACCGCAACAGTTGCAGAGATTAGCCCACGGCTTTTGCAACTTCGCCATTGCAGTAGAACCAAATTTGGATGTTAGAGGTTTCTATGTGATTGCTATCCGTGACACTGACGTTCAACTCGTAAATATTGCACAACAGAAGACCTTTTGGTCATTATGACAAGTATGCTACGATTCAGTCAAACCTGCGCTGGACTTAAGGCTGGCGCTGTTGCTCCAGCAGATCAAGCATTTAAAGCTACCACATTAAGAATAAGTTGCTTTTATTACATTAAACGAGAAACTTTTAACAGAATTTACGAATGCTATACATCTGACCTAATATACAAATTTCACCCAAACCCAACGACTACCATTGATCTCTTACAATATCAACAAGACACTATCATGAACACAATTAACCTCATCGCAGCTCTTATACATCCTGAGCACCTTTTGCAGCGTCCTATCGTTTATAAACCCATACCAGTAAGTAATTCTAGCTGCTTATTAATATCATTCTCAACTGCTTTATTATTTGCCTTAATTTCTTCGTCTTTCTTTAAATCTTCTTTTAGCTTTTTAGCATCCAAGACATTTAGAATCTTTTGCTTACTTGTAGTGTCGCTACTTCCTAATAATTGTTTAATTTCATTAATTTCCCTTACGTTAGAATTCAATTTGTCTATACTATTTCTGGCTGATTTAGACTTAAATTTTAATTTTGACTTCGAAATTGCCGATTTCTTTTTATTTACACCTGATCTGGCCTTACTAGCTTTATTATTATTCTTTGCTACCATACTTGTTTTAGACAGTCCAGCATACTTCTTCTACCGGCCTGAACTCATCTCCATATAGTCCCTTCAAAAATTTGTTGTATCACGTGATCTCAATATGAAGAAGACCTAGAAAAAATTTAGTTCCATCCCATTTAGTAGTAATATATATTATATAGAAGACATAGTTATCACTTAACAGAAGTAAGCTTATTCAACATGGTTTCAACTCATAATAGGGATAAACCTTGGGATACACCAGATATAGATAAATGGGCAATCGAGGAGTTTGAACCAGAGCATAACGCATCTGGATTACATTTTGCAGAAGAATCTTCGTTCATGACTTTGTTTCCGAAATACAGAGAACAGTATTTACGTTCGATTTGGAGTGATATTACCAAGGCGTTAGACAAACATTTTATTTCCTGTCAATTGGATTTGGTTGAGGGATCGATGACTGTTAAAACTACCAGAAAAACATTTGATCCAGCGATGATTTTAAAGGCAAGAGATTTAATTAAATTGTTGGCTAGATCAGTTCCATTCCCTCAAGCAGTTAAGATATTACAGGACGATATTGCTTGTGATGTTATAAAGATCGGTAACTTTGTTGCCAACAAGGATAGATTTGTGAAGAGAAGACAGAGATTAGTTGGACCAAATGGTAATACCCTCAAAGCTTTAGAGTTGTTGACCAAATGTTACATATTGGTTCAAGGTAATACTGTGAGTGCAATGGGGCCATTTAAAGGGTTGAAGGATGTGAGAAGAGTGGTTGAAGATTGTATGAGGAATGTCCATCCAATTTATCATATAAAAGAGCTAATGATCAAACAAGAATTGGCAAAGAAGCCAGAATTAGCAAATGAGGACTGGTCGAGATTCTTGCCAATGTTCAAGAAGAGAAATGTTGCTCGTAAGAAGGCTAAGCTGGTCAATACCAAAGAAAAGAAAGTCTACACTCCATTCCCACCTGCTCAATTGCCTAGAAAGGTTGATTTACAAATTGAGAGTGGTGAGTATTTCTTAGGCAATAAGGAAAAACAATTGAAGAAATTACAAGAGAAACGTGAGAAACAAGAAGAAGTCACCGAAGCCAGAAAACAAGAACGCTTAAAGGACTTCGAGGCCCCAGCCGAAGACTCCTACAAAAATAAACTTTTAAAGAAGGAAAAGAAAGACAAAAAGGATAAGGAACATAAAAAGGAAAAGAAATCTAAAAAGAGATCCAGCGAAGATGATCTTGATTCATCTGAAAGCTCGAAAAAGTCCAAGAAATCTAAGTCTAATAAGGATCAAGAATCTGATTAATTTCATCAATAGAATTGTATAGTACTTTAATAAATAGTGGTTGACTAGCATCCTCTGGTTGGTTGTAAGTATCTCTACATGTTGTTTAAATACATTTATGGATAGCTCGTTACTTAATTAAGCTCACTGTAGATGTGTGGCTCGTTTTCTTTTACCTATTAGGAAGTGTTTGTTTATGTAAATAAAGGAACTGCATATACGTGATTCTATAAGGAAAATTTCTACCATACCACCTTGAATACTATAATATTGCAGACTTGAAGGTAATTATAGGGTAGGAGAAGCAGATATAACGGATTTGAGTAGCTTAAGACCCCAATATGACCTCGAGGTTGGATAAATTGATTTCATTTGTGGAAAAGTTGGATGAAAAATCCAATAAATTAATTACATCGATTGAAGAATCCAATTTTTTAATTGACAATATAGTTGCCCATACCAGAGACATTTCGAGTGCAGATGTGAAGATTGAATCAATAAGTGAATCTATATTTAATCATTATCAGTATTTAAATCAGTTTCAGAATTTGTATGAAAAATGCTTTTACTTAGAATCAAATTTGCACTTGGAAGGTAACTTGACCAACGAAATATCTTTTGACAATTTAAGCAAGGAATATGAGTTTTTGATGTGTAACTATGCAAATCATGAGACAATAATCGATCCAGAAGGGCTTAACGAGTATTTGAATAGTTCAGAAAACATGTCTGTGTCCACAACAACGCCAGTTTTGAAGAATCAGGTATCTATCTCCAATTTACAATTAAAGCCAATAAGATGTAAGCCAAAAAAGATTTATAAAAAAAAATCAAGATATAGATTATCAAGTATTTATAATATCAATCCAATCGCATATGAAGGATCGATGTTGTCGGTTACTGATGATGAGCCAATGTATTCGCCAGTAAACGCTGCCAGAATACAACGTATGGTTCCCTCGAATAGTGAAAAGACAAACACTTCATCAAATATTATGGACACTAATGGACATCAAGACGAATTAAATACAATTTCTACTTCACCGGAAGTTCAATCCTCAGTAAGGTATAGATCAAACTCATTACCTGAGATGAATAAAACAATTCATAGAAATATACTTGGAGATAAAGGGGCAATGAAATCGTCAAATATTCTAAAAGAGTTCGGTCATATTGATAATGAACTTGAAGATTTAAGACTAACTAGATTGAATCATTTCATAAGTTATAACAATTTTACAAAAGTTGATTCGTACAATAGATCAAGTGAGTCACCCAGCTCACCGATAGATATAAACGACCATTCAGAATTTGACAATCTTTCAATTTTCTCAGATGTTTCATATTATTCGCCTGAAAAGCAAGAGACTACAGCACTAGATAGTTTTGATAATTTTGAAAGATTTTTAAGACAGTCAAGAGTTGATTTAAATAATGCATTCCCAAACTTAATTAGAACATCAACTTCTCATGATAGTATTTTTCAACTGCAGTCTCAACCGCAGTTACATAAAGAGCAAGCGTCAACTGGTTTTTTACCGTCCTCATTCAAGTTTCATAATCCAATCCATAATGTTCAATTGAATTCTTCGAAGATTGCAACTCCTACCATCGAGCCTATTTATTTCAATAATGATAGTTTAAATAATAGAGAATCAATTAATGAGAAGTCTAAAAAACTATTAAATGAGGTAATATTAAAGAATGACAAAAAGGTAATCGCTGAGTCTGAAATTGAATCACCGCTATCAAAGTCAAAAAAATCCAATTTTTCATTATTTAATTTTTCATTAACTTCTCCAAAAAAGATGAGCTCTAGTGCAGAAGATTCCACTGTTCGTAGAAATAATATTGATCTAATAAGTAAGTCTTTAACTGATAGTTTTATGAGCCTAGTTAATACCCCAACTAAGAAGAATGATTCTACTCCTGCGAAGATAAGATCTTTAAAGTCACGACCGAAACAATATCCTATTTCGATAGAGAATGACAGCCAAATCAAAAGATTACCAATTAGAATATCTAGATCTGATGGATCTCATTCAAATTTAATTATCGGTCCAAACAAAACTAAAATCATAAATCATGGACAATCATCTGTTTTACGACAACCTCTAGTTAGTAAGATTAGTCATAATTCGTTAAGAGAAGCATTAATTCAAAGTTTCCTTGACTAAAATCCTAACTCCTTTATTGCATTATTATACGTTTTATTAGCTGTTTGGTTTTGATTGTTGATGTGGTTGCAAAATTACTTTGGTTGAGATACATAAAAACTCAAAGTATTTGCTAAAATTTAATTCTTTTTCGCTATTTATGTTTCAATATTTTTGTTCTGAATAACTAAATTTCATAGTATAGCTGAATTACTTTCCTTCGATAAGCTTAATCATATGTTTTACTGAATTTTATAGGCGAATTCGTGGTTATTTTTATTTGTGTACATTTATTCTATAGATACTAATATACAATACTTTTATAAAGACTTTCAATTGTCAAATCCGTCATTTGTAAATAATTTGCTATTGTTTCGTTTGGCGTTAGTCAAACTTTTTTCAATCCTTTTTTCCTTTAAACTTTTTATTTGTTTTTTGATGCTGTTATTTCTGGACAAGTAAGTAATTGAAGCTTTCGAGCCTGAAGCAACTTTATATTGTCTACTTATAGTAACACCAGAAAATTGTTGTTTACCATCTTTAATTTGGACACCTTGTTGTTCGTTAAACGATTTGAAAGATTTAATAATAGAAGGTTTTTTAAACACTGGCATTAAATCAGCATCCTCATCAGTGTCAGCATCTGACGTAAATGCTCTCTTCCTAGAACTTATATTATCTTCAATTTCAATTGGGCTCTGTGATTTTCTAGTATTCAAATTATTCAAACTTTTAGTTTTCAAAGTTTGTAAATCATCGATCTCTTCATCTGATGAATTAAAACCATGTTGGAATCTAGATATTTTTTGTATTCTGTTATATTCAAAATCATCTTCATTATTGTTTGATAGAAATGATAATTGTTTTTGAACAAAGGATTCTTCAATTCTAATGGTTTTCTTTATTGGAGCTTCTTTATCAATAGCATCATCTTCTTCATTTTCTTTCTCGCCTTCTTTACCATCATCTTTAAATGGGTCTTCATTTATAGTTTGATTATCATTATCATTATCATTATCAGCATCATCGATTTTAATGGTTAATGTTGGATCTTCAATTGAAGCAAAGAATGCTTTTGATTTTTCATTTTTTGATAATGCATGTAACTTTTTATTTGAAATTAACCTTTCTTGTTGTTCTTTTAATTTTTGATTTCTATACCTCATTAACATTTCATCTTCTTCATCACTCAATTCAATGTCAAATCCATTACCGGCAGCCCTTTTGGTTAATCTATGATTTTTAATATCATCTAATAATTTTTCTAATTCTTTTTGATCACTGATTTGATATTGTTCCATAAATTTTTTTCTGACTTCTTCATTGTTCAAGTCAATGTTGAAATTGTTATCGATCATTTTTTCGTCTTCTGAATTAGCTTGCTCATCTGATAAATCATCATCAATACCACCCAACCCATGCCATTCATCCTCTGATTCTTCTGCCTCACCTTCGACCATATTGGTAATACCTTTTCTTTCTAGTTCCTTTCTATTTTTACGTAATTTTAATTCTTTTCTTCTTAATTTATCTTCAAACATTTTAATTCGTTGTTTGATTATTTCTGGATCTTCTTCGTGTTGTTCTTCCTCATTTTCTTCAATGTCAGCTAAATTATTGTTTTTACGAATTAATTTGCGGCTCCTTTCAAAATTTAATGGAGTAATAAAATCATCATCTTCATCCTTCTCCGTCATATGATGATTAATCTGTTTGAATAATTGAGTGTCCTGATCGATTTGAGATGTATCATCATCTATCTGAGTAGATTGTGCATCGATCTGAGTAGAAATTGAATCAGGTTGAGTAGTGGTCTGCGTTAAATCTTGAAATGAAGGTAATTCCTTCCTACAATCTAACGAGATTGACCTGTCTTCTGGTATTTCGGAATACGATGAACTGGTGTTTTCCCTTAATTTTAAATTTTGAAATAGTTCATAACCTTCATTTTCATGGCGGTATGTAACTGGCACATCTTCCAGAGCTTCATTTATAAGTGAATCATCTTTTCTTAGATCCTCAAATCCAATTATATCATTATGCACTTGTTCAATTTGAGATCCCTTTCTAAATGCTTGTGTTAGTGACGTACTATCGCCAAAAACTTTTTTAAGATCTTGTGTGTTTATAGTTTTGATTATCTCGTCATTACCCAAGCTATCGCCATGTTCAATATCTTTCGCACCAAACATGTAACTGTCATCATTTCTTTTTCTTTTCGAATCCTCATTTGTAATTGATGGATATTCTCCTTGTTTTTGTGATTGTGCGTTATCATTGTCATCATCAGATAAGATCAATTTCTTTGGCTTTCTTCTAGAATTAATATAATCAATATCATCGTCTTCATCGTTTATTTCATTTTTTTCATTTATGTCATCTTCGTCATCTTGCAGCAACACATAATTGGACGCATCGTCATCAGATCCAATATCACTATCAGGAACCTCTCCTTCATCACTATAACTATTCTCATCTTCATCATCTTTTACTTCATCTTTGGTCGAATTTTTACTTAATAATGCCAAAGCAGCTCTTTCTCTCATTTTTTCTTTCTTTCTAATATTTCTGGCTCTTTCGAACTCCCTTTCCAATAATGATCCCATAACTTCTTCGTCTTTTTCCATTTCTTCAATTAATTCATGGTTTGGGTTCAATTGTTTATGGGCTTGCAATTGACTAATATTTGCTTTTTTCAAACTATTCAAAAATCTTTTAGATTCTTTTGATTGTAGATTGTTACTAATGAAATTTCTCATATTCTTAGGCAAAGTTGAAGCTACCTTTGATTGTTGGTTCAATTTCTTTTTTGAAAATTTCTGTTTAATTGTTAATTTTTCCTCTTTTGTTAATTGTGGGACTTCCTTTAGTTCGTGGTTGATGTTAGCTGATGAGTATGTTAACGACTCCTCAATCCTTTCTGAATCTGAATCTAGCTGAATCATTTTTTTAGCATTTGATTCACCTTCATCATCTTTGGTAGGTGAAGATGATAATCTTTTTTTTAAATTTTGTGCATACAATTCAATTGGATTCTTGTTCGATCTTTTTAAAGCTGGGTCCAATGGCTTTGGCTTGTTCTTGATTAAATCTAATACATTGATTTCATCATCGCTTTCTCTTTCTGACAATGAGAAAGAATTGTTCCTTTTGTTGCTGGAAATTTGTACCGGTGAAGTAACAGGGCTAGATTTAGCATCATATTCTAGTTCCAATTGAGAACTCCTTTCCTCAACCGAAAGATGTTGATCATTTTCATCTTCATCATCAAATGCAGACAATAGCTTCTCCTTAGTAAATAAAACCTTTTTTTGGAATTCAGGTTGAATATTCTTCTCACGTTTTTGGATGCTTAAAAATTCTTCAATTTCTTTCATTTGCTTCGATGAGTATTCAGCAGAAGGCTTTGACGTAACAACGGTATCATTAACAGCATCAATTAGATCATTTTCTTCATCAGTCAAGGATGTACGCGTAATTTCTGCTTCTAACTGTTCTTGTTCTTTTTCTCTAGCTAACCTTTCTTTACGTTTACGGTCAGCTAGCATTGAAATTTTAGCTTGACGTTCTTCTTTTGATAACGGAGCCGTTGATTCTTTTTCTTCTTCCCTTTCAACTAAATCAGCTACGAATAGATGATTGGCATCTTTGGTCGTTGGTTGGATCTTCTGAGTATTCTTCAACAAATCACCATCAGATGGCTGCACAATCAATTGTGTTTCATTAGATAGCCTTGTCTCGATTCTACGCCCCTCTGATTCCCTATATATACCTTCTACTCCTTTGGATATTATCTGTGTTTCTGGTTCATCGCGTTCAACTGAAGCAATATCAGCATCTTCCACGGACAACTGTGGTAGCCGTTGGATCTCCTGTTTTTCCTCCTTCTTCCTCTTGTTACTGTCGACTGCTTGCAAAATAGACTTGCTAAACTCTAATGCATCGAAATTCGGTGTAGTATTACTTTCTGTGTCCTTTCCGCCTGCTTCTGCGCCTATATCACCACCTACCTGTTCTCCATACAATCTCCTTTTAACCTTGTCGAGAATGCTTAAATCTCCCAATTTAGATATTCCAGCCTTCTGCAATGACTTTGAAATGGCAGCCACATCGATCTTCATTCCTAGCGCCAGTTTGCTTGGTCTCACTTGTTCATTCTCTGTTTCGTCTTCGTTCTCCGACCTCTCGTCTATCTGAGTATCCAAATTAATATCGTAGCCTTTGAACTGATTGCAGGCATCGTCGTCTATCTCATCTAAAAGATCCATCTTATCTGCTTCTAGATTGCTATGTGGAGTTATCTAGTAAGATGAATTATAAAAAGTCAGTAAACAATTCTAAACAGTTGTTTCTTAAAGGTTTCTTACAGCGTTCTTAGAGCGTTCTTACAACATCCCTATGAAACATCCTTGACATCGCATTTGCAACAAACCGCGTCAATGGTAATGTTCTACTAAGAACGCGTCTCACTGACCAAACCCATCTCTGTAGCCATTCAAGCAGCCAGCAAAAAAAAAAGAAAGGCTGACCTGTATATATCTCTTCGTTTAACGTCCTCGTTTAATCTTCTCGTTAATCTCGTCGTTTATCTCCTAATGATTTCACATGCAATTAATATCACGTGCTCTTATAAAATTGGAAAATTTTTTTTTTTCCAATTTAATTAGTTTACCACGAGTCAAATTGTTGGTGTGTGGCTCATTATCAATCCCATATAAATACAACCAGAATTTTCATCATTTTTTTTCTTTCTCTATTGAAACTTTTTTTTGTCAAATAGACTCTTTCTTTTCTAATCCATTCATTTATTAACAAGTATGTCTGCTGAAACCCCAGAAACTTTTCTCTTCACATCTGAATCCGTCGGTGAAGGTCACCCAGATAAAATTTGTGACCAAGTTTCGGACGCTATCTTAGATGCTTGTTTGGCAGTTGATCCATTGTCCAAAGTTGCTTGTGAAACCGCAGCCAAAACTGGTATGATTATGGTTTTCGGTGAAATTACCACCAAAGCCCAATTAGACTACCAAAAGATTGTCAGAGAGACCATCAAACACATTGGTTACGACGACTCAGCAAAAGGTTTTGACCACAAGACATGTAATGTCTTGGTTGCCATTGAACAACAATCACCAGATATTGCACAAGGTTTACACTATGAAATGGCCTTAGAAAAGTTAGGTGCTGGTGATCAAGGTATTATGTTCGGTTATGCTACTGATGAAACAGACGAAAAGTTACCATTAACCTTGTTATTAGCACACAAGTTGAACGCTGAATTAGCTTCAGCTAGAAGATCCGGTGCTTTACCATGGTTAAGACCAGATACCAAGACCCAAGTCACCATTGAGTACAAGAAAGATGGTGGTGCTGTTATTCCATTAAGAGTTGACACTATTGTTATTTCAACTCAACACGCTGACGAAATCACCACCGAAAAGTTAAGAGATGAAATTCAAGAACACATTATTAAGAAGGTCATTCCAGAACACTTATTAGATGACAAGACCGTCTATCACATCCAACCATCCGGTAGATTCGTCATCGGTGGTCCTCAAGGTGATGCCGGTTTAACTGGTAGAAAGATCATTGTTGACACTTACGGTGGTTGGGGTGCTCACGGTGGTGGCGCTTTCTCTGGTAAAGATTTCTCCAAGGTCGACAGATCTGCTGCTTACGCTGCTAGATGGGTTGCTAAATCTTTAGTTAACGCTGGCTTAGCTAGAAGAGCTTTAGTCCAATTTTCCTACGCTATTGGGGTTGCAGAACCATTATCCATCTATGTTGATACTTATGGTACTTCCAAATACTCCTCAGATGAATTAGTTGCCATCATCAAGAAGAACTTCGACTTGAGACCTGGTGTTATTGTCAAAGAATTAGATTTAGCTAGACCAATCTATTTCAAGACTGCTTCCTACGGTCACTTCACCAACCAAGAAAATCCATGGGAACAACCAAAGAAATTAAAATTCTAAATTTGTTCCACCAAACATTCAATTTCGCAATACTTAATGATTAATGTAATGACTCCATTTATTTTTATTTAAATCAACGCTCAACTCGTTGATTTTGTGTTAATAGCTTATTTTTTTGTTCCATTTTTTATGTTTAAAGTTGTTAGAAGAAAAAGAAAAAAAAAAGAAGTTTTAAGGCGGGTTTTATTTCCAATTTTTAATTTTAATTTAATTTTTATTTTGTATTTTAAAAGATATTTATGATAAAGGATAGAGTTTTTTTATTGCATTAATTAGGGGTCCTCAACGGACGATTAAGTTTATAAATATAATGATTTAATTTATTTAATGTCATTGTAGAATCTTTGGTAGAAAAAGATTATTGTGTAAGACTATTCTCAATGTAAGCTAATCACTTGAAGTACAATGGATTTCCAGTTGTACCTAAGATATAATATTGCTAGTGTAGCTGAAGGCTACAAGCTATTCTATGTTTGTTCATTGTCCTTCACAAGTATTACAGTGTATGTATTTAAAGCTAATTGTTCCTTATTATATTCTCCATCCACTCAATGAAGATAATATTCTATTATTACAACTATAAGGTTGTGCATCCTGAACAACCATAACTTTAAGATACTATACGAACATAACTAACAGGAAGAGATATCTACAATAATAGTACATATATTTATTTGTAATTTCCCCGGATCTCTATCAGCTCCATTATTCTTTAAGAAGTCATAATAAAATCAACAAATACGTTTCAATTTATTAAAAACCATCACAATATAACTTTCTCTATAAAATTATCTATTAACTTGGCAAAGTCAATTTGTCGTCGTCCTCCATAGGTTTTGAAGATTCATGACACCAAATATAATTAAAAAATCTATGATAAATGAAAATAGCAAAAAAGCATCCCAATAAAGTACCGAAAAAGATGTCAAAGAAGTGGTGTCTATAATCTTGAACTCTAGATAAGGCAATATAACATGCCAATAACAAAGGTAAAGAACATACCAAAGTCTTATAAATCAATTGATTCCTATGCATAACTTTAAACTGGCCATACAACCACAATGTTAGATATGCCAATCCACTGAAACTAATTGAAGAATGCCCCGAAGGTGTTGATTTCATTCCATCGATGAGATAAACTTCACCCAAAGGCAATGTGCACACACTTACATCCACCAATATATTGAATGGAGTATCTGATTTTGGTCCACATCTTTCTAAGAAATCCGGCCTTGGTCTACCAATCCAATTTTTTAGAATGTCTGTAACTACGCCGTTAATGGACAATGATAACCATAAACCTAATAATGAAATCTGCATAAGATGAATTTTGGAATAGTTATCCACCTTGAGCGTCAAACATACCAAGATTATCACAGTAGTAGGTAATAAGCATGACAATAGGTATAATTGGTTATCGCTAATTCTTTCGACGGTTGAAAATGGATGTGATATACTTATATCATCTAATGAAAATTGTCGATAGAACGGTTTGGATGGTTCTGCTATATAATAAAAGTAATATAATAATATTATTACTATTATCCAGTTGGGAATATGTCTTTTAAACTTTCTTGTATTTAAATATTGTCTAAGCATTTATAATGGAAAGCATTACCTTGGAGGTATTACATATTGTTTGGAAAACATATTTTACGGGCCGATGTTATCAATTCGATTTCGTTCGGTTGATTGACCCACATCAGAAATATATTTAAACATCTACAAAATGTAGCTAACAAAAATTTAGATTCTATTAATTTATTTACCGTGAAATGTCAATTTAATAAAGCATTTAAATTTTCTATTAGAAATTATATAACATGCGTATGGCAATATTTTTAAAGCTGGAAATTTATAAGAAAAAAATATACAAAGAAAATTAAGTATTTACCCCAACGAAATGCAAGAACTGAAATTAATAATTATTAAAGATTGATTGTATTTGATATTTTTCAGTTAGCTTCTGGTTTTAAATCGGAATCATATGAATCCTCTTGGGTAGCATACCTTTCTTTAACCAATTTGGTAGTATCAATTTCACCATGATATACTTCACTAATTTCTTCTAAAGTCTTTCTCTTGGTCTCTGGAATTAACAAAGAGGTGAAAATACCAATTAACATAAATAAGGCAAAAATTTGCATTACATGAGGTAAGAAACAATTCACGTCTTCAGCAGAACAACCATGATTAATCAAAGTACCAATACAAGTTTGGGCAATAATAGCACCAACCTTACCACAGGCAGCGGAGATACCATGGGCAGTAGATCTGTATCTGGTCGGGAAACATTCACCTGGAACAATAAAAGTGGTTGTATTTGGACCAAAGTTTTGGAAGAATTGAGCTAAAACATATAAGGCTAATAAACCATGACTGTTTAACTTATGGTAACCGAAACCAATACCACACAATAAACCAGTCAAAATGATGAAACCACCAATTTGAATTGGCTTTCTACCAATGGTATCAACGGTTGCAGCAGTAAACCAGTAACCTGGCAAAGAACCAGCACAAATTAAAATCAAATTACCTGCTGCAGCATTGTAAAGTTTATGGTAAACATTTGTCGAAGAAGCATAGCCGATGGTTTGTAAGATATCAGAAGTGTTTAAACCTAAACCATAGTAAGCAACATCTAGCATAAACCATGAACCAGCAGTACCAATCAAGATTTTACCGTATTTCCATTGACCAAAGTGTCTCCAGAAATCAGAGAAAGATGCCTTTGGAGGAGCAATTGCTTCAGCATGAGTATCAATAGCAGCTTCAGCTTCAGCAACCTTTTGAACGTCGTCGTGTTCATCGACATCTAATGAGTATCTTGGTGATTCAGCAATAGTCAATCTATAGTATAATGCAATACAGCCTGGAACACAACCAAAACCAACCAAAACCCTCCACATTTGGTCACAAGCTTTAATACAACTACCAACACATTCTTTTGCAGTGTTAGCAACAATTAAATCATCCTTGTAGCCACGAACTAAGATAATAGCAACAACACCGGCAAGTAATTGCCCTAAACCTTGATTGGAAAAGACGGCACTCATAATAGCACCTCTCCATTTAGTTGTGGAAAATTCAGAAGAAATAATTGAAGATAATGGATAATCACCTCCAATACCGATACCCATAACAATTCTTAAGGTAGCCAAAATAGCAACGAAGTTAATTGCTGGGGAGGCACCTAAAGTACATTGGATAATAGTAGCACAAATCATAACAATCAATTCCAAACCATAAATTTTCTTTCTACCAACATAATCAGCCATAAAACCAAAACCAAGTTGACCCATGACAGTACCGACTGACGTTGAAACTTTTATTAAAGTAGTGGTAGATGCTGGCATGGCTCCCTGCCAATAAACATATGATAACATAGTAACACCTAAGTTAATAGCGAAAATATCGTAGGAATCGGTTAAGAAACCAACACCAGCAATCAAAATCATTTTAACTTGGGTCCATCCAAATCCTGCATTATCAATCTCTTCTAAAGCTAATCTTCTTCTTTCCAAAGGATCCTCAATATGAGCAAATTTTCCAACATAATCTTTGAAAGCAGTTTTACCACCTTTGGTGTTTTCCTTATAAGGATTTTGTTCGTTAATGCTAGACATGGCTTTCTTTATCTTAGAATGAATGAGTCTAGTATAATATTGAAAATAAACTGATAAAAATAAAATAATGCTGGAACAGTATCAGGGAATTTCAAATGTATTTATATGAAATACGGTACCTGCCAAACCAAATAAAATATATTAAGTTAGAAAATAAGAATATCATAACGCCTCGAACAATACCTGCAAAAAGTAATTTAAATTAACATCTCGTGGGCTCTTAAATTGGAATATTAATGCTCCAGTCTAATTAAATTTTATGTAGAGGGGAGTATATTTCCGCTTATGCTACTTTCCTTATGCCATCTTCTATTGAACGGACGTTGCCTGCTTGACATTTTATTAATGTTTTGCAAGTTAACTTAAAGACTAATTAATTGCTATGCATTCAAGAATGGGCTTCTACACGGCTTCCATACTCTATTATGGTTCAATACAATATTTAACTTTCCTCTTCTATTCTACTACAACCAGTGCCTACGTTTAAACTCCAAGGATTATATAGCTTATATATATTATATATATAAATATACCCCTTAAATAGCTAAGAAAACTAAAAGTTCTTGGTAATTACAAAACCTCCTATAGCTGTTTCGTTTAACGATTGTATAGTAAAGCTTATCTAATGGGGCATCATAAACGAAAGAAAGATTGATTCATCGACTAGTGAACCAGTGCCTATCACACCCCACGTGTGCAATAATATATTTTTCGCAACTAGTTTATTCTTGGCTGCTGGTGAGGGCCACGTTGTTAGTGATTGTACACGACCCACGTGTGTGGATAGTAAAGCACTTCCTTTTAACCAGGATAATACCAGCACACGACGAATCACTTAATAGAGAGGAGTTCGTGTGCTTTAAGGAATTCTTCGTAGTGCTCAAAGATTCACTGTATAGTCATCTCTTATTTACGATAGGCAGCATGTTATTGTCTATACATGTCCTTGGTGCTTTAAAATGCTGTAAGAATAAGCATTGTTTTTTCTGAAAAATGTCATGGGTACTGTGCAAGACGTGTGCAAACTTAACGGACAAGGGGAAAAGGATACTCGACCCATATTATATATGAATAATTTACAAATTACGTCAAGTTGGACAATTGCTCTAAACCGAAATCAAAGATAAAGCTACAGCGTATTATTTGAGACATTGTTGTGCAGAGTAAGAAGAGTCAATGACACAATAGGGGTTCTATGAAATAGAGGAGCTGTGGATCTGTGTGCATCGGACTTATCTCAGGATATCCTAATAAGAGCAGGATATAATGAAAAGAAGATGGAGGGAATAAAGATGGGTGTATGGGAGATTGAATTGAGGATACACAGGTCAAAAGTAGGCATGAACCCACAACCAGGACCTAGGAGATTCTGCTTGTTGTTCCGGCAGAGTCGTCTGGCTTTAAGAAACGATACTATATTTGAAGATTTCTTCTTTCTTAAAAGGTAATTATGTAGGTTTTGCTAATAAATATATGAGATATTTATACTTGAACTACATGCATTATAGTACTATTACGGTTCTTGTAATGACTGGTGAAAATGGCTGCTAAAGAGTTAATTTGTAAACCCTCAATTCTAATCTGCAAAATTATGCAGATTTAGAAGTATATGGGAAATGCTTGTAAGGGCATTTTGAAGTTTAGTTCTAACGTAAAGTGAAATATTATATAAGGAGTTTTCTTAGCGCGCCAAAAGCATAGAACTGTGTTTTTAATTGTTTTTTCTTTAACGGCCAAACTTTATGACGTTTATCTATATTTGTCAAAAATTGGACCTTATAAAGAAAATTTAGTCTATATGTTATCAAGATATAGTAAATGAAGATCCAAACCTATAGTTGTAAATAATGTAATAAAATGAGAGATACCGCAAAATTATGATCATTTATTGAGGTAATATTAACTAGTGAAATGGCTTTGACATATATTCTACCAAATAATAGAAATATAATTGCAAGCTATATGAATTCTCTAAAGTAGTACGTGAAGTAGCATTATATTTATATCTTTTGACAGGATCCTCTACTTATTCAAAGGATATAATTAGGTAGAGATGAGGGTTTATTGTTTATTGTGGTAACAGAATCGTTAAAGAGGGCTTTGTTTAGCAACAGTTCAAGAGATGCGACTATGTAAAATATAACTTCAAAACAAAGCGGAGATGAGAATGAAATATTATTATTGGAAAACGCCAAGGAAAATTTTTGTAAGTCGTTATAATTAAGGTAATGTAGAGTATTCTTTGAAATCTTCTGCTCAGATAGCAGGGATAGGAGAGCAATTTTTTGCAGTTATTGGCCGATAACGGATATAGGGAAAGTTTACAGTAGAAGCAGTCGGTTACGAAAAAAAATGAATATATGTTAAAGTTATAGAAAACTAAATCTATGATATATACATAGCTAGACTTTTTCAATTGTTTCAATCTTAGCCTTGCTATCTTCTAAGAACTCTTCGGTTTCTTCTTTATGTTTAATTTCTGCAGCAATGGATCTACGCTCTGGTCCAATAAATGTAATCAAAAAGACATAAGCAAAAACGGCACCAACAAAAATAGCCATGACTTTACCATAATCATGAATAAGCACACCTTCTCTATTTTCAAGTGGAAACTTTTCCCCAATTGTAGTTTCAATAGTTGATGATGCTGATGAAGCCAAATTACCTAATTGATATGAGATACCAACAATGAATGATTTATAATCTGGGTGAGCTAATTCACTCAAATGTGCAGGGATTGCTCCAAAACTACCCTGCACTGCAAATTGAAGGAAAAATACTCCAGCATTAATTGCATTAGTCCTAACAAATGCCCATGGGTAAATTAAGGCACCTCCTAAAACACAGCAAAACATAATTGATAATCTTCTACCAGCAAAATTTGAAAAATGTCCAATAACCAAACCACCAAAAATAGCACCCAAATTTGCAACACAGTTAGTAACTGTTGATCTATCAGCACTGAATTCTAGTTGTTCTGTTAAGTAGGTTGGATACAAATCTTGAGAACCATGCGACATAAAGTTGAAACCAGCCATCAATAGAACCATGTAGATCAACATTAACCAATAACCCTTAAGAGCACGAACGGCCTTTTTTTCAAATGATTCTTGTTTAATACCTGCTTGTCTTTGCAATTCAGCCTCTAATCTTTTCTTCATAAATGCTTCTGTTTGAGGTAATAAAGTCCTGGAAACAATGATTAAGAAAGTAACACCAGCAGCAAACCAATACATTGCTCTCCAGCCATAGCTTGAGTTGTCAGCTATAACTCTTTTAAAAATGACAGCTAATAAATAACCAAATGCGTAACCTTGTTGCAACATACCTGAAACAATTCCTTTTGCCCTAGGCGGACAATCATCAAGTGCTAAAGACGTAGCATTACCATATATGCCCCCCATAACAATCCCGAAAAGTGCACGAATAGCAAGAAATTGTTTGAATGTTTTAATAAATGAAACCCCAATTTGAATAATCATCATTAAAATTAAATTAATGATAAATGGCCATTTGTTACCGTACTTATCACCAAAATACCCAAAAATAAATGCCCCAATAGTTCTTAACATCAAAACCAACGTAATGGCCCATGTAATATCCTTCACACTTTTGTGAAGCATATCAGACAACGACTGAACATTTAAACTAATAACGAAAAAATCAAACGCATCCCATGTCCATGCAGCTGCTCCACATGAAATGAATAACCACTGCTTACCCGATATTTCTCTAAGTCCCGGGATTGGATTTAACAAGTATCTATTTGCTTCTATATATTCTTTCGATGGAATCAACTCCGTAAATCTAGTAATTAGGTAATGTTTTATTGAAGCCAATGAGAAATCCGGCTTTTGATCCTTCTGTTCATATTCTGGAATAATATTTACCGGTTTGTCGTTGGTAGAAGCTCTACTTAACAACCCATCATTCTGACGACCAGTCTCTTCACCCGGAGAACTATTTAAGTTTTCCGCTGTCATAGTTACCTTTCAATTGATATTTTTCCAAAAAAACTAAGACAGAAAAAATATTTTTATTAAAGAAATGATTACAGATGATCTATTTATGAGCAATTTGCGGGACGATAGAAGAGACTACAACTTTTGTTTAAATAACTGATGGAGAGGTTAAATTCTTTTTCACTCCTTAATTGTGCATCAATGAGTGGGGTAATAACCTTTATAGCCATACCACTATAGTTTATGTCTCTTTATGACTTACCTGTCGAATTGAGTACGCCGCATCTAAAAGATTTAGAATAGATGGCAAAATGACCAATAAAGTTAGCTGAAAAAGAAAAAATACAAAACATTTCGAAACTACCTGCAACATTTGATGTACTTGACGCCAAATTGAAGAACTGTCAAATCACCGAAAACCTTATTAATTTTTATAAGTGTTTATAAGTGTGGGGCATGTTAAATCGATCTGGATACTTACTACATTTGGAAGTGTACCGTGCATATCAATTATCCGAGCCTTGTTATGTTGCCCGGAACAAGTATCTGCTTTTGGTGGTGAGTTCCATACAGAGTTCCCTTAAAACAGGACCGTCAATTCGGTTTAGTAAATAATATGTACCCATCTATATCTTAATGTTGCTGAAGGGAAAATTCCAGAGACCTATATTAATAATTACATACTTGATTAAATTATATTGCCAAATGCGTGAGTCTCAAAGGGGAGTACTAAATTTTTGAAATTTTATTAATAGTTCCGCAAAAAAATACGGGAAACTAAATCCGAATTCTGCGGGTGGACTAGTGCTGATGTCTATAGTGATACTTCAAGTTCCGTAATCAAAGGTTGCTTATAGAAGTTTTTTCCTTGAAGTGGGGAGATACACTACAATTCATATTGTTGCAGTATTCTGTCCTCCGGCTATACCAGGAATATTTTGCAAACTATGACACTTTCTGCTATTTTGAGCTTTTACTAACATGGCAGAAAAGAGTCAATAACTAAATTTGCTGCGCGAGCATCCTCTTTTGAGCTAGAAAATGGAATACATTTGGCATTTGAGGCTACTTTGTTGGACTGAGAAGATGGAGATGGTTTCATTGACACTTTTTTTTTCCTTTTCTGTTGCTAGTCAGTTTCATAGTGGGATAGATCGATTTGCTTCAGTTCATATGTATTTCTTAAAATATGTTAGAGCTTATTATTAGCTAGATAAGATCCAAATGGTAGCGAGGAAATTGAAGTATGTATTTATATAGACGTTAAAAATTAGTGCTTATTTTTGCTTGATATCTTGAATGTATTGAAAAGGTAGAATTATGATTCAATACCATTGAAATAACTGTTTGTTATTGATTCAGGTTGATTAGTAATTTAATCAACTTTTAAGGCATTTAGAAAAAGAGTATCAATTAAAACAATCGATGTTTGAAAGTTTCATAGCAGAATTTTACTTTAGAGTTAATTTCTACGAATTATTTTATTTCAATATTTAGTATACTACAATTGAAATGCAGAGTGCCGTTTGGTATTCCTTCTACCTGATGTAGTTACTATTTCTGATCAAGTTTAAAATCTATTCATCTAGCTGCTGTTACCAGGTAGCATAAACTATAGTTTGATGATGTTGAGCGATGGCCAACCATACTCTCCGAGGTTTATTAAATATATGGAGTGCACAGACCAATAGGTTCATGTCATAGCTTTTTGCTTCCATATAACTCTATTGTCTTAATAATAAACGTTTATTAAATATGCACTATTACAATAATTACAGAGTTAAATAATAAAAGAAATGAAAGTCAGAATACATGAGAAAGGGAATTATACAATTTCTGTTTAAACCAATCTTTAATAAATGCCCCAAACATCTTCACAACCATGACAGAACTTTGAACAAGCTACTGATGCAGATAATGGATAATCCGAAAGACCAATTTTTTCGTCAACATACTCGTCAGCGAAGTTATCTTTACCTCTAGCCATGGCTCCAACAAAAACACATATACTTTCATCATCATCTAAAGTTGAAACATAATCCTGAACTCTTTTGATTTCAGCATCAAACGATAAAGTAACTCTACGACATTTGGTTGGCAAATGATCGGTAATTGGATTCTTGATGACTTTTAATAATTTTTCTTCAGAGTTGACTGAACGAATACTTAATTTGTGTAATAACTGGACCATTAACCCTGAAAATCTTTTAAAGGTTCTTGGGATTCTAACACTTGGATTCACTTCTATCAATACTCCTCGAGCAGTTTGAATATATACTTGTAACTTACCTGCTTTATTAATTGGTGAATCCAATAATGTTAACAAACATTGATGAGTAATGTCTGGTCTTGCTTCAGCAATATCTCTTCCCATTTTTCTTAATAAACCTTGGTGATCATCACAATTCAATAAAGCATATTTATCTCCACCTGGTCCACCGGTGTTCATTTTATGGGTTTCCAAACATGCTTGAGACAACACCACGATTAATCTCTTAGTAGTTTTATCACGAGAGTTTAGTGGAGTTGGTTGGACTGGAACAAGTGATGCTGGAGGAACCGAGCCTTTTTCTTCCTTTTTATCTTTGGTCTCACTCATTTCATTAAAGTTGATTATTAGGATAATAGAACTATTATTGATAGAAATATATGCGAAGATAGGCTGAAATCAAGCTAAATTGTATAAAAAGTTGTATCTTAGAATAAAATGTCCTCTGTACGAAAGAAATTTTCAAAATTATTGAGATGTTCCGAGGGTAAGATAGTATTGAATTTCCGTACCCGAAAATTCCGGATTTCAAAAGATAATCTAAACCATAATAACATTGGATCTAGTCTATTTACAACATAACTAAATAATCATACAAATTATGATAACTATATAATATCATATAGAATGTCATCTTCAGGAAGTGATTTCGATGATGACGATGATGAGTTATTGCTTGCATTAGCGACTGGTAAATCAACAGTCGTTAATAAAACGATCGTTCCTACACAATCATCATCACAAGCTACTCGGCCAAATGCACAAGTACAAAATATAAGGCAGCGAAAGAGTGATAATAGTAATAATAATAATACAAATAATAGTGATTCAGCTCAGTCGGAAATAGATATTCAAGCAAGGCTATATAGGGCAGATGGTGAAGTTGCAATTCTAAGGGCACAATTACAACAATTGCAGAAACAAAAACAAGAAGAAATAGGCAAATTAAAAGAAACAAATGGTTTATTGAAAAAGAACCAAGAAGAACAAGTAAATGCGTTAAAGTATACAGTTCAAAAATTGGAGGACGAAAAGAAATTTTTGAATAACGAGCTTAAGACAACATCAATAAGTAAGAAGAGGAAAACTAGTATGTATCATGTCCCGAAGGATGACTCAATGGAAGTTGATCTTTCACCAATAGTGGAACAACAGGTTTTATCAACATCGCCGTCATCACCGCCAACAATATCTTCAAATAGGGAATCAGACATAAAGTTAGTTTCTCAAAGGGTAATTAAAATGCAAAACGACTCATCGTTATTTGCTGACCAAATTTGGAACTACTGTATCAATGGGACGAAAAGAACGTCGTTAAGTTACTTGAGCAATATATATTTTGATTCAGATATTAAAATTAAGGACTTTAAAGTTTTAAAGAAAACTCCAATCTCAAGTTCAATAATTGAATACTTAATGTTAAAAAAAAGTCTAAGATTAGATGAATTAATTAGTGAATTTTGTTTAATATTAATTGATTTAATTAATGAGTTATTTGAAAAAAACTTAATTTTGGCAATACCATTTTTGTTGTCACTAATCCATTGTTCAATAAGCTTTAGACCTGTTGCAATTTCAGAAGACTTAATTAAACTTTTACTAAAACAAATATGTGAGATGTCTATTAATTATTCCTTTTTATTAGATTCAAATTTGAATCAAGATGATTTTATTAATTATCACGATGTACCAAATCAAATAATGATCTTGGAAAAATTTATATTAATTTGTTGTGTCGATTTGATTGAAAAGTTAATCTCATTGACTACATTATTTGATACAAAATTTATCAAACTAATATGGAAAGATGACATTTTATCAATTGATCTAATTGTTAAGTTTTTACCAGAAAATACAGAAAGGTTTAAGAGTTCTGCTCAAATAAATTTGATTTATAATATAGTAGAAATGCTACTTTCATCAATTACTGAGGAAACATTTGCATTTAATGATAATGATAGGATATCTGATAAAATAATCTTTAGTTCATTGTTAAAGATTTTTTTAATTGAATTACCAATCAAAGATGACTTTATGTTTTATGGATTGAATAGAATTATTGGTAATAATATCGACATTAATAAAATTGATTCGATTATACCACACTCATTGAATTTGTTAGATAATTCAATGGTTTCAATACCTGAACCAATTCCATTTGCATTACTAAAAGAAAATCAGAATAATGACAAAATGAAGTTCGAATTATTGTCTAATCATGAATTTCATTTGTTAAACTTAAGAATTAAAGTAACCAATCTACTAGAATCATATATTATAATTAAGCAATCGACGGAATTTTTAGAATCAAAAGAACATATTAAATCAATTATCAGAATAATTGGATTTGAGCAGATTAATATAATGAAATCACCTAGATCGAAATATATTAATCTCAGGATTCAAATAATATCAAATTTCATTAAGATATTAAATTATTTAATTAAAACCTTTAAGAACTTAAATAATCTAATTTATCCAGAAACAATTTATGAGATATTCGTTGTGTTGCTGCGAATTGCGTTTGGATCTGATTCATTGTCAATTGAGGGTCATAAACTACTCATGAAAATTAGACAAAAAGGATACTTGAATGAATTTGTATTTAATCCATGGTGTGAACAAAGGGCAAGAGAATTGAATCACCTAAATTATAACAACGTAAATGGCGAGATTTTAGCCAATATTGAGAGCGATTTTGCCAATGGGCTTGAATTTCCATATGAATCAGATACAATTGAACTAGCACGAGAAATTTTGAATAGCTTTGTTAACCATGAAGAAGCAGATAACCTATATTTCAACATGAGCTATGAAGAGTTCTCAAATTTTGATGAAATGGATTTAGTTCATGACTGACTGATGTATGCTTCTATGCTTGAACTGGTTTGATCGATCGTAATGTTACCTAGTCCTCACCTACAACTATCAAGGTTATGTTACAAATGATTTTATTTAATGATATACGTAAACTTCAATACATAACAAAAATTAAATACCGTTTTCTCTCTTCTCTCTTTTCTTCTAATATCGTTTATATTAACCTAATTAAACAAAAAATTTACAATCAAGAACAAAAAGAAAAAACCAATTATCTTTTACTTATATTAAATTATTAAGTTAATTTAAGCAGATTGAGGTTTAGCGACACCAGTTTGGAAACCGTTCTTGAATCTTCTGGAAACGTGTTTTAAGTATTGCATTCTACCAGTACCAGTAGTTCTTCTTCTCTTAGCCTTTTGAGCCCAGTTGTGCGATCTCAATTTAGCAGCTGGGTAACCACAAGCAGAACAGGTCTTCTTTTGAATATGGAATGAACGACGACCACATCTGTTACATAAAGTGTGGGATTTGTTGTGACGTTTACCTAAAGATGGAGTACCTTCTATAGAAAGGTGTTAGTATCAATTCCCACAATGCCATTTCCTCTTTAAATTTGAATTAAGCTTGTGTATGAAGTGCATTTCCTTGCCTGCCTATCTAGTCGCACCGCTGCTCTATCCGTCATAGTTCTGTCTTCATCCAGACCTGGATTTCCCAATCTATTCTCATCAGAACACAATCCTCCTACACATCCACCACTTCTACCTCTCAGTTCCACCATTAGCCATTTCCACAGAACACTACTCTCCATCCACGCTTCTTTCTTTCATACCCGAATATCGCACATGCACCGCATTGCTAGCAAGTTTTTCTCCCCTCCCAATTTTCACTTTTCCACACTATCTTATACACAAATCAATAACTCAAACCAAAGGAAAACTACTTTAATCTAGTCTATCGATATACCCAGACTATAGATTCAATAGATCTCTCACGTACTACCCATGTTGTCTAATTATTATGTAGTTAGTAAATGATTAACTATATGAAATTGGTATATAAGGAAAATTTTCACTTAACCTAGTGTCCCTTCTGTGAGAGAGACCGCTCTCAATCGGGAAGAGAGAGGGAGAGAGAAGAAGGCCGGGTAACCAAAAATTAGAGATGATTTTGTGTAATTTATAGGAAACAATACGTCACATGAACTGTGACGGCGCTGTTTTCGTTTCAGCCCTAGCGTGGTGCACATGATGTGACGCGAAACACGTCTAATTAATGATAACCGCGTCTGTTTACCTTTTCACCTATAGCTAGTATATACAAACAAACAGTAAGTATAATAAAGAAAGTAAAAACGGAGTAGCGTGACGGTCATTGCCATCAGCGTACTGTTGTACTTATTATAGGGAAAATCTTTTGTTTCTTTATTATAGAGCAATTTGTTTAGATAGAGAGATCTGAGTCCAATTGTTCAGATTTGTTTTGCAGAATCAGACAGTATTCAAAGTATCAGAAATGGCTGAGAATAAGTATCAGTTTCCACCATCGTCGCCATTAACTAGCGGCGAGGGTATTGAAGAGCAGCTAGAAAATGACCCATTTTCACTTAAAAATACATCAATGAAAGGTAGAGCGGGAGAAGCGGATCAAAGAGGTAGGGCTGATTATCCGACACCGAATCCTTCGTCAAGTATGGGAAGATCGTCTTCACCAGCTAGAATCAATGACTATCAGACGGAAAGACCCAAGAAGCAAGTGTCGTTTAATTTGAAGGCAGCATCGCCAAAGAGGAACAGGAAGGTTCGAATTAACAGGGACTTTAATATCTTGGACCCGGATGCAAATGTTTTGAGGGTTCCCTTGGTTGAATCCAAGGACGGCTTATTGATTGGGAGGTCATCGAAGTCTTGCGATTTTTATTTGTCAGCCAAAGATAAAACCATTTCAAGGGTCCATATGTCTGTATCTTACAACCCCACGCAGATAAGTATAAGCTGCTTGGGATACAATGGACTTGCTATTAAGGTTCCAACGTCATGTTTGGTTTATGCAACAGACGTCAAGAATAATTACATGGTTTTAGAGAACAATGGTAGTATTTTATTGAATGCTAATGATTTGAGTAAATTGAATATACAACCAAGGTCAATTAAGTTAGATGCAAATCAGACAGAGTTCACTGTTAATAGAAATGAAACAATCATATTACCAAGATTAAATAATATTTTACTTGAAATCAGGAACAATATAATATTGTTGAATCCTGTTGAATGTGAGGAAGAGTTGACTGACGAGGAGGTTCCAGTATTGATTAAGAAATACAAAGTAAATAATGATGACAAAGGCGTCGGTCAGCACCACGACAATGTTACTGCTCCAACTAACCTACCAATACCATCTAAAGTCTTGATGCCAAAGATCCCATTAAAAGATAATTCTACATCGGAAATAGAAAGTTTGACTCCGACTAAAACCCCAGTTAAGAAGCAGTTGGATCTAGATGAGATTGGAAAGCAAGAACTTGAGGTTGAAATGACAACTGATATAGGGAGGAATGAGTCTGAAATCGCTGAACCAATTAACATCATTAATCAACCAAAACCACAATCAGTCATTAAATCCACCATTAATTCAAATTCTTTTAAGATTCACCAAGATGCTAATGCTTCTGATCCTTCAAGCGTAATTAGAAGACCATCAACGCCATTAGCTGATAAGTCCAATGTTTACAGTAATCCAAATACCCCTATTGTAAAAGTAGAAACTCTCACTAAAAGAAAAGCTCAATCTGAAGAGCCATCAAAAATAGAACCAGAAACTTCGTTAAAGAGAAGTACTGATGAAATTTCATTGTCGAAAAAGGAATCTATTAAGAGAAGTAAAAAGAAACATGAATCAAGTGAACGATCCAAAAGAGTTGAAACTGATCAATCATGTATTGCAAATATTACTAATATTCCCGAAATTAATAATATTTTGATAAATCATTTAGCATTCTCAAGATTATCATCAACTCCAGCGTCGTTTTTAAACACCATAAGTGCTATAACTTCAAAATTGTCATTAAAGCAAATTAGAGTGATCTTACATAATATAAGATGTATTGGCGTCATATATAGACAAGGTAAAGATGCCGCCGGTAAACCATTGGAAGAAGAATACTATTACATTCCTGAGAAAGACGATGATTTAGATAGAACTAACTTAGTTGAAAGCATTAAGGGCCATGGTGGTTTAAGGTCATGTAGAAGAACACATAAACAATACTACTGGAAAAAGCCTGCTCCAATCAAAAAGTAAGCAATTTAAATTAATTAGGCGAATTAATATGTTTTAATACTAGCTTCTATTTTGTACTAGCTTATATTTTTAAATATTCATGTTTAATTGTATTTATATATGTTGAATTGTATGTAAGGTATGCTCATTCTATGCACTGGAGCCATATTTGCAACTTATCTAGAAGAAACATATCCATCAACAGACTCACCATTAGTCTAAGCAACGAATTTTCAGGGAATAAAATTTGATGATCCTAGTTGACAGTTTAGTCCATTGAGCTTCCAAAAAGATAAAAAATCACTTCGATTCAAACTTATAACTAAGGCAATATGTCATGTCTTGTTTGATGGATTGTTTGAATTATTATCAAAAGAAGAACTATAAATACTTGAACTATTATCAATTTTTTCATTGTTATAGGGATCAGATAATGGATAGCCATAAAGCTGTTTCTCATTATCGGATAAAGGTTTGGGATCACTTATATTATATTCTTTCTCTAGCACCACTGGCTCTGATTCTCTACTACTCCTTATAAATAATATTATCAATCCAATTATTAACTGTAACATCCATAAGCCAAATAAGCAAATACATATTATAAATTCTAACCATAAGGAATCTTTATACAACTTTTTCAAATTATTGAAACTTTTATTGATTATTTCATTGACTTTATTAGTTGACGATTCACTAAGGGTCAAATTATTGACTAGGTCTTTGGAAACTTTAGGAATCGTAATTTTTAAGTTATCATTTAACCAAGTTAATCCTTTTTCAAGTTTACTTAATTTTCTACCAATTACACAATAAACAACTGTATTAATAGGGGATTCAAATGGAGTGTTATGGAATATTTCGGTAATTGAATCATTCAAATTAGTTAGGAAGTCATTAATGGTTGAATTTAATGAGACAGATGAATTTTTTACATATCCAAACAATTCATCATTTAAGTTATTTTGTTGACGACCTAAGTATGAATTAATCTCGTTAATATAATTAAATGTATTATTTTTGATGGCCCTATTTAAACTAGACGTGGATTCTGAGGAGCTAATCACACTATCAAGTTTTAAATTTGCTAAAATTATCGATTGTAATAAAATAGTCAAAAACCCAATTAAACTTATCATTAAAATATTGAGTGAGTAAGATGACGTTAAGTAATTAATGAGCCAAAATAAATTATTTCTCTTAAATTCGGACCAAGTTTTAAATCTTTTATCAATGTAGTAAATTAATAGGTTACTGTAAGTACTTAAAACATTACCAGTATTTTCACATTCTTCTAGATCATGCATTAAATTTAGGCGTTTCTTCCATTTTTTAACTTCGATGAACATTATTATAAGCAAATCTAAAATTATTAATAGAATTAATGAAATTATAATTATTGTTGAAATTTTCTGTACAATTGAGCTTATCTTTTTAATTTGGTTATCGATTTTAATTGAACTATCACAAAGATTAGCAGCTTGCACATTTTTGAATTGTGGTAAGTTGTCGACAGTCAAATTCTTACTAAAAGCTTTTGAACTTTTAATTTCTTTATTAATTAGATTGAATGGGGCAGAAATTAATTGTTTGGTTGAATTTTCCAACTCACTAAAATCTGGCACTTCCTTTTTAAAATCTTCAATACTGGTTAAAACGGAGGATGGAATTGATAGATTTTTCAAAGAACTAATCGACAAATTAATTTTATTAAAATATTCATCAGAATTGTAATTCTCATCGTTTCCGCTGAAGAAGCCCTTTATCTTTTTATATGCTGATATTACTTTATTTATAATATTTGACAATCCATCTAATCCATCATCAATATCGTTAGATAGCTCCACTATAGTTGAATTTAAAGAAACTATAATTGATTCGGTCGAATCTAAAGCGAAATTAACTGTTCCATTAACGGCAGCAGTTAGTAGACAAGTGAAAGTACCTAAACAAATCTCAAGGTAAAATAAAAACAAATTTTTGATTATTGTGATAATTAATTTGATAATTAATAGCCACAGGTATGTTAGATGATTTAAATTTGAAACTACCATTGAGTTAATTATACTTGACAACTCGCTAGGCAATTCGGATACGTTCGAGGAGTAACTATTTATTGTATCACATAAATCGCCAGAATAGTCTAGCAAATTATCTAAACTTCGAATTATTGAATTTTTGAACAAATATACTTTCAAAATGACCAAAGCTAATATTATTGAATACTTGTGAAGGTAAATTTGGGATAGCCGATCACAAAGATTTAGAAAGTAGTTTTTAACCATGTCCAGATGTAGAAGTAACTAAATGCATAAGCGTTGAAACTTGATGGGTAAATACAATAGAGAGGTGATCAATGTAAATATATACGTATCTGGTGTTATTCATATAAGGATGAAGCTGAAACAAATGTGAAACATTTCTGAGTGATGAACGTTTGAAATATAACCTTGAGCTTTTAAGCTCTAGGAACAGGAGCACATGTACAAATTTCCACCACTCCATCGACTACTGTACTAAATCATATCTATATAAAATTAATTTTGCCATATTTGGGTGCAAACTAGTAGTAGCAACTAGATATCTAACTGACAAAAACGTCGCATTATGAACTTCACCGAGTATCGCGACATTTCTGTCGATGTCGCGCTCACCCGTCAGCCGCTGATTCTAATCAACATCAAAAAATCATCCTTCCCGCCACTTGCCTGTATTTTTACAACAACAATCCAACTATGTCAGATAACGAACAACCAAAGGAAGAAAAATCAGATAACACACACATCAATTTGAAAGTTTCCGACGGATCTGCTGAAATTTTCTTTAAGATTAAAAGAACTACCCCAATGAGAAGGTTGATGGAAGCTTTTTGTAAAAGACAAGGAAAAACCATGGATACTTTAAGATTCTTGATTGACGGTACTAGAGTTGGCCCTGATTCCACCCCTGACGAATTAGACTTAGAGGATGGTGACGTTATTGAAGCTCATCGTGAACAAGTCGGTGGTTGTTCCATGTAGGATAGAGATGTATATGACGGTGAATATATGAGAGTGTTTTGTAGGGTGTTGTAGGGGTTGGAAGCAATTGGATTATGACATGTACATTATCAAGTGACCGAGTAGCTGCTTATTGAAGGTTAAAATGTGGGGATAATTAATTGGTTGCCTATTAATGCTTGGTGGCAATGTAGAGCATGGCGCCAGACTCTATATCATCACCGATCAGTCTGGATCATCGGATATACTCAGTTATCCTTTCAGGTTCTTCTATCTTAAACTCTCTGCAGCCAATTTACAAACTTCTAAAGTGTCTACGTACAGACTTCTAATGCTTGTACCTCGAATACTTCATTTTCTAATCTCCTTACTTACTATCCTTACTCCTCGCTTCCGCAATATCTTGTCTCTGCATGTACCCCAAACTTAACGTTCAGCTAGCTTAACTAACATCGCTAACATAGCCAACTCAATTACTGCTTCCTCCCACCATTTGATCACAGTTTCGCCGATCCCCATCTTACTGACGGTGCCAACTGGACCGTTGAAACCAAAAATAGAAACTATTATGTTATATTCACGTGATTTATATCTCAATAACTTCCTAACTACTTGTAATCGTCTCCTATTTACTCTAATAGCCGTTTAATAGCAATAATCCATATCTGCCCATGTCAATTGATGTCTATCACTTCCTTGGGTGCTATTCACTCATCAAAAAGTCTTCCCCTGTAGGCATTTCCAGGTGAGTCTTCTCAGTCCTTTTCTCTCGACTCTCTTCGCGACTCCTCCAACGGGGTACGCTCATCTATAGACTTGCCCATATCAGACAAACGTCGCTTATCCTCGGATAGTTCGTGGAGTAGCGTGTGCTGCTAGTTCCCGTTATGCCAACTCCACTCTCTGCACTCTCTGAATGGCTGTACTATATCGGGTTTCCTAGCTTCCTCTCTGAGTACGCTCTCCTATATCCCTGCATACTAGTGCTACTTTTCTATCACAGCACTCTAAGCTTGGTGAGTAGAAAATTCATTTACAACCACATCAGTGAAAAGGTAACGTCATGTAAAAAAAGAGGCTCGCGTTCATCACTATTCTTCTTTCTTTATTTTTACAGCAGCTAATAATATATTTTAAGTATGAATTTCAATTATCCAGACCTCTTATCATCTAGTAACAAATTGGATCAATTTAAACCACCTCCTAATAGTGATATGAATATAGTAAATATTGCGGGGGCCACTAGACAAGTGAATTCCAGAGAGAGTGACAACAACGATAACAACGAAGGCAACGGCAGTAATCAAATGGAAAGCGGTATGAACAAGGGCATAAATGAGATTATGAGTAACGGTATGAATAGTAATATGAATAGCGGTATAAATAACGGTATGAATACCAACGGGAATAGTGATTTTAACTCTATTTTGTTCAACAGACTATCGAGTTGGGAAGACAGTAGTAACCATGCGGCATCGAAGTCTCCTAACTCAGATGGATACAGGGACATAGGGTTTAATACGTTTTCCAATTCCCAATTTCCATCACAGCTCTACACGCAGAGGGACACGTTCAACTTACCATTAGAGCTCCAAGGAGGTATTGGTAACATTTCATCGAGACGGCCAAGTTACGCTGCTGAGTCTTTCACACGGGCGGCTGCATTGCCTAGCCAGCAGCCTCAAGAACAGCAGGCACCACTTTTCAAACAGTCCCAGAATTTGACTTCATTTGCGGTTTTAAACAATTTCAATCAGACTTCAAACCAATACCAGAATTTTAATCTTGATCAATTGAATGATAGTTTTACAAATTTCAATTTAAATTCTAATTTAAATGATTTTCAGGCAAGAAGACCAAGTCAGTTAGTCGACTTCAATCAACCAGTGTTAAATATTGCTCCTAGTTTTGCGCCACCACCTCCACAACAGCAGCCCCAACCACAGTCACTTTATAACCAGTCAATCAAGTTGGAAAATGGTCTTATTCTTAAGGACCAATACATTATGGCTTCGCTAGATTTGAAGAAATTATACTATAAAACTGTCAAATACTTTCAAAATCCAGAATTATCTAATCAAATTTTAAGCAAGTTAAATAATTTATTGAATGATCCAACTATAACCAAATTAATTCAATTCATCAAAACTTTGAACAATTTAACATTTAATCATAAAATATTATGTTTGGTTGTTAATAAAAATGGTAAGTATGATTTATTATCATATCCTAATAATTCTAATATCTTTTTACAAAAGAATGATTTGGTCATAGTTGATGGGGATAGAGGCAAAGATTTAGTAATGATATTAGAGCCTCTAGTAAGTTTAAACTTTGCAATATTGTTTAATTTTTTAAAAAAATTGGAACACTTGAAAAGTTTAACTATATTTGATGACAGCCAAAACAAACCAGGTACTCATTCCACTTTATTAAATGCTTCATCAATAATCAACAACCACTCTAATGAAGATAATGAATTCATTATAACTTTACCAACTAAACAGGTATTAAGATTTGCAACTCCAAAGGAAGTTCATAAAATCAGTGGTAAGTTTTTGGAGGAGAAAAAAGCATTTATAACTTGTTTTAATAAGATTAAGGAGTTGAATCTACAAAATGATTTAAGATTAATCAACGTTGAATATCAATCTGATTTCAAAAAATTGATTTTTTATTATTTTGCCAACTTTAAGAGAATTGACTTTAGAGGATTAATCAAAGAACTATTCAAGATTTACAAAACAAGAATATGGTTGTGTGCGGTATTACCATATGATAAGCCAGAATTATACATAAATCAAGATGAAACCAAGGTTACCAGTAATGTTAATGATTCTTGTGCTATCAATAAGTCATCTCCTAATCTGATCCCAAGAGAATATGAATTATCCAATGAACAAATTTTAAATTTTTCAATCAACGAATTTGATAATTTGTCAAGTCCTGATTATTTCCATTCAATTAATCTATTGAATTTAATTCAATATTTGTCTAACGAAATTAAAGGTAATTTTTATGGATTTAACAATATGAATCCTGTTATTGATGATTCAAATATAACTAATAACAATAGCAACAATAATAAGGATACTAATAAAAATACCGATATCACTGGCAGTTACAATATCACTACGAATAATAATAGTAATAATAATAATATCAACAATATCAATAATACTTCTAATAATAATACTAATGTTAATAATAAAATCATTCCTAGTTTTAACCCGTTCAATGATTAGCCTTGATAGAATTGAAACAATATTTTTTTCAATTATAGACTTTTTTATCTTATTCTACGAAAAGATTATTGTGAAACATATTTTTGTTTTATATTGTTAATGACGTTATGATATATCTTTTGGTTTTAGTTTTCTTAATTCTTTTCTAATATATATTATATATTGTTAAACAAAATTTTTGCAATTCGATTTTGTTCATAAAGATACACACTCCATGGAGTAAAAGATAGAAAAAATATGTGGTTTGGTGAAGTGCATGTTTTGGCAATCACTGTATGTGGTCCTATACTTGTATTCGATCATATCTTCCATCTAGTGAAGCCTGCACTTATATGACAGTCATTATCATAGGTCTGTCTGAAAAGATGTTTAGCAGCTATAAGTTAACTCAGTTCAAAAGATTGGCAAATGGTACAATTTCTGCAAAAGGCATCGTAATCTACTTGAAAAATATTACTATTGAAATATACCTATTATGCTCAATATTATTTGCTTACCTTGCTAAGCTATCTCTGTTTTATCTTATATAATAGTACAAAATGTAATGCTTAGCTATGCCTTGAATGTGTATACAATAGTATCAACCATTTTTCAATTTGTCAATTCATTCTAACAATTATCATATTGATTCTAAATTTATAAAATGAATATAACATTATTGCTATCTTTAGATTCGTCCATTTCTTTCATCACTTGATTGGAATAGAATAGTTCATTACTGAATATATGCCAGAGAGTTGCAAATGCGTTGAAAGTGACTGTTGAAGATTATAACCCTTGAATTAGATTTCTGTAATGAAAATACACTAATCTACTTTCAGTCGAAATAATAAGCTTGCAGAAATAATACACCATAGATAATATTTATCATTGTCATGAATCGTTGAAGCAAATATAATATCCATCTTTAACCTATCTGCAAATATTAGCTTGACCTTCTGATACCACAAAGGCACTATAAAACTGAAAGGTGTACTATATAGGTTCGACAAATAGGAAGGCTGTGGATTTGAAGTAAGTATTATTACTATCACATCTGGATTACGGATGTCTTCAATGTAGTCTTACCAGGTACTGCTTAAACCAGTTCTCGATCGTATTTATATTTCATTTATATTTCTATCGCGGCATCGATAAAATGAAATTTACCATTTCAATAAACTTTAACCTTGGTGACTAATAAATGCTTTACTACCTTTTCTAGCTCATTCCCAAATATTAGCCCAAGGTTGTGAAGTTATGTAATACCTAATTACACTGATCTACATAAATTTTATATCTCTTTCTTAAACTTTGTACGTTGCCAACAGCCAACAGATTTCCCTTTGGTATTATCTAACCAAGCATATTTATTTGTAGGGAGCATTTATCCAATTTTGCAATGCTAGAAGATATCAACAATTTAGTTGAAGTGCGATTATCTGATTCATTGAAACCACCATATAAATCAGCATTAAGTCAATTTTAATGAAGTTCTGTAATTAATTCCAAGCTGAATAAGCATATATGACTGTTCTATATTTGCTATTTCATTTGTTTTACCTATATCTGTATAATTCGAATTCACGGTTCCAGTTAAGCTGACTGAAGTGTACACCTCACTCACTATTAAAAAGAAAAAAGAATCTACACAACAAATATATTTCCACCAACTAAACTGGTTAAACACAAATATGATTAAACACTTAAGTAATCAAAAATTTAAGAGGTATAAGACCGACTGGATAGTTGGGATTGCATTCGTTATCTATTTTTTTTTAATTGCAGAACGGGCAAAACCTTTTTATCGACAATTTTCATTAAATGATTTAACTATATCACATCCATTTTCGACGGTTGAAAGAGTGTCGGGACTTAAATGTATTTTGATAGCGTCACTAGTGCCATTATTAGTAATTACTTTAACCACCATATATAGGACTAAATCAATCTATTTGAGTTTCAACCAATTTAATTTGTTACAAGTTTCCATATTAGGATTGTTGTTATCGATGTCAATTAACGGAGTAATTACAGATATTCTAAAAAATTGGGTTGCTAGACCAAGACCTGATTTTTTAGAAAGATGTGGACCAGAGGAAAATACACCACTTAACCGATTAGTGGATATTAGTGTTTGCACAGCACCACTAGGACAGTCGCTTTTGGTTGATGGTATGAGATCCACACCTTCGGGGCATTCTTCAATTAGTTTCAGTGGATTGGCATATCTAACATTGTGGTTGTATGGCCAGTTTAAAGTTATGCATAGGAATCAATTGATTTATAAGACTTTGGTATGTTCTTTACCTTTGTTATTGGCATGTTATATTGCCTTATCTAGAGTTCAAGATTATAGACACCACTTCTTTGACATCTTTTTCGGTACTTTATTGGGATGCTTTTTTGCTATTTTCATTTATCATAGATTTTTTAATTATATTTGGCATGCTAATTGTGATAAAGTGATTGATGAAGACGGCGATGATCTGGTTCTACCAGTATATAATAATTAGAGCATTAGGGAGATCTTCAATTAGAAATTTCAGTATTGTTTCTTTTTTAAAGAAGCTTCTAAGTTACTCGGTTTTTGTCTTTCTTCGACAACTTTTATATATAATCCATCAGACGTTATTTAGTTCAGTCAATATTCAGCTGTATATATTTACTCACTGAAATGAGATCATCTGTTACATTAATTTGATTAGTTTATAATTGAAATAAAATGATGATAAAGCTACATTGATTACTAACTGAATTCTTTCTAAGTAAAAAAATGCATGCATTGATTTCCAAAATACGCTGACGGTAGAACAACAAATCTGTTTATCTAGAAACATATAGGAAAAAACGCTTTAGAATTAAAATAACAAAGTAACCAAATCTAGCTATTTAATGTTCTATGATCATCCAACATAGAAGATAGAAGAAAAAAATCTCTTATCAGATCAGTTCTAGACTTTGCAAGCGATTATTCAATCATTATTATATGTCTTCTAAATATATACAAACAATTTTCTAATATAGAATGCATGTTAACTGTTACTAGGCTTTGCATATTAGATTAAACTTGTCTTCTATTCGCATATAGTATTATCAAATATAATTGTTCAGCCAGAAACCGAAAGTAAAGAATAAGGAATAATTCGTAACATAGTTTTAAAATTGAATGAAATAAAGAACTTATTTTATGATTATGAGAAACAAAATAAAGCTTTTGTTTGACTAGTGATTTTAATAGAACAAGTTATTATTGAAAACAGATAAAAAAAATCCAGAGAACATCGAGTTTCAGCTTATCGCTATCTCGCGTACCCTGAAACAAAATATGATTGCAAAAATCAAAGTGCAATAGACTCTATTACAATTTTAAAACATCGTTTCTACATTTATCAGGAGTATAAAACAATGTGATGATCTCACTCCTTGTGCAATCTCTTTTCGGTTCATTTTTATTCCTTTGCAATTAGTACCCGTTAATAATGTCGATAACTTTAATCAAGAGAAAGAATGACAATTCCAACGATGGAGATTTAACGATTTTAATGACTCTAACTTCAACCTATACAATTACTTCGGCTACATCACCTGCTAAGTCTAAAAAACTTTCAACAAGCACATCTATGCTTGGAGACTCGATCATAAGTTCAACATCAAGTAGAAGAAGCATGGTAAATATGTTGTATGAGGGGAGTACCACATTAAGAACATCAACCACATTCCGTCCTTCTTCGTCAAAAACAAGTGCTACCTCTTCAACATATGACTCATCAACACTTCAATCATCAGACAGTTCACCAGTAACTTTTCATAATGAATTGAGTGGTGTTATCAATTCCAGTGGTTCCAATAATTCATTAAAACTAGGCTTAGCCATAGGGATCCCAATTTCAATTGTTTCTTTATTTATAATTATAGTATTAAGTTTTGTCTATTTTAAAAAAAAGACATTCAATAAAAGAAAGGATAGGATAATATCATATAAAGACGAGTTCTTTAACCTCAGTAAGCATGAATCATTGACAAAATATGAAAAACCAAATTTTGAAACATCAATAACAAGATCGATTACATCCAGTTCAATTCCAGAAAGACAAGGATCAACTGATGACGAAACAATTATAAAATTAAACAGAGGACCAAACAAAGCAATTAATCGACAGTCGATAAAATTATTCTTTAAGGACCGGCTAAGTAGAGTTATAAATATAAGAGATATTAATGAATCAGAAAATGAATCAGAGTACGTTAGATCACCTACCTTTCTAAAAAAATTTAACTTAAGTAAGCCCCAATCACCGAAATTTTCAGGTCCTTCAGAAGTTTATTCAACTAACAAGTCGTTCAAACATAATAGTTTTACGTCCAGAATTGAACCACAATTTTTATCATATCCTTATAGTCAGTCAAATTTATCAATGAATAAAATAAGAGAGAAAATGAAAGATTTACCTAAGCTACCCAGCATTATAAATACTTATCAATCATCATCACTATCAAAAATGGAAAATGTAGTTAGTTCTGATAAGACTTTAGACCCTGTTAGAGGTGGTGGTTTTAATTTAAAAGATAAATTATATATGGTTATTAAATCATATAAAAAGATTTTAACAGATGAACTAAATATTTCGATTGGAGATACAGTGTGTATTTTAACTGAGCATTCTGATGGTTGGTGTAAAGTTAAAATAATTAGAGAAGGACAAGATTATTATCTAAATATAAATAATAATAATGAAGGCATGGTTCCAAAACTTTGTTTAAAGAAAATTAATAATTAGATAGGATCTGTAATATATTTCCGTGCTTCATATTACTCTTTATAATGTTAGTGCTTTATGTATTTTAAGCTTGTTATTATATAGGTTAAAAAAATAATACACATATAATATACACTTTTGTTATCTGAGTAATAAAACAGAAAACTAAAACTGAAGTGGGAATAATGGTAATCAATAATGTCTAACATTATCATTGGAAAATCCATTATTATCACGGAGTTGTCGATGACCTGATTGCTGTTGTGGTTGATTTACCGATGGGGGTATACCAGCTTGCTGATATGTGTGTTGATTTGTATTTGAATTGTGACTCCCCCTTGCTGCTGCATTTTGAGTAGGCGCATACTGAGGATAATTTCTAGGAACATAATTGTTTGGGCTTGGCTTTTGAGACGGAGGCATACCATATTGTTGAGGATGTCTATGTTGTTGCGGAATATTATTTTGGTAAGCTACTGAAGGAGGAATACCGGATTGAGGGTACTGTTGGTGCATTGGATATTGCTGTTGTTGTTGTTGATATAAAGGAGCTTGTGGTAGTGGCTGGGGTCTATACTGTTGTTGCGAAGTTAACGGTTCAGGTTGAGGTCGTGGTTGTGGTGCATAACCAAATTGCAGTGAATACGGATAAATAGGTTTTTGAGGTGGAGCTTGTGGATTAATAGGTTGTTGTGGATAAATTGGTCTACCTTGTTGTGGTTGAGGTTTTTGAGCTTTATTTTGCTGTTGATAACCACTAGCTGGAGCAACTGTAGCTTGATTCAGCTCTGCTGATGCAAAACGTGGTATTTGATTTTGAGAGTTGTTTGGTGAAGTAATATATTTTGGTCTAAGATGAGGATTCGGATTGTGGGAAGGTATTGAAGAATGTGAAGAAACATTTGAATTTTGTTGTTTTATTATGTCATCCCCAGAATTCTGGGAATATGGTGATGAAGTACCACTAGTTACCTTACCAGATTCTGAATGAATTGATAAATGATCAATCGAGTTCTGAGTTCCCCTAGGAGTTGTAATACCTTGGGGGACGCTATTAATACTTTCAGATAAACTATGCGAAGGTACTGACTTAGCCAACCTTGACGAAGATTGCTGGTCGTAAGCAAACGATTGATGAGGAGGTGGACTTGGTGGAGATGAATTGGAATTTTCATAACCGCTATTCGAATACGTGCTGTATTCCCCTTTAATTTCGGTTTTTAATGGTAAGACCTCATTTCTATCTAAAGTTTTGCTAAATTGTTCATTAAATTCTTGATATTGAGTCATAGGTGATTGAACAGAGGAGTAACTACTATTTCTATTGTTATAGTGGGGTAATGGCAAACTATCAATATGATCTTGAGGAATAACACCAATTTGCCTTGCGTCAACTTTCTCATCATCTTCGACATCCTCTTCTTGGTCATCATCACTAAATAAATCGTCATCGTTTTTTGGATAAACATCTGTCGATTGCTCAGTTAAATTAATCTTACGAACACTTGATGGTAGTTCATCTTCAACCAATTCTTCATGCGACCCATTTAATAACTGATTTCTGTTAGTATGGAATTGATCTGATGGACTCATGATAGTTGAATAATTTTGATATATATCATCTAATTGAACAGATCTGTGACTGTTTCCCTTTTTATTAGATGTACTTGTTAACGCGGTGTTATTTGTTATTAATGAACCACCACTATTATTTGGTAATGCGCCATTTGGACCTTGAACTTTAATAGACAAATCATTAACATTTTTAAGGTGCTGGTTTGAAGTCGACAGTGTAATAATTGATTCACTACTATTTGAAAAATCATGTACTGGCTGTTGATAACGGATTTGTTGTGGTGGTGGCGATTGTCTTGGAAAACTATGTTGTTGTTTTGTAGGTGAAGAAGCCTTTCTGAAAGTTGAGGAAGTTGGACTACTCAATGAGCTTAAAGCACCAGCTACACCTCTGGTACTACCGCAGCCCTCATAACCTCTGTCTAATTTGGACTTCATTATCCCCTTTAAATTTGCAGTCCACTGCTTAGCATCCCACGATAAGAAATCACCTTTTGAAGTTAAAGGAATAACATCATCCAATTCAAGATAATGGACATGAGGTAATGTAGGCAAACCAAATAATAAGGAGTCAGGATCAACCCTATCAGCTTTCAATCTTTTTGGACGACCATATAAACCAAATGAGTCCAAAAGTGGAATCAAAAATCTAATCAAGGTATCAAACCCAGGAACTGATGAATGTTGTTCTGGCATTAAAAATATAGAAGTGTTTTTGAAATCATCTATTGATTTCTTAGAAACTTTAGTTGACACGGAAGGAGATTTGAAGTTTATAAATGCATCTAACTTCAACATTGTACTTTGATCAATTAATAAATGTGACTGTGGATAAATTGCTGTCACAATAGAAGAATTTGTAACAACTGCCATTAATTGTTTCTTCTTTTTCTGATCATTTTCATAGAATAAAATTCTTCCAGGAGTAAAGCTTTTCTTCTTCGAAACGGATGGTTCAATGACTGCATAACATCTCTTCCATGCCATACCTGACCCATATCTAATACTAACCCAATCCTCATGGTCAAATCTTTTTTCAGCTAAAATTGTTCTGATATCGCTTAACCTAGAGCCCCTTGCTGATAATAAAGCACCAGTATAAGCCTCCTGCAATGAGGAGTATTCATAATTTGCTAATCTTAAAGCAGAGTACCAAGTCGTTAAATCTTGGTAAGACTTGAACTGAATGATATATCTGTTTTTTAGCGTAGTAGAAACAATAATCACGTTGTCCAAATTCTGCTTGGCTGCTGACAACGATTTCATAGCATTATACACCGAATCTGTAAAATTAATATAGTTTGGTTTGGAGGAGGTCTCCAACAACGCCTCTGGATTGTTCCTGAACTCTGCCAAATTGGCGGCGTCCCAGTAAGCTAACTGGTTACCTGTTAATATACCATACACTTCCTTCCACTCTCGATCTGCTGGCTTCCCGTCACCGTTCAAATCATAATACAACATAATTATTCCCTCATGGTAACGACGATGACTTTGTGAGGACAATAACGTAACTATAGGAACTAGTTCGGGCGATAACTGACCATAACTACTTGAATCTGCAATATTTGCTTTGCTTTCGTCCGCGTGCTTCTTGTTTGGTGAAGGGTTCGCTGAACCATTTGACGTGAATCTTTTCTTTACCGTATTCATATCGAAGAAAATCTATTGGTTTTAGTGAGCTTTTTAACAACTTAGTTTGGCGTTTGATAAGGGAATGAAGGGTCCAATAGATTAATAAGAATATGTAGTATATATATGAAAGAGAGAAAAAGTTTTCTAATTATTGAATAGATTAATTGAGAAAAGCTTACAACACTTTGGTTGTTTTTGTTGACGCTCTAAGAAAAAAATTATGGGGGGGTAAGAGCTGCGACCAAATCGGCAATTGTATTGTTCCTAATCAACAACGATTGCATAATGATCAGTAAAAGTAAATTAGACGACATTAATTTTGCGTATCCATACACACAATTTTCAACGAAGATAAATGTCGGTGCTTCTAAATAGGGCAATTCGAAAACATTAGTAATGCCAAGTTCACAAATGCACTATTTACGCATCAATGCTCTCTTCCTATCTAATTCATGTATGTGATTGGATCTTATTGCATTTACTCGATCTTGTAGAAGAAAGTGATGCAGAAAACATATGTAAAGGTAAGACAAAACTGATAGAAACAAAAAATAAAGAAAAATAAAGCACCGCCTTGTGGTGTTTTTAATATATAGATGTTGATCAACACGGTTAGCACGATGGCGTCATAAGGGACGTAATAATGTGCTTGACGAAGAAGCAGGATGAGAAAGTTCCTTCAAGCAACTTTAGTGAGGTGAATACTCAAAAGTAGACCGAAGAGAATGCTGTTGCAGTAACTACAAAAATATATAGGTTTCAATTATAGTCTCTTTATGGATATCTAGTTAGTACTGTATCAATTAATACAATGTTAGATCTTGCAATATCTGCATAATACCTTGGTAATGCTTCATTTCACGCCTAGATCACTTGTCTAGATTGTTCAACATACGGTTTGAAGTTGTAAGTTGTAGTTCGTATGTAAATGAAATTTTGGCACATACTGTGAAGGGTCTGTACGCTAAGCTTGATCGAACGAGAAGTGGCAAAGTACAAGCTTTACGGTTTATCAGAGATGCCAGCAGTAAAGCGACTGTCGCTCTAGTTACGTTTCGTAAATACTTTTGAAATCGTAAATACATCTGATCAAGTCTTGTAAAGTATAGTGCGAAATCAGAGCATTTTGAGGACAGAGTAAAATCTGAAGCTAGAAAGAACATGGCACTGTGTGACCTTACATTACAGCCCAAATTGTTGAAAGTTTCTTTTCCTTTAGATCGGTAGTCTTCATTTATACTGCCCTAGCAAAATGCAATAAAAAGAGCTTAAATAACTATACGATCTCTGCTAATACCACTGATATGAATAGTTCTATCTGCTCGTATTCATCAACTTCTAATGATTGGGTCTTATGAAGTTACTCCACTACATATTGGTGCCATGAATATATCACCTGAGCGTCAAGCAATTGCAAAATGTGTGCGTCGCTGAAATGAGATCAATCTTCTTGTGCTGCATAACTTGAATATAGGTATTATAGCCCGTTCTATACTGTAGCTGATCTGTTTCTAAGCTATTTATACTTTACTAATCTTTGTTCTAGAGATTCAGAACAAGGTTCTATTGGAACACCAATTACAACTAAGTCATTTTCTGTATTGGATAACATCAAATATCTAGATATTTCGCACGCTCAACGACCAAGTCAGAGTTGCTTAGTAGTTTCAGGCACCTAAATTTCTACTACTATAATACGATACAATCTAAATAATGGCATTATTGGATAATAACCTAGACCTCTTATGCTTGTGAAAGTAGGGATGTGGTTTATATAATTTAAAAGCAAACTTTTGTAATAATCACGATCTTTTTATAAGCTTATTTTTATTTTGCAACTTTTATAACGTACACGCACTGAATCAAAACAAAATATATAAGAAATTCTTAGTAAATGTTGGCATTTTATGACTTCATATTTTTACTCCATTAAAATTACTTAACTACCTAAATACGCTAAGGGCGAAGATTATTGAATAAGCACAATTCTATATAACCAGTAACTTAATTGGCATTTGCACAGAAGCCGATGTGATTGCTTTAAGATTAGTAGGTAAAACAATTAAGAGTACTATAAAAAAGAGTAATTACATTTCTAATAAAGTCTGTGATTGAAATTCTTTAAAATCTATTCGCCCTTGAATACTGCCATACTATCATACAAATATTTTAAACAAGTAAAAATGGTTGTTACTAATTCAGGTAGCTAATAAATTCAATCGTGCTGGTCTTTATCCTTTATGGTCTTCAATAGCCTTAGTCCCTCCAAAAGCTCCTTTTCAGCGGTTTCTAAATCTTCATAATTTAAAGCAGATATAGCAAACCTTGCATGCTTTTGAATTTTTGTTATCAGGTCGGTTATACTTATTATTGAGTTTATACTTTCTTTGGTAATATGATCATGGTGTTCAGCTTTCGGTTTCGGCTTTGGTTTTGATTTAGGAATTTCCGGTTTTGCATTCACTTTTGGTGGTTCTGGTGTAAACACATGAATGGACGACGATTTATTTATGTGCGAAAGATCATCATCTGGCAAGAATTGAGGTGCTCCAGGTAACCTAACATCATCCTTATCGTCTTCTGGCAAGAAATGGGGAACCCCAGGCAATTTAACTTCACCAACAGTTTCATTTTCTTTCTCAATTGCTCCTGGCGTGCTAGGCAACTCTAATCCGTTATCCGTCGTTAAATCCTTTGATAGGACATTTTCAGATTCATTAGCATGAGAAGATACTTCCTCTTCATCTTCATTATCTGAAATTGCACGTATGTCAGATGCTTCAACATCATTTCCTTTATCGATCTTTTCTAGTTTTTTTAGTTCATCTTCTAATTCTTCTTCATCACCCTTGATTGGAACTTCATCCTTGATTAATTTAGATAAATGATATTTTAAAACCTTGATTTTTTCTTTCACAGAGTCATTAAAATGTTTCGCATCGTTCGCTTTTCCTCCTGTTAATTTACTAAAATCTATATCAGCGTTCTCATTACTGGAGAAGATTGTTAATAATGATAAAAAATTAATCGTTGCTTTAAATTTTTGAATTAACTGGAACTTGTCAGTTCCTTTATACTTATCCAATTCCTGGAGACACGAATTAAACAATTTGTAGCTGAATGATAAAATTACACTGACCGATAAATTCTTATCATTTAAAACTTTATATAGCGACTCATCTTCTTTATTGCTCTTAATACTTTCTGTATTATCTAGCAAACTAACAGTGAACGATTCAGCTTCCTTTGATGTCGTATGTAGCTTATTTGTTAAGATGTATTCCAATACATATATTCTACAGTAATAGCTGATAACCGGGTTGATCGATTCCAACTCAACCGATCTGGCAATAAATGGAGTAATGGACTTATAAGCTTTCAATGATTCAGGAATTGAGTCTAGCGTGATTGATGACATCTTTCAAGTGGGCAATAAGCAGATTAACTGGACTGTATGTTTAGAGAATGGGATCAGAGTGGGATTCTTAAAGTCAACTACTAATGATATTTCTAAACTGTAAAAGAGCATAGATGTTTACAGGTTGTTTAATTATTACCAATAAATAAGACTATTTATCGAATTAATAAATATCGAATGAAGAACTATATAGATAACCATACTCAACAATCTAATATTGAAGTCATTCAATTGGAGCTTTTCTAAGCAAGCTTTATTTTCTATGTACCAGCAGTTCTTTAGCCAATACCTTATTTGCTGTGCAACGCAGGCATTCTTAAAATCTCCCTTGCTTCGTTCTTAGCATCTTCTTGAAGTAATTTCAAAATCTTCGAATTATTCCATTTATCAGGTAATGGTGTAACGTCGTAGTTTTCGGTTGCCCAGTAATAAATGTCCCAATCCGGCTCGTCCAATAACTTGTCATACTCATCCAATTCTTCTTCGGTGAACATGTGTAAGTACTTTTTAGCAAACCTTGATAATAGCAAATCGCTTTCTAATATACCTCTCTTTCTTGATTGGTAGACCAATCTTGCTCTTTTAACATCTATTGTCTCACCTGTTCTTTTAATTGGCTCAATTTTCATACTCAACTCTATATTGTGAGCCGGATTTTGCGGTTTACCATGATTAAGCAGGCATCTTGATGATAAAGAGAATGTTCTCTTGTTGATGAGCCTAAACATTTTATAGTATATATAACAGTTTTAGTTGATCCATCCTGTTCTTCTTCTTCAATAGTCTCCACAAAAGTCGTGCCAACCACTTAATTCAAATTTTGACTTTGTGTAACTTTATTAGGGTACTCTGCGTAGGTACTGCTTCTATAGTGTTTGAACAGGTACATGCTGACAAAGATCGATAAAGTTAAAATAAGGTTTGTTACAACTTTGTATTTGAACAATTGGGCTTCTTATTAAGCAAACTTTGAATTGAATCACTAATAAAAAGTTGATAGTTCAGGGTACAACAGCCTTTAAACGAGTATAATGGGAAAAGCGGTTTCCAAACTATCCAAGGATGATTTAAAATCACTAAAGCAAGCCACTTATTTTGACAAGAGAGAGCTACAGCAATGGTATAAGGGATTTTTAAGAGATTGTCCTTCGGGACAGTTGTCGGAAGAAGAGTTTGCCAAAGTATTCAAACAGTTTTTCCCTTTTGGTGATCCGACAGACTATTGTCACTATTTGTTTCAGATATTCGATATGGACAATTCCAAATATATTGATTTTAAGGAGTTTATAATTGCATTAAGTATAACGAGTAGAGGGACAAACGACCAGAAACTAAACTGGAGCTTCAAGTTATACGACTTCCAAAAGATGGGTAAGATCACTTATCAGGATATGTTGTCAGTTATATCGGCAATCTACAAAATGATTGGTAGCATGGTTTCATTGCCTGATGATGAAAAAACACCAGAATTGAGGACTGAGAAGTTTTTCAGATTATTAGATAAAGATAAGGAGAACGATACTATAAATTTAGAGGAGTTTAAGAAATTGCTGAAAATTGATCCAACGATTTTAGATGCCCTAAACTCATACGAGGGTCTAGTATGATTTCATTTTGCATATTTTCACAATAAATAATATATAATTTTGGCTATTATTTTGCATATTTTTACTACTTTTAATTTAATGATAAAGAATTTGAGAATGATTAACTATACATTTTAAAGATATAAATATTACATAACTAGTCTAACAAAACTTTTTCACTAAATAAACAAAGAACAAACAAATTAGGATAACAATTAAAAAAAGAATCATAAGAAGATATTTTCTATTGTTGGCCCTCGACAGCTTCTAGCAACCCATCTAATAATTCATCGACTTCATTAATATCAACACCAGTACAAATGCTAACAACTTTTTTAAATTTCGAAGTTAACTCGCTATAGTCTAATAAATTATTCAATTCGTTTTCAATCTTATTATTGATTTTTTTATACGCTTTAAGTCTTGCTTTTAAAATAGGCACTGATGGTAGACTATTTAAAAATTCGCCATTTGATTTCAAATCTTCGACTGATTCATTTTTATGCAACTTTTCATATAATGATTTTATAATAAATGGTTCATCAGCGTTTATTTCTCTATCTTCGTCTTGCTCATTATTTGGTATTTCCCTTCTTGACAATTGTAATTTATCAGAAATATTAGTCATTTGTAACTTTAAATTATCTAAATAAACCAATTTTTCACTAATTTTTTTAGATATGAACCTATTATTTGCCGTTATTATAGTTGAGTCATGCAACGATTTTTCTATTTGTTTAATTTGCTCTTTCTTTGAATTGATAATTGTGTCATATTCAATATTTGTGTTTGATAATAAGTCTTGTATACTTTGAAAAATCTTATTTGATAAATTACCGTACGAATTCGACGCTGTTTTTATTGATTGTGGTTCCTCATCTTCTTCAATTCCACCGTCAACTTCCATTCTTTTATTTAAAAATTCAACGCTTGTACGAACTAACTCAAATATATGCTCATTCTCAAATTCTTCATTATTCTTCATACTATCCTTAACAATATCAAAGTCAATCGGTTTTATTCCCATTTTGTTAGGTATATTCACTTCAGCCTTCAATTCTAATAATATTTTAATAAACCACTTCGACCCATTTTCTGCAGCCAAATGTAAACAGGTGTTACCATTTTCGTCATCTTGCAAATTGATTAACTTTGAAACTAAGGTGAACAAGTCTTTTTCGTTTGAAATTATATATTCCAAAATTTTTATTAAATAGAATTTCGAGCTTTCAAATTTTTTACCTGAATCTGATGACAAGTAATGTAAAAATGACCAATTTTTACTAGAATGTAACCACAAATTTGGCCATAACCAATTTTTTAACAATTCAGCAAAATTACCTCTTTCCATTGAATTTGTAACCAAGATAGCTGTTATTAATGGTGATTCACCTTTTAAATTACCCCTAATTGGGGAATTTAATCCCAATTTAATAAATGCTGACACTAAATTGACTGATGCTAAAGTTGATGCAAAATGTAAAGCAGTTTGGCCCTGTTGGTCTAGTGGGACGTCAATCATTGGACTATCGCATTTATTCAAAACCGGCTGAAATATCGATTTAATTTCCTGAAATGACAACCTGTTTTCTTCATCCTTCTTAAAGATTTCACTAAGTTTTGACCTGATCTCTGATATCAAATCTTGGTTCTTGTAATTTGTTATTGGGGGTGAAGTGAAGGGAAAATTAGTATTGTTGCTTGAAATGCTCTTAATCAACTCAGCATCATCCTTATTTTCTTCCTTTGGCTCGTCCTTGATAAGCTTCTGTTTTTTGGCTGGTGACCCCATCATGGCCTCATCTTTGACATCGTCTTCCTCATCACTGGGTCTTTTATTCGTTTTCAGTAACTTATCAAAATCGTGAACGTCTACCAAAAAAAGTTCCTTAGCAAACTCGTATAAATCAAACTTTAGAGCTAGTGAAATGGCCCTATCATACGGAATCCATATCCCCCTCAATCCTCTGTTCGCATGTTTTCTGCAATCGTTAAACTGTGGACTAGAGCTGTTTTCAAAATACTGGGAATTTGTCAATACTTCGTTGTTTAGAAAATTATTTAACTGACTGCTGCTGAAATGGCCCAGCCTTAAAAGAATCGAGAACAATTGCGAAATATTAACATATGAGTCTTGTACCCTCCTTAACACTATGATTGAATCCTCTGCTTTTGAGTTGGGCGTTTGCAAAACTAATGTGAGTTGTATCATTTTTTGACCTGAATACATGGCGGAATTTATCGATGAGGAACATGTTGTACTTAGATGGGTATCATCTAGACGATGCAGTATCGAATTTGTAGTAGTATCACCTACATTTAAAGGAGACTCCATCTTTATTTGGGTGGTCACTAAAGTAAACAAATATATTTAATGTTTGGGAAACATATATATGGTTTTGTTCAAAATCTTCCTATTTAGGAATTGAATAGAAGATTAAGGAGACGTGTCTAAACTGTAAAATTTGGGTCCGTCTAACCTGTAAAATTGAATACACTATAATATTTGTATAAGGAAGAGCTCATCTACTGACTATTCAACTGGTACGGGCAAATAAGCAATATGGACTACTCAGACAGAGTTAATTCGAAAAAGGGGTCTGGTGGCGTTGCAGATTTTCAAGAGACAAATGTGCATACCAGAAGACGTTTAAAGGAGTTGTTGACCACTCATGTTTTGGATCTTGATAGCGATCCCTACGTATTTCGAAATCATCTTGGATTGTTGGAATGCAAGTTGTGTCTAACTACGCATGTGAGTGAGAGCTCATATATCTCGCACTTGGGAGGCAGAAAGCATCAGATGAATCTAGAAAAGAGACGAATTTTGGATGAAAAATACAATCGGAATAAGCAGAGTAGCTCGAGTTTTAGTTCTATTATTTCTATCAACAACGCTCCCAAGAGGATATGGAATAAGATCGGGAAGCCAGCGTATAAGGTGACCAAAATAAGGGAGCAGGATACCCTCCAAATGGGCTTACTAGTAAATATCAAATACCCTAAGATAACGGTCGAGGAGCCATTTTTTCGTATAATGTCCTACTACGAACTTTCCAACAAGAATCAGAATGTTGCAGTATCTTTCTTAGATAGAGATCTCGATAGGGCTGGAGAGATAGACCCAAATGACTGGCAATACTTGGTGTTTAGTGCCGAGCCGTATGAGAATGTCTGTTTCATTATACCCAATGATAAGGAGATCGACAAGCCGGTTCAGTTGGGTGAGATGTCCCAAAGCTACTGGTGGTATTGGGATACTGATACTAAGGAGTTTTTTTTCCAATTCTTGTATAAATAGTGTACTATATCTTAGCTTTGTATGAATAGCTTTAATGAATCATAGTTAATGACCTGTATATAACTGTATGGATATAGACGTTCCCAGAAGGTTTAAATGGATCTATAATGTTCCATGAGGTGTTAGTGACAGAATTATCGGTGAATTTGTATGTTAAATGGATCAAACACAAAGGGATCAACAGCATAAGTTCCTAATAAGGTGTGAGGAATCGTATGACTTGGTACAGAACTTCTTAAATGATTCGTTGCCTTGGGGTTTCGTCCCTGCTAGAAGAAAAGGGTTTAAATACAACCCCGATACAAGACAGAAAGTTAAACAGAAGATAATGAAAAGTATAGAAGTATTAGAAATAGTAATAGATCGACACGGGTACGTAGTGTGACAGAAGTAAAAGCTTTCGTTTACATTTTTACTAACACGTTTTATAGACTTGAAGAAATTGCCATATCATATAACGGTGGAAAGGACTGCTTAGTTATGTTAATACTATTATTAGCAACGATTCATAAGAAGTTTTCTTCAAACAAGGTATCAAACCCTTCCTTAAACTTGTTGCCATTTGATTATAAACTAGATTCAATTTACATAAATTCTGATCTACCCTTCCCGGAGCTATCTAGATTTATAGAAGAGTCAACGTCGTACTATCACTTGAATCCGATAATTATAAAATCGTCGTTAAAGGAAGGTTTTGAGAAATATTTGAATGAAATTAATACGAACGTGAAGTCTATAATCGTTGGCATAAGGTATTCTGATCCTTACGGATCTACTTTACGTTATGAGCAAGAAACTGATCATAATTGGCCAAAGTTTTTAAGAATTCATCCGATATTGCATTGGAATTATGTTGATATTTGGGATTTTTTAGTTGGGTGTGATTTAGACTATTGTGAAATGTATGATTTAGGGTATACAAGCTTAGGTGGAATAAATAATACGACGCCAAATCCCTATCTAAAAATTGAAGGGACAGAAACATACTTACCGGCTTACATGTTATTAGAAAACGCTGATGAAAGGGAACGATTGGGAAGAAATTCAAAAAAATAATTGTATATATTAACACTATAGAATTAAATTATTTAGAGTTTAAATAAAAATAAAACATTAATCCATACTACCTCTTCTCTGGCTCTTATTACTATTTGCGCTATTGGTTAACACCTGTTTATAATAGTCGTCCGACAAAGGACCAACCCCAATTTTTCCTAATGAATTCTCGGCGCTAGTATGCCCTATATTTATTGGAACATTTTGAGGTTTATTCTGCTGTTTTAATTCTAAATTTTTTAATTTCATTATCAATCCAACTTCTTTTCTATTGTTTTCATCGATTAAATTTTGCAAGTACTGTAGATATTCAACGGATTTGGTTAAAATTTGTCCTTTGTTTGGCTTGCCATCTTTAGTACCAGAATTTTTAACAGCCGCCGCTATAGCTGCATCAGTACTATTCGTATTGTTATCTATTGATGGGTTTGACTGAGGGTTTGGCGGATTGTCTTGGAAAAACTCTGGAGGAATCAAAGTTAACAATTCTTGAATCTTATCATTTATATTATCCCTTCTTTTACGCTCTTTGCCTTGACCATCCTTGTCATCGTCATCTTCATCGTCATCGTCACTAACATTATTTGACTTGATTGCTATGACAGAATTCTTTCTCGACTGGGGTTTTGATATCCCTCCACCTCCAATATGGCTAGAACCGCCCCCTTGAAATGACTGTGACAATTGCTTTTTAATATCCAATGACCTACTTAATAAATTATCTACATTTTCTGTATTGACATTGATACTTGGTATGTTTAAACATTGTTGGTTTGACAGTTCAACAGAAGGAGGTGATACTGAACCCGACCCCGAAACTGTCTCTGAATTTGTCAATGATTGACTATTGGATTTTAGAAATGAATCCTTAAAGCCTGAAAAGTCTGACATTATTTTTGTCGATGTTTCTAATACATGTATAATTAATCTGCTATAATATAAACCTTTGTTTTTGCATAAAGGCAATCCTTATTATTTTTTGTTGGAACATCATATGCAGGTCCTCCACAGTAAATACCCATAATAGCTTATATATGGATAAGATAGCCATAAGATAAAAGACAGTATTAGTCTATTGAGAATTAGATCTGAAGTAAACTCTATAAATCCGCCATTGTTCTGTTTCTCTCTTGGAAGGTTAGAAATTGAGTCAGTACTTGGGGCCGGTCGACACATAATATTAGGTGGCAAGTTAGTACAGTCTATAAAAATTAGAATAAATTTTACGTTGCTAACGTGTGGAGGTGATTAATAGGAATATGACCGATCTATAAGCTTGTCGCTATTAAATATATGTTAATATATATGCTGCTAATATAAAAGTTTAAATAAAATATTTTGTGAAGTGGGATCTAATTGCAAAAGAGCCAAGAGCTAATCTTCTAGACAGGCGGAGCTCAGGCTTTGTCCGTGTCTGATATGGTATCTTGAATGATATCATCCAGATTCCTAGAAATATTCTAAGTGAAATTGAAAATTAGATATCTATTGTATTATTTACAAGATTAAATATGTAATTGTCTCAAAGTATTGGCTAAATTGGACAACTTTCTTTCTAAACTTTCAATTCTTTTATCGTCTTCTTTTGACCAAATCGGTAAGCAGGTATGTTTATTCAACTGTGACTTACCCATTTTCAAATTATGGTAATCAATGATAATTTGCTTTAAAATATTGAAAGTGACAATATCACCAGTAAACCCATTATTCAACATTTCGATATAAATCATTTCAATTCCGTATAGGTTTGACTTGCCATTATATATCCACTGGATTCTTAGAATCTCATTATAGGTCCGTTGATTACAAACAATTGTGTATAAACTGATGTCTTTCTTTAAAATATTGAATAAGGATAAAGCCAATTGGCCATCGTAATATTTAAATGTTAGGTTGTGTAAAACTGCGTTAAATATAATAGGTAAGGTAAACATATTTAAAATCGGTAATTCAGGTTGTTCGTTGGATTGAGCTTGGATTGAATTTATAAATTTTTCATGCTTTGCACTAAACTTCTTAGAGTTTTTTAATAATTTATTTAAGTAAATATCTTCATAGATAGATTTCTTTTCACTTGAAATCTCAACTTGCTTGTACCATCCATTAAATACTTTTTTAAAATATTCAACTAATGAAGAAACTGAGTTTAATTCATCAATATACTTAATTGTTGGTAATAATGCAACCTTGGTCTTAGTAAATAGTTCATCCTTCAATCTGTCTGATACATTAGTTAGATTATACCTATTAGTCCTTGACTCTAATATGTTGTCAATTTTGCTCTTAGATAGTTTAACTGAATCCCTTAGATTCCATAAAAGTTCCTTCTCGGCTTTTGCTTCATCCTCCATTGGTTGCATATATGAATTAAAAATATTTTGAAATAATTGCTTTTCTTCTTCAATAATTTTACTGCTACTTTCTTTATGATTTGCCATTTCTAAAAAGTCTAAATCAAATATATTCTCATCATTCTTATCAATATCGACAGGCTTAAATTCTTCATCATTATCAGTCTCATTCGATTTAGCTTCAATTTGATCTTCAGTGAGTTTACTTAATCTTTCAATATCGGGTTCTGTACTTGAAAATTCATTACCTATATTCAACGCCGCTAATAGTTCATCAAACTCCACTTGTTTGCTTTCTTTAGAATTGTTATATTCTTCGGTAATAAAATTATTTAAAATATCAAAGCTATTATCTTCATTTTGTTTGTCTTTTTGCTGATCACTATCTTTATTTTCTACTTCCAAAGAGTTGATATCTGACAACATTTCACTCAGTTTTACATCGTTGTTAGTCACATTTCCTTCATTAATAATTTTATTTGAAGGATCTGATATTGTTCCATCCTTTGTAGATTTATTGGCTAGTATATTTTCATTAGGTAGATCAGGTATTAAACTGTTGATATCTAAAGGATCTATTTGGTCATTTATATCATTGTTTTTACTGGAATTGAATCTTATTATAACTTGTTCATTTATATTACTATTTAAATATAAGCCTAAAATCCTTGATTGCTTTATTTTCCTACTTAATCTAGTAGTCCGTGATATGAAAGATAACCTAAGCATTATTATGTATTAAATTAGGAACATTAAAGCAGAGATATCATCTTAATGAATCTAAAAAAATTGTCGTTTTACTGAATATTTATGTGCAGGATAGACCACTAATATACAATTTACTAATTATACAGAGATAGATAAAATATATACTATAATATAGAAGCCAGTTCTATTCTAAGATATGAGTATCAGTTGACCTTCTGAGTTTAAATTATAATCTATTGGATAGCTTCTTTATGTCTGTTTATGAAATTTCTGTAACTGGGTCTCTGGTGAGGATGAGGATTCGGGTTCTTGTTCTTGTTCTTGTTCTGAAGTACGTTGTATAGTTTTCTCCTTATTAATAATTTGATATAAGCGTTGCTCTTCATCAAGTATTCTCATATCCAAATTTGAACCATTTTCACCTCTGATTCGATCATAATCTTCATGAGGAATATCCCAGCTTTTACCTAACTTATTGCATAGATAACTAGCAACTTCATCACAATAGCCTAATAGACTGACATCGAAATTACAATGTTCAATAGGATCTTTGTTAATTAAGATTTGAGGAACATGCTCAGGGATTTTTTCTACGATATCAGCAACAGGAGCAACTTTCAATGAGGTACCGATACTAATAAGTAAATCGCATTGCAGTAGATCTTCTCTAATCATTTTGTGAAACCTCCTGGGCAATGGTTCACCAAAAAATGTAACGTCTGGTTTCATAACCCCATAGCTTTCAGGTATATAAACATCTTCATTACCTAAAATCTTCTTTCTTGCTTTTGAACATTTTGGACAATATGGAATTTCTCTTTCTCGTATCTCTGGAAAAATTTGTTCACCTTCAGTTTGGTAATTACAGGTTACACACGTAGCAGTAGCAAACGATCCATGACATTGTATTAATCTTTCGGGATCTATGCCAACGTGACTCTCCAAATTATCTATATTTTGAGTATAATTTCTTAACAATTTGCCTTTATCTTGCAAGAGTTTAATAAATGCATGCAATGGACTAAATATTTCGTCAGGAGGTAAGATCATGTAGGCGATTGAATAAAATAGGGATGGATCAGTATGAAATAATTCTAAGTCAAAGACTTCTTGAGGATCACTCAACCCCAAATGTTGCACTTTCGAATAAAACCCTTTCGATGACCTGAAATCAGGAATACCCAAACTTGTTGAAATTCCAGCACCGGTGATCACCAAAATTTTCTGTGCCTTGCTAATTGCTTCAATAAAATGACCAATCTTATAAAAGTCATCCAACCTTGATCGTATTGATCTAACATTTTTCATTGCTTGATGCAAAAAATTGATCATTTCCAGCAAATTAGAACTAGTAGGTTCAGGTAAATTTCTAGGAATATAACCTAATTGGACAATCAATTGAATTAGATCCTCGCTTGACGCTGTTGTCGGTAAATATTTCTCTAAGAACTTCATTGTGCCATGGATCTTTAAGTATTTTCTAGTTTCTATAATAGTTTGTGGGGAAATCTCTGAAACTCCAGTAAGCGAAATCTGATCCAAATCATCACCTGAATCTAACAGCTCTGAATCAGGAGTGTCTGATTCAAGGTTATCCTGTGTATTGGATGGTTCTATTTCAACGTCATTGTCGGAAGAAACCACCAATGACGATGAACTTGTCATAAATGGCTTTTTAAACAGATTTGTTGTATTTCGATGATCATCTATTTTTTGCTTTTTTGCCGCTGGAAATAATTGTGCCTGCCCCCCATCTGAGTCCGAATCGATAAGCACAATTTCGTTCCCTTTCTTCGTAGACATGTTTATAAGATGGGATAGATAAGGATACTACTCAACCAAACGATAAAACTGACACTTAGACCACTTTCGAACAAATTGCAAAACTAATAAATATGTTGTATAACCTTTGGATGTTTGATCTATTCAGATATACTTTAGCTTTAATAGGCTAATTCGGTGATGCTCTATTGCCATATACATACAGCGTCTTTAGTTTAATAAGTTACATACATCCATCAGGCTACGCGACTTTAAAGAAAAAAAAGAAATTAAAATCAGTAAAAATAGATCACATGACTAGAAATAATATGGTTAATATCATTTACAACTGCTTATGTTGATATCTTTAGTTGTAAGAGAATGAGAGTATCCGTTATGCTTGCTATACTATGAGCATACATAAAACATCAAACGGGTTCAGTTTATTGTAGGTATTTGGTATATTACCAATTTTGCAGCTACGTGCATGTGGCTTCTAGTATGGTCGCACCACTAGTAACGACGACGGATGGTACTTCGGCTGTGTTGCAAAAGCGAACTAGCTTGAGCGCCAAGTTCTAGTTGCGATATGATTAAAAACAGTATCCCTACTAGTGGCAGACTTAAGAGAAGCAGATATAGAAGGAACAGCAGGCTGGAAATACAATCTGAAGCTGTTTGCAGTTAAACCCAGAAAAGAGTCATTTCATCTCCGTATAGCACTATCCTGGGCTACTACAACTTCGGCGGTTCTCTTTCTCCTTTCTCTGGGAAGCAACGCAAGAACGGAAGTGTAATGGGGAATGCATCCCCGAGGTATTATACACTATCTCTATGAGTGCGACTAGTGGTGCTAAAATAGAACAACCTTCTACAAAGGGAGAAGGGTCAACCAAATTCGCAACACTATTGGGCGAAGCTACTTCTAGCTAACCAAACATTATCAAACGGACATAAAAATCACTCTAATCAAGTTAGTGGCTACAGTTCTTGTATATGGCTGGGTTAATACTTAACTCGAGTCAGATAACCTGTTACATATATCATTCATAAAACTCAAGTTTGCAAAAGAGAGAAATACTGTATATCAGATCGCACTTCATGAATAAAACCCATTTAAGATCTTGAACTAATAGAGTAATATTAGTACACATTCCAATCGCGTTATAAATTTTTGGTTATACGTGGCACTATCAAAATAATTTTTATTATTGTGATGGTTTAAAATCGACATCAAGTGGGTGTTTTTTTCAAGTATCAACTATTTTCCTCTTTTCTTTCTTTTCTTTCGACTCCTTTTATTGTCTATATTTCAACTTGTGAATTCAATTGGATATGTTAGATTCTGTTGAATTTATTGAGACACCCAAACAAGGGCCAATTCCTCCACCAACTGATAAACACGGTCTCTTAACCACAGGTTCACCAGCAATTCATAATGCACCATTACCAGCAGATGGACCAGGGGCAAAACACTTCAACAATTATGCGATGGTTGGGTTTATTGTTTTGATTCCATACTTCATTACCAGAAAATTGGGAGGTGGATTGAAAACTTGGTTGTTTTTTACTTTGGTATTGGCTTTGCCAATTATGATGGCTTACTGGACATTATTATCATCATACTCTCCAAGATTGAATGAAAAGGTTAAATACCCAAATCGTACGATTTCAGACTACTTAGAATACCATACTCCTGAATTAAGAGCTAAATACATTGAATCAAATAACGGTAAGGGTAGTAAGATCCCAATTGAAACATTTCAAGAGTTATACTTCAACGGTAAGGTTAGTTTCAAAGGTGACTGCTTGGATGCTATTGAATACAGACATGATTGGGCTAACTTCCGTTTCACCTTATCTTTATTTAAATACTTCTTATTGGGTATGATTCCTGAGGTTATTTTACATTCAAAATCTCAAGATGAAGAACAAGTTAGAGATCATTATGACAGAGGTGACGATTTTTACACCTGGTTTTTAGGTCCAAGAATGATTTACACTTCTGGTATCATCAGCGACATTGAAAATGAGGAATCCTTAGAACAACTTCAAGATAATAAATTGCACATTGTTGCTGACAAGATTCAATTATCTGAAGAAGACCATGTCTTAGACTTGGGTTGTGGTTGGGGTACCTGGGCCACCTTTGCTTCATACAAGCGCGGTGCTAATGTTACAGGTGTCACTTTAGGTAAGAATCAGACCAAATGGGGTACCGCTTTATTAGAAAAGTACGGTATTACTTCTGAACAATCCAGAATTGCTTGCGTCGATTATCGTGATTCTCCAAAGTCTCAGAAAGAAAATGGATTATACGATAAGATTACTTGTTTGGAAATGGCCGAACATGTTGGTATTAGAAGATTTCAAGCTTTCTTAGAACAGGTTCACGACTCCTTAGAAGATGATGGCTTATTCTTTTTGCAATATGCTGGTTTGAGAAAAAGCTGGCAATATGAAGATTTAATCTGGGGTTTATTCATGAACAAGTACATCTTTCCAGGTGCCGATGCTTCGACTCCATTAACTTTTGTTATTTCAGCTTTAGAAACCGTTGGTTTTGAAGTTGTTTCATTAGACAACATTGGTGTTCACTACTCCGGTACTTTATGGAGATGGTACAGAAACTGGATCGGTAACAAAGAAAAGGTTGTTAATAAATATGGTATAAAATGGTATAGAATTTGGGAATATTTCTTAGCTTCTTCAACCATTATTTCAAGACAAGGCTCTGCTACCTGTTATCAAATCGTTTTGAGGAAGAACTTAAATTCTTATCATAGAGTCAATTATATTCCTGCTCAAAAAGGATTATCAGGTCCGCTCCAAAAGGGTACTAAATGGGCTAAACCTTAAATCGATCTGAAGTAACGCAAATTCTTTCCATTGCGAATCAATTTACGTTTTACTCAAATTAAAAAAGAATTAATATATAGTATCAATTGTAATAATTTAAATACTTTTTTACATATATGTTTGAATGATCACATCTATCATCATTTTGACTCAAACACCAAGTAGTAAATTTTCCTCGGAGTTTTAGTCAAATTGACTCAGTCACCTTCCTCAGTCCGGGAAATCCGTTGGACCGAGAGAACACGGAGTTTATTACCCAATAATTTTGTACTGAGAGCTCTCAAGTAATCACGGATCCGATTCGGTTAATCATAAATGAGTGCTACAGTAGTCACATGTGTATCCTTACATTAGTCATGTTGACTCTGAAACTACTTCCGCTGGAACGAGGCAACATAATTATCTGGGGTAATTGATAACAGTATAAATAGTTGCCACTTCCCCAACTGTTTAAATTTTTCTTCTGACATAATTAGATCTTAGGAAATTATTCATTTTAAAAATGTCTTCTCCATTCCCTCAAACTATCGACAAATTAAAAGGTGTTCAAATCTTAGCTCCAATTCCTGATAGAGCTAAACACATCTATAACGCGGATGCATTAGGATTGGTAGCAACCTTACATCGTGCATTTCAAGCAACCAGAAAACGATTATTAGCTAATAGAAAGGAACAACAAAGATTAAGAGACAGTGGTGTCTTACCAGACTTCTTTCCAGAAACGGAGTATATTAGAAACGATTCAACTTGGACTGGTCCGCCATTGGCTAAAGGATTAGAAGACAGAAGAGTTGAGATCACCGGCCCAACGGATAGAAAGATGGTTATTAACGCTTTAAATTCACAAGTTGCTACTTACATGGCTGATTTTGAAGATTCTTTAACACCAGCTTGGGCCAACTTAGTTGATGGTCAAGTCAATTTGTATGATGCTGTCAGAAGAAATTTAGAATTTGATTTAAATGGTAAGAAATATAAATTGAACACAGATCCAAAGAGGCATATTCCTACTTTAATTGTTAGACCAAGGGGTTGGCATTTAGATGAAAAACATGTCTTAGTTGATGGTGAACCAGTTAGTGGAGGTATTTTTGATTTTGCTATTTATTTCTACAATAATGCTAAGGAGTCCATTAAACAAGGATTTGGTCCATATTTCTACTTACCAAAAATGGAGCATCACTTAGAAGCTAAATTGTGGAACGATATCTTCAATCATTCCCAGGACTACATTGGATTACAAAGAGGAACCATTAGAGGATCAGTTTTAATCGAAACTTTACCAGCCGCTTTTCAAATGGATGAAATTATTTATCAATTAAGACAACATATAGGTGGTTTGAACTGTGGTAGATGGGATTATATCTTTTCATACATTAAGTGCTTAAGGAATCATGCGGAATTTATGTTGCCAGAAAGATCACAAGTTACTATGTCTGCACCATTCATGTCGGCTTATGTCAGATTATTAGTGAATACTTGTCATAAGAGACAAGTTCATGCATTAGGTGGTATGGCTGCTCAGATTCCTATTAAAAACGATGAACAAAGGAACAGAATTGCGTTAGAAAATGTTGCTAAAGATAAATTAAGAGAAGTTATGGCAGGTTGTGACTCATGTTGGGTTGCCCACCCTGCCTTAGTTCCAGTAGTGTTAAAGGTTTTCAATGAACACATGAAAGGACCAAATCAAATTAATGTACCACCAAAAACACCATACAAGCCAGTTACTGCCAGAGATTTGTTGAGTCCTTACGTTCCCGATGCTAAAATTACCGAGCAGGGTATTAGAGCAAACATCATCATCGGTTTGTCATACATCGAAGCTTGGTTACGTAACATTGGATGTGTTCCAATTAACTATTTAATGGAGGACGCAGCAACTGCTGAAGTTTCCAGAACTCAAATCTGGCAATGGGTCACCCACGGTGCAAAGACCGACAAAGGTGTTACTATTACCAAAGAATATGTTAGTAAGATATTAGAAGAAGAATTTAACAAATTAGAAAATTCAGCTAAGCCAGGCAACAAATTCAAGCAAGCTTTGAAATTCTTTAAGCCAGAAGCAACGGCTGAAAAATACTCTGATTTCGTTACCACCTTAATTTATGATGACATTACTACTATTGGTAGACCAATTGCAGCTGAAAAATTATAGATATTCCAAATTCTTTTGATAAGAAGTTAACGATTCTCCTATTAACCTTCAGTTCATTATTTGGTGTTGAAATGAGATATATTATATTCTTTAAAATTATTAAATATTTGTTTATATTATGAATGAATGAATGTATTTAAATATCATGTCTTCAAGACAAATGTAATTACTACATACTTTTGTAATGACTCGTGGTTAGTCATAAGTCTCTTCGTATTTATATATTTCTATTCTATCTTCTACGTCGATATATTTGTGAAATGTTTCTTCGTCTATCGTGATTGGACTATTTTTCATGGAGTTGACGCTATAAAAATGAAAAACTTATTTCCATAGATTATTGTTACTTAATAGTGCCATTCTAAATCATCGAAGTCTGTATGGTAGCAAAAAATATCGAAAACAAAAAAGATGCTGCAAAATAACTATGGTTTATGAATTGCGACAAAAAACATCATTAAATTTTGAAAAAGCAACCTGCAACATAGATTTTCAAAAAACTTTATATTTAAGATTTACCGAAAGACATGCCATTATTCAATCACTTACTAATTCCATAATTACAATTATATCCGCTTTTATTGCTTATCAACACTTATTCTTTCTACTTGCAACTTTCATTTCTACAGTCTCCATCTTTTAATCATGTTGATAGGACATTAGAACAAATTGTTCATTTATCATATCCTGATGTTGACTTTTAAACGCTTAAACGCTAAAATATTTTAACTCCAAAATCCAAACTCCAGGATCTATGCTACAAAAAATGAGGAGTAAATAAATGAAACCTTAAACTCTCACTTGACATTCAATTTCTTGTATACCCTCTACTCTCAGTAAATGCACCTCAAAACCTAAATAGGTGCGATCCGCTATCATGAAATTTGGAAAATCCATCCGTTTGACCGAGAGCCTTACGGAAAAACTGTTCCTTCATTCTGAGATCGGATTTTAGGCAATCAACTACTCTTTGAAGAGCTCTTACCCTGCTAGGAACATATCATAATTACTATTAAAGGACATGGAATTAGCACCAACGTCTCTATAGTCCGTAACTCATGGCTTAATAAAGAGGAGATAAATCTGGAAGATTCACAAATTTGTCCCTCAATTGTTGTTACTAAATTTGGTCTAGCTGTAGTGTTATGAGTTGTTCGACATGAGTAAACATAGAACAAGCCACAAACATATCTAAACTTGCTTTTTTTGCTTGAATAGCAAAATTAACTTTGAGTTACATAGACATCAATTATAGGGCGTATAGCTTTGGACATACAATGCATATTGTATAATATCATCTTCAGAAATATCGGCCCAATGGGGAGGAGGACCTTAGCTCGGAAAATTCTTCATGTTACGCTTAAAGGCGGTTCTGCATTAAATTTTCTTGAAAAAGAAAGAAAAATCAAATTAGAACGAATCGCGGAGTTTTGTTAGGGACCCATTAGTCCGAAGTATGGCATATTCCTCAATGACTAACATAGATATACAAAAAGCATATAAATACATGTTCATCCTCTATTCCAAATCATTAGCTATTTTTACTTCAATATAGTTATTAAATATTCAATATTATAAAGTACACGTTTTAAACATGATTTCAACTCCAACTAGACCTGTTTCTAAAATGACTGCCCAAGAAAAAGAAGCCCAAATCATGAAAGAAATCAGATCTTCATCAGTCAAATTCGAACCAAAGTTTCAAGGTAGCTTCTTTGGTGACATTTTCGGTTTCGCTGTTAGATCTACTAATTAAATGCTTCGAATAATTAATTACTGCTTATATTGCTTTGCAACAAATTTTTTTTGCTGCTAATATATTCAATTTATGCCTATGTTACGTTGTATAGTACTCTTTTTCTTGTTTGGTTTATTTATAGATTAACTATTTTTAATTATTGATGATTAATATCGACATAAAATGTTCATAAATAATAAATAATGATACTTTTGTTTTAAATAATCAATGTATATCTACAATTAAAACTCTTCAATTGCAGCAGCATAAAAATTTCTTTTTTTATTTTATTTTTTAAACAGTCAACGCCGTTTCGCCTCACTAGTCTCCATATTACCGAGGGTGAAATTGTACATATACATCTTAATATATACCAAACTTTGCAGCCATTATAGGCAATCTACCCTAACAAATTGATTAAACCATCTGTCTATACCATCTCTCGGGGTAATCTGTAATTTTCGCCCGTCACACTCAAATATACATTTATTAATTCTAATGTAATTTAAGTTTAAATTATGCTCCAAATATAGTATGGCTACATGTTGAACTTTGAACCATTCATCATAAATTGATGGATGGATCATACCTAGACCCAAGTTTGGAGAGCCTCCTGCTTTTGCACCAAATACATCTAATTTTGATAATTTTGGAAGTTTCTCAATTAGCTCAATTAATGAGTTTGATTTATTACTAGGATTCATTCTAAGACTTTGTAAGTTCGAACATTTTGAGATCTGTTTAAAAAAATTATTGGAGATTATGGGAATATCAATGTCACAGAATGGATTTTCCTCCTTAATGTCGACGGATAAGTTTTTCAAAGTTGTAGACCTGTTTCCTGAAATAATGGCATCAGAATATGTGTCATAAAAACTTTCCATATTGTTGAATGATTGTAGTTTCGTTTCATTATATCTTACAACCAAGTCTAATGATTCTAACATCGTAGTGGATACCATGTTTAGAAAATTGGGCACTGAATCCACAATTACTTCTCTATAATCGATATGTAGATGCTGTAAGTTGCTAAGATATGGGGCAATGGTAATTAAGAAGCTTGGTTTTAGAAAATTGATCAACTCACTTCGATTAACGGTTTCAATAATATGCTGATGTTCTGATATATTCTTTAGTTCGAGCGTGGCTAAATTTGATAAATTAACTGAGTCAATCAAAGTATTAGCGTCATCTGGTGTTACTAAACAATTGTCTAACAGTAATGTTGTTAAATTGTTTAAGTAAGTTAATTTGCTATTAAAAAATATTGAATCAATTGTTCTTAAATCTATATCATTTAGAACTTGAATATTATCCGAAGCCGTTATCAAATCATAACATGATGGAGCTAAGACACTGACATCTTTATCCAACCTTGATAACTTTAATACTTTTAAGTTTTCACTGATTCTTTTTGGATTACTACTAACTAATAAATTATTGACAATCTTGCTTAATTTTTTTGAATTCTGAAACGGCCTAATTTGAAAGTTTATTAGATTGGGAAAATTAAGCGTTCTTTTTTCTGGTTCATCATCATCAGACATGTAACTATTACTAGGGCTATTCAACTCACTTAAATAATTACTGAACTTAATATTCAAAATTAATGTTGTTATACTTTGGTTATTGGGTAACATTTCTAAAAGCTCTAGTCTGAAATTATCATTTAGCCAAGTTAGTTCCCTCAAATGTGGTAATCTACTGAAGAATTCACTCAAGTTATCATTCAATTCATATTCATAAGTGTTTAATGAATCAGGTAAACAAATGCATTGGATCTTCTTAATGAAGGGAAACGAATAATCAGTTGCTCCGGACTGATAATAATTATCATTCACCCTAGAATCGTACAACTGAATGTAATTATGCAAAAATTTTTTAAAGTTGTATGAACTCTTGATATATGAGCATGAAAACTCTTTGTAATCATTAAAATCCTTAATAGATTCATAAAACTTATAACCATATTCTTTACTGAATGGACTGAAATCCTGATCGATTATAATGTGCTGATACAATCTAGCTATCGTCGAAAGATACATCGCCTTATTACTTCTTAATAAATTGAAGCAGTCAAACTGCGATAACTCATTGGAAATTTTTGATCTAATTTCAAATGGTAATTGGTCGATCGATAAGCCATTTGTTCCACTTCTAGACTCAAAAGGACTAAGCTCTTTCAATTCATTAAACGAAATGAACGTTCTCGGATTTGATTTGTATAACAGTGGATGCTTGGAGTAACCTATAGGTGAATTAAACAGAGAGATATGGTTTTGGGATGGCCCATTTTCAGTTGCGTTTGATGGCATCCTTAATCGATTAATATGCGAATAACCGTTATCAAATGAAAAATACCTAATTCTTTTAATTCAACTCACTATTCCAAAGAGTCAAGCGATTTAGTAATTTACCTAATATATGTATTCGAATTTAATATTCTAAGTAGTTTTGATATTAAAAAAATCAACTTTTGACTGATAGCAAAGATAAGTGGGGAGAAGCCTATAGTAATTTTATATACACACCTGTGCTACGGGGTAGTTTTAATGCGATCAACTCTCTAACATCAACAACATAGTGATTTCATACAACCAAGACAATTTTATCATTAAGTATGGCAGTGGCACCGATTAATAATGAAAGTTTAGATGATAGATTGACTCATGAAGTCACCTCTTTATCTACCAAATTGGTAACAGCTGTTGCGAAGCAATCTGAGCTAGAGGAATCAGTATTACATCTACATAAGGAAAACAGTTTGTTGAGAACACAGTTGAACAATTTAAAAGGCTACGAAGTGGAATACAAAAATTTATTTAATAAACATAATGAACTACAGAATGAGTTAAAATCAACCAGGGAGCTGAAGGATAAAGCAGAAGCACAGAATGCTAAGTTACAGGGGGAGGTTGAGGATTTGACAGCATCATTGTTTAATGAAGCGAACGAGATGGTTAGCAATGCGTCGAGAGAGACATATAATTTCAAGATTAAAAATAAGAAGTTGTATGAGGAGATTGATGAGAAGAACACGATTATCAATGATTTGCAGGAGCAGTTAAGGGATCTCAAGGAATTATTTATCAAAATTGAAGACAAACAGAAGTTTAGCGCTTCCAGAATTGGGACACCGAAGCTCGAACAAGCTCAATTCAGCTTAAGTTCGTCTGAAAGCGAAATAAGTAAGACGGGTTCGGAAAGTATCGATGGTTTGCAAATCCAACAGCTACAAGCGTTGATCTACTCACCGAACATTAGGGCTATCAGATTTGACTTGAATCAATATCAACAAGATTTTAAATCATTTATTTTCTATATTATAAAACCAGATTTCCAATTTGACTTACAAAATTTGAAAAATCTAAAGTACTTTCGCAAGATTTGGGTAGAAGAGTTGGAAAATAGCTTCCCAACAATTCCTAGTTTGACCTCGACTAATTTCATTAATAGATGGCAAAAGGGCAAAACCTTTTGGAACTTAATTGTTGAAGGAAAGGCTATTATTGAACCAATCAAGGGGGTTAACGAAACCTTTAAACTAGGTTACAAAGGTGAAAAGCTTGCAAAAGACGCACCAGTTGCAATTAAGGACCCATGCAGCTTCTGTATTGAATCAAAAGATGATATGTTAGAACATGCAAGATTGTATTCATTGAAATTATTAAATCCTGATACTACCAGCTCTACGTCACTAGTATCAAGCGAAAACCATGAAGTTATTGCCAGTTATCCATTATGCAACTATTGCTTAATTAAACTAAGAAATATTTGTGACTTTTTTGCAAAATTAAGATTAATTCATTCAAACATTTATAAGCTAAAGCAAAATAACCAGTTCGATGAATTTGCAACCGTTTCAAACAATTTTCAGTTTAAAAGAAATTCCAGCAGTTTGGTTGATTTTGACAATAAACTCATTAAAAATCCGAAAATTATCAAATTAAATAAAACCGAAGAATCAAAAATCATCAAGTTGTACGTTATGCTAATTTTAATTAGAACCAAAATTTTTTGGAGTAAAATTGGATTCTGGGATAATGTAAGCAATGTAGATGAAGTTAATTTAGATGAACTACATTACGAGTTGTTCCAGTCATTGATAGATAACAACTATATCGAAGGTGATGATGACAGAGAAACTATCCAAATAATTGAAAGTGAGCCTGCTAAGGAAGCTGCATCAAATGAAAGTGATCAAGTGAGGGAAGATACAAAGGGATCTATCGAAGTGACTGTTCCTGTCACAACAAGTTCAGATAACTTAGATGGCATAGAATCAGTTAACAAAGCTGAATCTGCAATTAAAGCCGCCACTGATAAAGTTTTCGACGCTGCCGAGCAGTCTCCAGCTGAGATGAAAAATGGATCTAATAATCCCGAAGAAGGCATAGAACAGCAGCCAAAAGAACATGCTTTGACTGATATTGATTATAATCGAGATGATGAAGAGTTCGCCGATTCTTCGGATACTTTTTACGAAAGACCGGCTAGCCCACTCGCTATACCGAGAGATAACTTGGAGTCCAAGGATTCAAAATCTAAACAATTTAAAGGGAAGATTGATAATGATTTGAATGAAACAATGGAAATGTTAAAAGAAAGTCTTGAAGAATAGATTGTTTTATGGTTAGAATAAAGTTTGTAGCTGGTTATAGTAGATGTATAGTACAAATAACATCCAATACACCTACATTTGTATTAGTGTTGATTACGCGTTATTTTTTTCCTCTACCCATTATTTAATGTGCTGGTTATTTTTGGCTTACTCAATTTAACCTAAAACAACTTTCTAACAACGTTCTAACAACTTTCTAACACCTTTTTATCCTTTATATTTCCTTCAGATATTTTGTTAATTTGTTTACTACTTCTATTTAGTACTACAGCATCTCGCATTCAATTGTGTACAACTATATTACAGATCAAGCCCTTGTATCTTGTTGACGCCCGGTGAACTAGAAAGGTTTCAAAGAATTCTTTTGTTTAATTTGCTGTTTAACATTCTTTAAATTTTGACTTCATCATTGAGGAATAGAAACTTGTATATAAATCAGTACCAATCACAGTAATAGAGAAATAATTCATAATATAACTGAGTGATTTAAAATGAGAAGAAGAGTAAATGATTCAAACTCAGTTCAGCTAAACCCTCAGATTAGTGAAGAGTTAAATAATTCAAGAGCGTATAACAATTGGAAAAATTCAACATCGCCAAACAATAACTCTAATAATCAAAACAACAATAGAATATCGTCAAGCTCAATTTTTAGTTTAAGGAAAGCAAGAGAAAAATATGGTAGTTTGAATGACAGTTTAAGTGATCTATCATCGATTGATTCCGCAAGCATATTGAGTGGCGGCACTCTTCAGACAAATCACAATAGAAGACAAGGAAGCATAGGATCTTCCCTTGGTAAAACTCACACTAATAAATCAGTAACGAATATAGTGCCAACACCGCAAGTAACTGGTTCGAACCATTCTCGTCAGGCATCAACGTACAGCATTTCAACAGTTCAAAATCCTTATGATACTAAAACATCAAGGTCTAATGGGTTATCACGTAAGTCGACTATGACTTCAATAATTTCGAAACCTTCTTTATCTTTAACCAATACGAATGAAGCCTTAACTTCCGGAGTCAACGGATTCATACTAGAAAAGCCTTCTCTGGTTTTTGAAATTGATAGGATGTTTAGGGAACTAATGGATAAAAGAGATTTTAAGTCATTGCCTCCCCAAGCAAAACAAGAAATGATTAATTATAATCCCGATAAGAAATGGATGCTAATTTATCAAGATGCATTGACAGAATTTAAAAGACAGGAAAGAGTCGTTCGTAATAAAGAAGAGAATGCAACACCAGAATTCTATACTAGAAAGTTATTAACTAAAACAATTACTGCTCATCAGTTGAAGAATTTGTGGGTTTCATTAAGAACTGAGCCCATTGATTGGGTTAGGAACTTTATTTATGACTGTCAAGGTGATGCAATTTTATCTGCTTATTTGATTAAAATCCAAGAACAAATTAACCATGTCGAAATTAATGATATTAATGATGAAATTTTTGATAAAGAATTTAATACTTTAAAAGCATTAAAATGTATGATGAATCAAAAATTAGGGGCAGAAAGAGTTAGAACTGATGTTAATTTATATGTTAATGCTGTTTCAGGATCTTTATTATCCCCAAGGATTTTGACTAGAAAGATTGCTGCCGAATCTTTAACTTTCATGATTGCATATTATAGTCATAATACAGACGGTGAAAACCAAGGCAAATATCATAAAATATTAAAGGCATTAGATTCAATTCCTACAAAACCGTATTTTGAGTTTGAATCAACATCTGGGCTAAGTGGTTCAACATCAAAAAAGAAGTTAGTGAGAAAGCCTCCAGCCCCAGATAACTATAAAAGATTCGAATTATGGCTAAAAGTGGTTGAGAAAACGATAGATGGTAAAGGTAAATACATGAACTCTTTAGTGGGTGCAAGTGAAGAATTAAAATCTGCTCATGCAGGGTCCTCATCAACCCATGGCAATTTAGAAAATCACCTATTGGAATATTGTCTTGGTACAATGTTGTTGATTAATACCATTGTTGAATATGGGGTTGATTTTAGAATAAGAATACATTTAAGAACTCAATTTATTGCTGCTGGTTTAGACAGGATATTGGCAAAGTTCCAAGAATTAGGTTATGATAGTTTAAACCAACAATGTTCGAAGTATCTTGAAATGGCAGAAATTGATGAGCTAGAGTTGAAGAGTAGGGAGCAGATTGATGTAAACTTAGACTTTAATAACCCAGTTGAACTAGTTCAATCATTATGGGATAGCATTAAAAATAGCGAGGCACAGGGTTTTTTTGTTAGTGCAATACAACATTTATATTTAAATCAAAGTGAAAAGAAAGAAAATACAGATGATTTAGTCAGAAGCTTAAGATTATTGGATGGCTTAATTCAAAATGTCGCAATGGCTCATACAACTAATGATGATTCAGCCATTGGCATTGCGATCAATAGATTGTTTTCGAGTCTTAGCACCGATGATATGTATCGAAAAACAATCGAAGAAGTCAAATCTTATAAAAAGATTGCAGAAGAAGCAACTGCTGAAAGAGATGAAATGTCAAGGCAATTATCTATGGGGGCTGATGGCTTAATTGCTAACCTATCAAATGAAGTAAGAGAACAAGAAACTGTTCTATTAAGGACTAGAAGATTAAACGAAGAAGTGTCTCGAGAATTAGAAGAATTGAAGAGAAAACACTTAATGGAGAAACAAGAACAAGAATTAGAGATGAGGGAGTTATTAATTATGTTAAACAATGCTCAACTTGGATCTAAAAAACAAAATGGTAAAACTACGCTTCTGATTCAAACTAATAACGAAAAATTAATTAAGAAACTACAAAAACAAATACATAGAAGAAAAACTGAGTATAAATTAGATAATAGACAATTTGGTACTCCAGTTGAGCCAAGTTCCAGATTGAGAGCATTAAGAGATCAAATGGGTGATATTGAAAATATGGCGAGAGAATTAGAAATGACTGATTTTGAGACTTATGTCGACCCATCAGCCGATAATAAAGAGGAGAAAATTAATGCTGTTCATGAGGAACAATTGCCTTCTGAACCAGAGGCGCATGAATCTGTATCTCAAAGCTCCACCGAAGATGAAACAGAAGAAGAATCACATTCTGTTCCAATACCGAAGGGTCCACCAAGGCCATGCCGTGCAGACGATTTAGATAAGCTAGATAGCTTAAGAAGAAAATTAGCATCTTTGCAGAATGAATCAAATGATATTATGAAATTCAATAATAATGCATTATTCAATAAGCAGAAATTTTTAGCAATGGAAAGATTAAGAGAACTAGAAAATAATTTCAAAGATTTCAACATTGTTTTTGATTATGATGGCCAAGGCCAAAACGGCAATGCTAAAATGAACAATTTCAGTTATGATGTGTCTACTGAATATGTTAATCCAACAATTAAGGCTAAGGTTCAAGAAGAATTGGCGGAAGTGCAAAGAATAAAATCTGAGTTAGAGAAGAAATTATTGTTATTTAATAATGATTCTAAACGTCATTCAAAGAGATATTCTAATGTTGCTTTGGATAAGTTGGAAGCTAAATATATTCAAGGAAAAGTTAAACCAGATACCTCAGTTGATACATACATAACAAGAAATTCAGTTTCAACTTCCAAAGACTATAGAAACCACAGGAAAACAGCTATTGGTGGTATGGATCCAAAATTCTTACAAGAATTAACACACAGAGTTAACAAAGCGCCACCAATTGAAGTTTCTGGTGCCAATAGCGATGAGAGTGATAGCAATAAAAGTGTAGATACTTATAGCAAGCAGTCATCGTCTGTTAAAACATCTTCACCAGTTAAGGAAACTTCTCCAACCAAGAATACTTCAACGATTCCAGAATCGACATCTGTTCCTCACGGTGCTCCACCTCCGCCTCCACCACCACCCCCATTACCATCTTTACTAGGAGGAGCACCACCACCACCGCCTCCTCCTCCTTTGCCGCCCTCATTTTCAGGAACAAATGTCTCATCACCACCCCCTCCACCTCCACCTCCAGCGTTCTTATCTAGTGGATCGTCATCGCCGATCCCACCGCCTCCACCATTACTAACCAAATCAATTCGAATTTCCCAAACTAGTACTCAAAATCCATCAACAAGTCCATTTGATAAGTATCCAAGACCTAAAAAGAAATTAAAGCAATTACATTGGGAGAAGATAGATGCCAGTACGAATAATTCTTTCTGGAATAATGCTCAAACTGGTTCAATTGCTAATGATTTGATGTCAAAAGGTGTCTTCGATGAAATTGAACTTATCTTTGCTGCTAAAGAAATTAAAAAAATAGCTACTAAAAAGAAAGAAGAAATTGATAAGATTAGTTTCTTGTCCCGTGACATTTCTCAACAATTTGGCATTAATTTACATTCTTTTAATAGTTTATCAGATACAGAGTTAGTTGCTAAAGTTTTGAGATGTGACAAAGATGTTATTAATAACCATGCGGTTTTAGAATTTTTCGGTAAAGAAGAAATTGTTGAAATTTCAAATAATTTAGCAAGAAATCTTGAGCCTTACTCAACAGATTATAAGGCTGATGAGATATCAAAACCTGAAAAAGACCCAAATGAGTTACAAAGGCCAGATAGAATTTATTTAGAATTGATTTACAATTTACAACATTATTGGAAATCAAGAATTCGAGCATTAACTGTTATGGCACATTATGAAAAAGATTATGATGATTTGGTTTCTAAACTAAGATCGGTTGATGAAGCTGTTGAAGGAATTAAACAATCTAAAAATTTAAAGAGTGTATTCCAAATTATTTTAGCTGTTGGTAATTATATGAATGATACTACTAAACAGGCACAAGGTTTTAAATTAAGTTCATTACAAAGATTAAGTTTTATGAAAGATGACAAGAATAGCATGACTTTCTTACATTATGTTGAAAAAATTATTAGAACTCAGTATCCAGAGGTATTAGATTTTATGGATGAACTATCTAAAAGTCTCGAGATTTCTAAGTATTCTATTGAAACGATTTCAAATGATTGTAAAGAATATGTCCAATCAATTAAAAACACCCAAAATTCTGTTGATATAGGTAATTTAAGTGATATATCAAAATTCCATCCTCAAGATAGAATATTAAAAGTCATTTTGCCTATTTTACCAAAGGCAAAGAGAAAGGCTGAATTATTATTAGATCAATCTAATTATACTTTAACAGAATTTGATAAACTAATGAGATATTTTGGTGAAGATCCTTCTGATTCATTTGTAAGAAATTCCTTTATCGGTAAATTTGCAAATTTTATCAAAGACTTTAAGAAGGCTCAAGCTGAGAATTTTAAACGTGAGGAAGAGTTGAGAATTTACGAACAAAGAAAGAAATTATTAGAAACCCCAAGAAGACAAATATCTAATGATGATCAAGATGATAGTGAGACCGATGACACGAATGTGATGGATTCTCTATTAGAGAAATTAAAAGCTGCTGGCCGGCCAAGAGGTGAACCAACTTCTGTCCGTAAGAGAGCTTTGATAAGAAAACACTTACTAGACAATCAAAAGAAGAGCTTTATGACTGCGTCAGTTAATTCTCCTTCAAGAACACCACCAGATTCTCAAGATGACTCAAGTTCCCCAATTGAAGAGACTTTTTCAGCTCCAATTGAAGTAGATACAGCAACTACAGAAGCTTTGGATACAGATCTAATGGGGCCTGAAGATAATGATGTTGGTTCAAGAGCAAGAAATTTATTGCAGGAATTAAGAGGGGAGACCGATAATGTATCGAATGAACGAACATCAGCTGCTCTGAAATATAGACAACAAAGATTAAAAAATAAGCTTTCAAATCTTGGATTCAACGATGATTCTACCTCAACAAAATATAATCCTACTGAGACTAATTATCCGAAGAATGCCAATGATGGTTTACTAGACTAGTCTTATTGACGCTGTTATATGACCTTACTCTTCTTTATTTATTCATATTGCACCTTTTTTTATTTCTCATTACATAGAGATAAGTTTAGTCAAAAGATAAGACAAGAGAATCAAGAATTTAATGAGCATTTTAATATATATTTATTCATTTTTAGAAGTATATCTACCTTCATATACAAATACCGGAATAACATACCTTTGAAATTTCCTCTAAATCATAATCTAAAATTGTACCTTTATTATCTTTATTATCTTTATAATTGAAATAAGGCTTATTAATTGAAATTAAACCTTTTCCACTAATTTTATCAATAAAAGGGCCATCTAATTTATTAATTGATGATTGTAACAGTTCCTTAAACTTTTTATTTAAATTTAACATATTTGTTAATGAAAGTAACTCTGAACTTCGATTTGAAGTTAGACGAATAGAAATTATTTCTCCATTAACGCCAATACATAAAATATTCAAATTCGAATCGCTTATCTGATTATCACTCTTATCTACCCAGAAACTATTAAACTTCGAAGAATATACTCTTGGAATATTTGACATTTTATAGGACAATTGACATTGCAAATTACTTTCACTAGTATCCATTATTAAAATTGACGAATGCAATTTATCACCGGCAACAAACTTAGAATTCAATTGAGCTTGATTAACAAGACTTTTAGGCGATGGATCGTTTGCAGCTAATTTTAATGTTTCTTTATTATTGTCATTACAATAAATAAACTGATAAATTGAATCTAACTTAGTCGTAACTAGTAGCCTTTCACTACTTCCAACAGATAATGATGTTATATCACTAGGAAGTGTTATTAAGTTGGTAATTGGCTTTAGTCTTCTTTCATCTACATCATAACTGGTTGAATAAATCGATTTACCACTGGAGAAAACTATCATTGAATTAACTTGTTGGATATTAGTAATAGGTTCCTTATGATCAAAGGATGTAAGTTCAGACACTCTTATTAGGATTGATTGATCCGTTTGAGACAGAGTTTTACTTACGTCTAAAACTTTAAATGTTCCTTTTATACCGTCAACTGTTGACCCTACTAATAACTTTTTCGAGATTCTGTCTTGCCTTTTAATTGACCAAATGCACGCAGAAGTAGGAACTTCGTTGTCTTCAAAGATTTCTGATTGCTTGAACTTTGAGTTCAATTCTTGATGCTGTAAAGTTTTGATCAATTTCCTATCAATGAACTTCAAACGTGATTTTGGTTCCTTTGAAGGGCATAGTATTACGAAGGTTGAAATATAAGGTAAGTAAATAAATTTCTTAGCTGTTTCGGCAATATTAACTTGCTTAACACATGATCTCTTAAATGGAAACACTGATGCAACAGTTAAACCTTCTTCCCTGACAAATCCAAAATATGCGCCAGAGTTACCTTTATCATCATAATTAGGTAGTTGAATCATTGTCGAAATTGATCTATCATATTTTTCATCAAAGTAAACTCTCAGCGGAAATTCAGAATCATAAAGATTCAACAACCAAAGACTTCTGGAATAGATAAAAAGAGAATTGTTATCATCAAAACTTGAATTAAACTTAACTGGTGTTTCACCAATTCGAAGAAACCTTCTACAATTCAAATTCAAATCTAAATCAAACTCAAAATGAATGTAGTAACCATCTTTAGACCCAACAAATAAATAAGGTACTTCTTCCGAAATTTGTATTATATCATTAGGTATTATAAGAGGATCATTGAATACATTCTTCTTATTATACGGATTGAAATCATACAAAAAATATTGTTTGTACTCTAATAGAGTATCGGAAACTAGTTTATAGATTAGTAGGAAGCCATCAAAGTTACCAATAACTAAATATGGAATACCTGATACGAGAATAAATTTAACTATCGAAGCCTGATAATCAACAGAAAACGAATGTAATGATATTAGGGCACCACTGTTCTCTAAATTTACTTCAAAATCAATTTGATTACCAGCTTTAAATAGTTCAATCGTTATACTCAGGGGTTCGACATAGCTTTCTAAAACGACAACAATGTAATCATTCACCATATCACAGGAAAGTATTCTCTTATCTATAAATTTATGGGAGATCAGCAATTCAGATAAATTTGTGATAGAAATTGCATTTTCAGTTATTTGAATGATCAAGTTACCTTCAAAATTAGGAAACTTTGAAATATATAAAGTATGGTCATCAGTGAATATTAATGGATCTTCAATTTCTATAAATGCATCATCTAAAAAAGGTTGATATTCAAGAACAATTGTTTGAAAAGGTAGTGAACATATTAAGTATGGTTTACCATCAAATTCAATAAAATGCATTCTATCAGTTTTTCTTAACTTATCATAAGTCTTACTCCTTCTGGTGGCAGGATACCCGTTTCTAAACTGGGTTAATCTAGTTCTTTTACCTACTCCAGTCAAAGCCCATAATTCTTGATCAGAGTGACTATTTATAGTCCTCGATTTAAATGAATCAATTATCTGTACATCTAATAATGGGGCCCAGTTTTTGTAATCAACAACAAGCAGTACACCGCTGTAATTAATCTTCTGTTGTGCAGTTAGACTTCTTATATATTCTTCAGAAAACAATTCATTTACAATCAATTCCCTGTTTGAGCCTGTATCGCTTCCAAAAATCAAGCTGTATCCAGAATCAACTTTTTCTAGAGTAAAAACAGATATTGGATCAGAGATCCGAATAATTGGATTAATTGATATAATGTCATTATTGGTAATTATAAAAGAATACATTACACCATTAGCTGTAGATATGAGAATTTCGTCCGTCTTGTCATCGTTGGTGGCGGTAATAGCGGTATTTGGACGATAGTAATTAGTTGGGAAAGTTCCTTCAAAAGGTATTCTACGGAAACCATACTCAGCTGACATTATATCATGAATCCTAATTACAACAAATTCGTCCTCAGTAACAAACAAGAAACTACCATTATTTCCCAATGACACGATAAAGATTGGAATTTTAAAGTTATTATCCAAAGGCAATATCGATTTCGTTAAGCTTTGATGTATACTTTCTGAAGATGACCATCCAAATAAATTAATTTCTAATCTTCGGAAATTTGTAAACACTAATACTAAAAACAAATGGTGATTATCCGATACTCTGTCACTTAAAGGGTCTGCAAAGCATGAATGCAATAGTATACCGTCTATCGGAACGTTGTAATGCGGCATGAACATAATTCCAGAGTTTGTGTGTTGCGTATTATATATCCTAAGAACATTGCAGGCGGACGCTGAAACAACTGATAGTCCCGAACTATGAGAATTCAACATATAGCCCGACGAATCAAGTGAAGGCGTCGAAAGATCGCTTGAAGTATCCCACCATTGTACTATGAACGGTTTAAACACAAAACTATTAAAATTGTTGCCTTTGTTAACCAAGTTGTAATCAGATCCCTTGTAATCTCTTGGAACATAAAACATTCTTATCAAAAGTAAGAATCCAGACTTTAAGGAGATTAGTAAAGAATCCTCTTCCTGGTCCAGTGAGTTCTTTATTCCTTTAACTATACATGAGGATCTGATAGGAGCGTTTACGTGAAATTCAACCTCGTTCACTAATAAAGACGTAGTTTTCACTATAACTCTTATCGACGATAGTTTAACTTTGTCATGAACAACTTCGTTGCTCTCTTTGTTCGGTTTGCTGGTAGTCTCGCCAATATTAAATAATAAATCATCATCGTCATCACTAAACACATTTTGCGAGTCTTCATCTTTGGGGCCCAAATATTGATCTGCTTCATCATTGAATGTGCTACTTGATAATCCACGAAACTTCTTATTAATTGCAACTTGGAATTCAGGGAAAATATTCGTGAATATGGGCGAATGCAATAGCGTCTGTTTTATATACCTGTCATCTTTATCACTTCTTTCTGATTCGCTGTACAACTCTATGCCTATGTTAGGATATTCAGGATCATCAATCTCCATGTTATCGTCAATCTAGCCACCTTAATAATGTAATTATTTTAATTTGAATCCATAAAGCAATTAATAGTATGTATAACATCTTCAGTAGCTGAAGATGGCTCCAGTATCAAGAATCGTAAACTGTAACATTTTCTGATAAGATGTCTAACCTGTAAATATATATTGTTGTATAACCACAAACAAACTTGATTGCAAGAGTAAAAAGAGATGAAGGTATCGAAAGGTGGCCAATTATTTACTCATAGATCGTTTGATTCAAGTTAAAATGCTTAAAATTTCATCGAAAACATACAACGTATATGGAATCACAGCGATTGTTGCAATTTCTGGTATTCTACTAGGGCTAGAGTCATCATCATTGACAGCATTCTTAACATCTCCCCAGTTCAAGGAATATTTTGGAGAGTTTAATAAGTGGGACCTTGGTATAATAACATCTAGTAATTCAATTGGTGCAGCAAGTAATTAGTACCGTAATACAAAACCGGTAAGGATGAAAGTTAGATACTAACATGGATATGTGTAGCAGGGTGTATTTTCTGTGGTGCGTTGTGTGATATGTTTGGATGTACTAGGGCATTCCAAGTGTCTGGGATCATATGGATAATTGGAACTATTATAGTGTATTTACTGCCCTATATCCATTTAGTTGTCGTTGGGAGGATGGTTAAAGGGTTTTCAATGGGTATTATTTCTGCTGTGATACCTGTCTACATCTCGGAGACTATTCCATGCTTTAAAAAAGGCACATCAATATCAATTGTCCATTTGAGCTCAACAATTGGTACCCTCCTGATATATTTTATTGGTTATTTCCTTCAAAGGTTTGTAAGAAATGAGTATTGTTTCAAATACACATGGGCACTACAAGCAATACCTGCATTGATGTTGCTAATTCTTAGCTTCTTCTTGCCTGAATCACCAAAATGGCTCGCATTCCATTCGAAGTGGAATGAAGCTGCGCTGAGTTTGGCTAGAATAGAAAAGCACCAATATTGTAAGCTAGGTCTAAAGAAGGATAGCGATACTGAAAGGAAGCGAATTGGTGATAAGAGTTACGTAATTCATGCCTATACTGCTGGCACCGAGATCAAGCATTGTTCTTTCGCAGAATTGTTTGGAAAGCGCTTCTACAAGCATACTATGGTTGGTATAGCTATTCAACTGCTAGTGCAGTTAACCTGTATAAACACCTTGATGTATTTCTTCGTTTATATTTGTGGAATGTGTGGTTTAAAAGGAGACCACAAAATTTTAGCAGTCTCTTTTCAATACATTGTGCTGGCCCTTTTCACCATATTTCCAATTTTCCTTCTTGACAATTGCAGAAGAAAAGACTCATTAATATTTGGTCTATTTGTCTTAGGTTTATCATTTAGTACCATTTATTTTCTAAATTTTTTCTATGGTAAACCGATTCTTACTCAGGAATATTTTCAAAACAATCCATTTGATTGGAAGTTGCAGGGCATACCTGCTTCTGCAATGTTTGCGTTGTTTTTATTGATAGTATCAATTTACGCATCTGCAATTGTTTCTGTTAGTTGGTTGTACACTGGCGAAATATTTCCTAGTCCTGCCAGGTCCAAAGGAACATCTATCTGCATGTGTGCTTCTTGGATGTTGAATGCTGGCTTAACGTTGGTTGTTCCTTTTGCTATAAAAGCTCTTGGTCCGTGGTTATTCGCTGTATTGGCAGTGTTTTGTTTTTTTGGTAGTACTCTTCTTTTGACGTTTCCAGAAACTAGGGATTTAACTGAATTGCAACTTGAATCCTTATATTCAACCAAAAAAAGAAAATCAAATAATATAACAAATATGAACCTATTATATAGCGGTGATATCCCACATCAAGCTATTAAAGACATTGATAATGAAGTACAGGACTCTAATAAAGTATCTTTATTAGTACCCACTGAAATTTCGTCAATTGATCGTGATAAAAAGATCTATGAAGAAATAAAAATTGCGACAAATGATAATAACAGATCACCCGCCCCAAAAGGAGTATATTCTTCTACTGGAAGCGACCATTCTGCTGAAAGAGCTAGTTCAAACAGTAATCTTTTGTTTATCAGGAAAGCAGATATGCTAGAAAATGACAACGGTTCTTCAAGTCACAGAAAACGACAGACAGTTAAATTGGAGTTAAGGAGCGATGATGAATTTAGTAAAACATTCTCAGGATCAAAGCAGCTGAATAATTTGATTGACAAAAAAGATTTAAAGAGAACAAATGATTCAAATAAGAGAACCAATAGTGTAGACACGCTTAGTACTGTTAAGGAGACTTCAGAGCTTTATACTGCTCGAGAAAACTTGGAATCACAACATATGCTCTCCAGCCCTGAAGAATCTTACTATTCAAATGATTGGTTTGACAATGCATTAAGTAAAAGCATAAATAATTCACCTGTATCTGGTAAGAATAGTTCAGCTCCACCCTCCGGAGAAAGTTATATTCAAGGGTTTTCCTTTAGTGCTCAAACAATAGAAGATAACGATAATTTCTATCATTTCCATAGAGAAGGCTCTCCAAAAAGGAATTGAAGTTTCCAATGAATTAGCCAATATCCTACAGTACCATTTACCATGAAAGTAGGGATCCTCTATTATAAAAATCAACAATAGCATGATAAATTTGACAATATTTAGGCGTCAAAAAGAGCTTATAGAAAGAAGATCAATTCTTTAATGTCAACTCTATTATTATAGATAGGGTTAAAAAGAAGTAGTTATCATATTATGCTTGTAATATTTGTGTAATAGAACAAATATACATCAACCTGTGGTGTTATTCTTTTGTCTTCTTCCTTTTCTTTGACAAAATGCCAGGATAAGTAAGCAGTGACTTATATTGCCTTTCATAGGCTTCTAACAGAGAGAGAGAGTAGCGAAGCTATTGCGCAATATATATTTCTACCACCTTCTTGCATTTGAAAAAACATAGATTCGCTCTATAGCACCACTACATAAAAATAGTGTGCGATTCCTCTAAATGTCATGTTTATTTTCAAATCGTTATATCAACTACTTCTTGTAGAATAGTCTTTCCAACCTAATACATCAAGACAATGTCTCATCCCTATAGTAGAGTACTGAATTCAGACCCTAATGAAGTAAGTAAACCTTCTGAATTGATGAATAACCTTTCGAATCCCTCATACTAACCTCTATTCAAGAATTTAGTATTTGATCAAGATAATTTGATTCAACCAGATGGTACGTATTTACATTATACACAAGTAATGGGTTTAGCTTATAATACTAATAATTGGGTAGGTTTAACATCACAGCCATATATTTTGTCTGATATCGAACCATCAAGTGTTAGTGGTCAACTGCAACGATCGGCACAACCAGAGATAGTTCAGCCAAAGGCTATAAATAATTCTACAAACTCACGTATTTTTCAAATTAACTTTTATAGAAAGTTTTTCAATTTAGATTCAGACGTTTTCTTTCGAAAGATTCAAAAAGCATTAAACCCCTTAAACCAATCGTCCAGTCCAACTGAGAATGACCAACATGAAGACGACGTAACAGAACTATACGGTTTTATTTGGATCACAGGTACTTTGATCTTTTTGATGTTTGTAAGTTCTACAGGATCTAATATTTTATCAGAATGGCTTCATTCAGACAAAAAGCATAAAAAATACGAATATGATTTTGAGTTACTTACTTTATCAATTTCTTTATTCTATGGCTACAATCTTATAGTTCCATTTTTATTATTTGCCGGTACTTCCTTCATGCTAAAGTTTCCACATAGACTATCGTTGACCAAATTGATTTCAATCTATGGCTATACCAACATCTTATGGTTCCCCATTACATTTGTCAACTTTTTAATTGTCATATTCATTAGTAATAAAAAGCATCATTTGTTACTAAACTTATTAGAGTGGATTATTGTGTTGGCAAGTGGCTTTGTTACTGGTTTAAGTAATATAAGCAAAATTAGTCCAATTGTAAAAAAGAACTGTTTACTTTTAAATGAAGGAAATGCTGAAACAACTAAGAAACAACATCTTTCAATTGTAATTACCTTAGCGTTAGCTCATTTACTCTTTACTATTATGGTCAAGGCTAGTTTCTTTGGAATAGCTGTATAGTAACTCTGACATATAGATATATAACTCTTGATAGCCCTAACAAACCATTGAGTCGTGCGCATAACAACTTTATCTTGGTGAACAAGCTCAATGATATTTATATAAAAATTTTCCCATAATATAATTTTCTTCTTTTTACTTTCAAGTTTTAAGCATCCAAAAATGCTAGGATAGACTAATCAAGGAAATATGAAATAAATAAAAGGTATGTTTACTTCATTTAATTATTATCTGAAGAAATTTGAAGCTCCAAGAAGAGTATGGCGATGATTATTTGCTTTATACCAATTGTTCCAACTGAATGTTCCGGGTTGACAACAGCATTATCGTTAAGTTTCAGCCTTGTATGAGCCTATAACATCTTGTGTAGCTTCAATAGGAGTTTTCGGACTATTGATAAATGTTTCTTTACTAACAAATCGATAAGGTATGTTTCAACATCCACGGACCCAATTTAGATTCAATTTGTTTATTTCATGAGGATACCTGTCGACCGGGCGGACATATTTACCTTATTCATCCCTCCCTTGAACAAATCAGGGGAGGAGTCGCATTTCTGTGTACAATTTTTGAAGTGTTGATGAATAAGAGGTGATGAAAGGTCGTGAACTGATTATACACATAAACAGATTGAATTTGGAGAAATTCTGTTCTTTACTTGCAGGGGATTACTAACATCATGTTTCAGGTTTTATTTTCTTTGTATAGACTTGATTATGTTCAAGTAATTCTGCAATTGGCATATTTCAATGATGATTCCAAATATTCACACTGTACGAGAAGTCTAATGACTTCCCTGACTACAAAACAAAAAAACTGATTTAATGACTCTGAAGAACTATGCCAATTAATACCTAGTTACTTCTGCATTACATAGCTTAATAAACGAAAATCGTTGACTCTAATTAACTTAAATTGTAGTATAAAATTATTAGGCCATAATCTTCATTTATTTTATGGACTGCATATAAGCCAATATTTTACTGTATCCATCATGTTGGAATATTGTTGAAAAACAAGGTATATCAAACAGTAATTTTTTGATTCACTGGAAAACACATCATTTGGCCTATCTGTAATCAGATTCTTACCTTTCCTATAGCTTTGATATAAGAGAATACACAAAAGAGAATCCTTAAAGAAATATGCTACGGCCTTTTCTTTTGCGATGTGTAGTAAATCAAAGGTCATCAGAGGTAAATGCACTATTAAGTTGGTGTATTAATAATCCTGGGTATAAGAATGTACGTATAGAGAAATTGAAGTCACTGGTGGTGCCATTTCTGACAATATTTAATAAATTTATAAAAAGTAGGATACAAAATATTTGTTTCAAAAGGAATGCGTCGGCGTTGGTCAGAGAAACACAAGAAGATTCGACCATCAATCCAATAATACATAATCATAAGTATGCTCCGGTGGAGGCATTGATTAGTGATTTAGATAGAAGGAATCGATATATTGAATTGCTTCGAAGTTCGGAGAAGTTAGATAAGAGCCAGGCTAATCAGATATATACGGACTTTATCAATTTGATTGATATCATAAGTGGATTTCCTAATTCCGAAACACTTACTTTAATATGTGAAATATGGGATACTGCTTTTGCAAGGGAAAGAACAAATGCAGCCACGATAGAGTTACAGAATAAATTACTAGCTAAAAGAGATATATTTATCCATATTCTAATCAATACCAGAAACTATCGACTTTATGAAAAGTTGGTAAAACCCTTATTTTCAAAAGTAGCTTTCAATGATTTACAGGATACATGGGCAGACACATTGATAAGTACATTTCAATTTGAAAAGGATGCATATGGAAAGATTAGTATAAATAAGAATAGTATAACCCGATTTTTAAAGAACCCTCAAATTTCAATATATTCAAGAAGAAAGTTATTGTCAATTTTTCTAGAAAAGGGAATAATATTTTGTTCAGGCTTAGAGGAAAGGTACCTATTTATACGACAATTTATTACTTTTTTACAAGATTTAAATGATAATCATTTGCTCTTTATTGACCAAGAGTATTCGGTTTATCAGAAATCATTCAGATTGATAGCCACGCCAAAGGGTATTAGCTTACCTGAACATATTGATAAAATAAAGGACGCATTACGTTCCGGTGGCATAAATGATGATCAAGTAATATTCAATTTTATTACATCGTCAATGGTTTCTATTCTTCCATTCAGTCCAAATAATGTTTTAAAGTATTGGCAACACAAAGTCGATTTTTTTGAAAGGAATGAAGTTGATGCTAATGAAGTGTTCCATTATAAGGATTTAAAATCTGCAATGTCTGCCTTATGTGATTTAAATTTACATCGGTCTGTTTTAGAGCTATATCAACGTTTCCCTCAATTACATAACGATGATCAAATTGAAATACTATTAAGAGTCAGTGAAGAATCTAAAGATTGGAAATTATTGCAGAAACAATTTGAAGATATGTATGGTAAGGGACAATTACCTTATGTGATCCATTATTCAATTGTTATGAATGCATTGGCAAAAATTGGCGCAAAAACTGAAGTTGATCAACTTTTTAAACAGTTAAATAAAAGAGATTTAAAACCGAATGCTTCAATTTATGCTGCCTTGATCAGTAGTAGATTGTTCTACAATGATATTGAAGGAGCAAAGGAATGCTTTAGTCGATACCTAGAAGAAATTGACCATGAAATAGTTGATAATTCATCAAGCGCATACTTGTATTCCTTAGTTTTTGACATCTATTTTAAATCCAGTGATTTAGATGCAGCAATGGAATTTTTAAACACGTCACTGGTCAAACAAGAGAATTTAACTAAACCATTGATAGACTCCAAGATTATGAGCAAATTGATCAATTTTGCTGCCACAAATTATGGGCTTAAGGAAATAGAAATACTCCGTAATCTTGCAACTAAATTAAATTTAACGTCAGAAGAGGTCTATATTCAGTTAATTAGAGCATATACAAGACTTGATCAATTTGAAAGAGCTGATTCTCTTATTTATGAAGCACATATAGAATCCAATGTGCCATTTACAAGTGCAGAAATCTATAAATCACAATTAAGGAATTATAGATTCTGGTTCCGAGTAGTTCAAACAATTGAAGAAAGACAATTAATTCTTGATAGAGTTAATTTTATCATACAAAGAATAAATGATGAAGCTATAAGTTTTCGGAAGAATCAGGGTTTATATAATGAAGCTATTAAGTTTCATGTCACTAGAAAGGATTTGCAAAATGCTGAACTAGTTTTTAAAGCAGTCAGAAAAAAAGATATCCTTACAGAGCATCATTTTATACCATTTTTAAAATATTACTCAAGGCTAGATACATTTGATGGTTATTCCCAAGTTTTAGAGTTATATAGACAAATGGCAAAAGACAGAATACAATTTTCCACCAAGACTTACGTCTATTTAATGAAAGCACTTATTCATTTAGATTCACAGAATCAAAATGGATATAAAAATTCCTTTCAATTATTACAATCTGTTTTTGAATTAAATGGATTAACGATAAAAGAATCGGACCAAAAACCTAAAGTTCTGACTAAAGATGTCTTTGAAAATTCTATTGATTTATGTCATATAGTCTCGTCATATGTTATGGCAACAACTGATATCTACCATAGTAATATTGATTTGTTAGTCCATTTTTTAAATCAAATGAAAAAAATTTTAAAGAATAGATTAACTAATGAATTTAGGTTTGTAATTTACCAAGAAATGGGTAGCCTATACCAAAAACAAGGTAATACAGATTTAGCCAGAAGATTAGTTGACAGTGGAATGGAAGAATTGCACCAAATCATCACGAAGTTTAGCAAAGAGTATCCGTATTCAGATGATGACGATGTTATTATTCCAAAAGGATTACAGCTTGAATATAGAAGATTGCTTAATTTAAAATTAAGTTGTATGAAATCAACTCATGAGAAGCATGAATCTTATTTGCATACTTTTAAAGAGGCATCAAAGTGTAATATTAGATTGTCAGGTAACCAATATACTTTATTAATTGAGGAGATAATGAACATTCAAGATAAAGATATTTTACCGACAATTTTATCAATCTGCGAGTCTTATTTAGTAGCTGGTAATTGGGTAGAAGCTAAATTAATGAGAAAGATGCAATTTTTATATAAATTAATGATTTTGCATTATAGTAATACTGTTGGGCCTGAAGTTGCCCTACAAAAGTTTGATATTTTAAATCGTTTTTACGATGTCAAAGATATTTCTAAAATACAAAATGAATTACTGTATATTAAAGAACCTTTGCTATACTTACAAAAGCAATTACATGACTATAACTTATTGTTTTCAAAGGGAAAACATTGGACAATAGAAGAGTTATTACTGGATATACCTGAATTTTTTGTTCCTGAGCAACGCATATCATCACAAAATAAAATTAGCCCTTCATTATTAAGTAAAATTTGGCATTTAGTTAACAATTATTGTGATGGAGACAATACAATCGCATTTAAATTGATGGATGAATTTCCAGAAACAATCGAATTTTTATTATATAATGGTCTTGCCAGACTCCGTTTGCTTTTATTTAGAAACGAAATTGATAAAATTAATCCTCCACCAAAAAGTGAACAACAGGAGGATTTTGAGTCAAGACGTTTAAGATCAATAAAAGCTTTAGAATTCTTAAAGACTGATCATCCTTCATTCTAAATTTCATAAATAGAAAGGACCTATTAGCATTTTATATTAACTACATCATAACCTTGTATATATATGTATATAATTTATAACCTTAATAAATCTAATTTAATATTATCTAGATCATTAATTATTTATTTTTATTTGGAGCATCAGCAAATCTGAAGCTTCCTGTTGAATTAGTTTCTCCATAAATTAAAGGTCCAATATAAGGTTGAATATTCCACTCTAATTTGACATTTGCATCTCTATTTCTAAATGATTTTTCGACATCCCAAAGAGAGTACTTTGATCTTTGATTAGCCAAATGGATTTTGGCATTTTCTTTATTGGTAATAATTTTATCCCAATAAGTAACTTTGTTTGAGGACCCTTCACTCTTTCCTGGATACTCTGCGGTTAAATAAACAAAGATTTGTTTTGTATTCCAATTAAATAATGGTGATAAGTCAGCGTCCAAATCAAACTGAATCTTAGAATTTTCTTTTGGTTTTCTATTGACTGATCCGTAGTTAAATGAATATTTAAGTGATGATGTTGGTCTAATATTCGTTATTGATGTGGTATTGATTGACCAGACATTATCTTGATATAATTGAAAGAGAGTTAAAGAAATTACCGCTAATGCTATTATAATTGATGATGTCAATGCTTGATTAGCAACGTTTTGGAACCTTGTGACAATATTAAACATTATTCCGGTTAGTTTATTTAGCTTTAAATAGTGCCAAAAAAATGCTAAATCTATATTTGAATCGTGTCAACATATAGTTTTTGTAGTTTGAACGCGAGCTAGCTTTTACAAAATTGAGATTATATATTACTAGTAAGATATATATATATATATATGCCCACTAACACTATCTATAGGATTATTTAGATTCATTAGCAGCAGCTTGCAACTTCAAATATTCCTGGTAAAGTTTTTCTTGCTGTTGAAATTGTTTAGCTAATTTCTTTCTCATACTTTTAGAAATTTCTTCACCTTTAATATCCTTTGTTGGTAAACCCTGTTCATCCCAGTCAGAATATAACGATGAATCTTTAAACATATCAGCAGGATTGATCTTCATTTTGGCTAACCTTTCTTGTTCCTTTTTAGCATTTGCAGCGGCTTGTTGTTGTCTCTTCTTTTCTTTTTCGATCAATGCCTTCTCTTTAGCAGCCTGTTGTTTTATCAATTCTTCTTGTTCTTGAGGATTTAAAAATTTAATTAACGCAGAGACGTCTGGACGATCATCCAAAGAGATACCTAGATTGATTAACTCCGCTCTGATTGAGTCCGAAGCATTTAAGAAATCGGATAAAGGAGCTTTATCTATCGCCAAATTACGAACAATGTCACGAAATTGTGATAAGACTTTAACATACGGCATGGCAATATCCTCTTTAGATGCAATTGAATTGTCTGATTCGCTACCAGTAGAATCTAACCAGCCCAATTTATCAGATCTCGTTTCAAAACCTAAAATGTTTAAGATTTTGACAATCCAGTTAGTTATTTGTAATAAAACATCAACTCTTAAGGTTTTATTAGCGGAGCTAATTTGAATGTAATTATTTGTTTTGGAAACTAATTCTTGAATGATTCTTAAAGCCTGTGGTGTTGATAAATTATCACTGAATGCGAAATGAACATCAGTTTGAGCTTTGGATAAGTCACCATATAGTTGTTTCTCAGAATCAGACAATTTTTTTGGGATATAGATACCATTGCTTAAGTTATGTTTATAGTCGTTATTTAAAGCACGAACAGTAGTGAAAAATTTCGAGATTGATGATTCCCAAGATTTAACTTCTTTAATCAAACTATCTTTAAAATCTATGGGTTTCTCCCATGAACTCAATGCGAAGACTAATCTTAACTGTCTACTAGTAAAATCTTTTAAAGCTTCTTCAATAGTAATAAAATTCTTTAATGACTTTGACATTTTTTGGCCCTGAATATGTAAATGACCGTTATGCATAAAGTAGTTAACCCATTGTTTATTGTCAAAATAAGCTTCTGATTGAGCTAATTCATTATCGTGGTGTGGGAAACATAAGTCAACACCACCAGAATGGATATCAATGGTTTCGCCAGCAATATCAGATGCCATAACAGAACATTCGATATGCCAACCTGGTCTACCCTCACCCCACTTGCATGACCATGAAGGTTCACCTGGCTTTGATGCTTTCCACAAGGCAAAGTCAGCAGGATTCTTCTTGGTTTCTTGACCGGTAGTTAAAGAACCCTCACCATCATTGATTAAAGATAATTCACCTTTGTTCCATGGTTGAATTTTGGCATAGTCATGTTTCGGATCGTTTTCAAATTTAACAGTATCGAAATAAACAGATCCATCCTTGGTAACGTAAGCAAACCCATTTTCGATGATTTTATCAACGAATTCAATAATATCTGGTATATATTCTGACACTCTAGTGGTTATCGATGGCGCTAACACATTTAACTTGGCCATATCTTCATTGAACCTATTTTCCCAGTATGACGGTAATTTTTTGAAAATCGATGGGTCATTAACAGTTGAACCAAATTGCTTATCTAAATACGGCTTGGCCACATCTTTGATTTTTGCTAGAAATTCATTAATAGATGGGGCGCTAGAAGAATAGATAATCTCATGAGCAGTTCTAGCAGCTTTCAAATACATTGGAAACTTTGGTTGATCTACGGACAACCTTTGAACATCGAGAGAATCAGCCCATGCAATAAATTCCTTTTCTAAGTCTGCAGTAAATGCTGGTAAATTCTTGGAAATATAGGCAGATAAGTGCTCTTTTGCGTTGGATAATAACTCAGGGCTAACTTCCTTGTAAACTAAGCTTAACTTCTGCTCAAACAAGTACTCTTGTCTGGCTGCAATAATAATTTTGTCATCGATATCTGTCACATTTTGAATAAATTTGATGTTGTATCCAAAATAGTCCTGCAAAACTCTTCTACATAAATCTGTTGAAACATAATTCCTGGCGTGTCCCATATGTGAATGATCATAAACAGTCGGTCCACAGCAATACCACGTAATATGGCCCGGCTTCACTGGAACGAATTCGTTCTTACTACGAGTCAACGAATTGAAAATCTTCAACACCGGCGGCTCTTCCTCTGATTTTGGCTTCAACCACTCAGGCTGTTGAACTGAAGGCTTCTTGGCTGCAGTTGAAGACATCCTTATTATCAATCTTTTATTTAGAAAAGGAAACTGCTTAAGCATACAAGATTCTCCCTCTTTTACTTGTTTATATGATATACACTTACTTACAACACCTCTCTGACTCAACCCATACAAAATTACTCACCAAAAATTTTAAAATGTCTCACGTGACACGTCGTGTGATAAAAGCTCTGGCTCTTTTCACCATATACTTACCTACAGTTGTACACATCTAGACAGAAGATCCAATTGTATATTAACTTGTCTATCTAACTATGCTACATAGTCTCTGCTTGAACTGTTAGTACTAGATCTTCCTAACCTCACGAATAAATAGTCTCATTCCTCTGTAGACGCCGCACACCACGGTCATGCCGAGAGCTCTGCCATGGAACCCCTCTACGGCCATCTACCCTTCTTCATCTCAGCCATTCCTCGTAACCTTTGTCTCTACTCGCGATTCCTTCAGACAAGTTATTGGTCGCATACAGCGGTAGCTCTATAGCGAAACTAGGCGTGTTTCAGAACTACCACTCTAGAACGCAAATTATAAGTCATCACTAAAGCATCTTGATACGTCTCTAAAGATTACAACAATGTCCGATTGCACTATTCAATTGTACATACCTTTCATATCATTTAAGATGGATTACATTGTTTATTGGAATGACATCTTGCGCTAGAAACTAAGAAGAACTAAGTAGTCCGAGCTAACAAGGAAATAAGATTGTCGCGGCGTGTAAGCGAGCAGCTCCCCTCCTTAAAAGACAAACCGAGCACCAAAGAACTACCATGCAAATCGAGACATGTAGTAGGGTGTGTAACCCTAAGCGCTCAGCTATTCATTCGATAATCATCTGAGAATAACGCTCATGTGACATGCGTGTGACTTTATTTTCTCTATTTTCCATTGGTTTTTGTGTAACTTTGGCTGTAAAATCTTCTCACTCAGAAAATTTTCATATTCTCATAGTGGGGCGCCAATACTAACAAAGTTACTTACAACCAATTTAAAATATTATACATAATTTAACAGATTTTTGTTAAAGTTAGTTGAATAACCTCATATATAACAATTAAGATGTCATCATACTCTACTGTTAAAGCTGCTAACTGGAGACTCGTTGAATTAGGTCGTGTTGTTTTAATTAACAACAATGACTTAGCCACTGTTGTTGAAATCATTGATCAAAAAAGAGTATGTATTGGCGGAATAAGGAAGAACATGGAGTGATATTTGAGGTATCGTGGGAAGAAAGATAGGAGAATGGCTTGATCCTGGTGAGGAGGCGTGTGGCGGAACGCAATTTTGCGGCATGGGAGGACAACACGAAGAAGAATATATAAGAGAATGAAGATAGAAGAGGATGTGTGGGTGGAAAAACACAGCGCTATGTTGTGGTGGAAGGAGTTCAGTGAGATCAAAGGTGTATGTGGATCGGAAACTAGAACGGAAGACAAGGCGCCTCCTATACTATACTTGAGCGGGATCGGGGTCAGGATATTTATCTTCGAGTACTTCGGTATCACTACATTGAAAGTTAAAAAGCATGTACTAACTAATATTTTAGGTCTTAATTGATGGTCCAAACGTCCAAAGACAAGCTATCTCATTAGCCAAGGTTGTCTTAACCCCAATTGTTTTATCAAACTTACCAAGAGGTGCTAGAACTTCTACTGTTTCCAAGAAATGGACAGCTTCTGAAGTTGACGCTAAATGGGCTGCTTCATCATGGGCTAAAAAATTAGCTTCTAGAGAAAGAAGAGCTCAATTAACTGACTTCGAAAGATTCCAAGTTTTAGTCTTAAAGAAACAAAGAAGATACGCTGTCAAAAAGGCTGTTGCTAAAGCTTAAATATTGAAAAAAACTTTTAATTTTTGATAAATTTTCATATTATATGTGTGTATTCTTAGTTTTTATTAGTTTGAGGGTATCATAGTTAGGTTTTTTTTAATGTTTACGTTCTCATAATTTTGTATAAAAGATAAAAATTATATTAGAAGGTTAATTTAATAATTTTTGTAGATATTATTTATCAATATATTTCTTCAAATACCCAACAAGTGATAGTAAAAGTCATCCATGTATTTTGTCTCCGAATAATTTAATTTAGTACCTATATACAAGTAATACTATAAACAAATTCTATTTATATCTTTATTTCTTTTGTTGTAACTTCTTTTGATGTTCAGCAATTAATTGTTTTTGCAAGTGAGGTGAACATTGGGCATACTTATTGAATTCTAATGAAAATTCACCTTTTCCTTGGGTGCAAGCTCTTAATGAGGTTGAAAACCCGAACATTGAGTTTAAGGAACATTCAGCAGTAACAGTAAATTCATCATGACCATTAACGGTTTCTAAAATCATACCACCTAACTTGTTAATTAAACCAACAACACTTCCTTGAAACTCGTTTGGAGCGCTAACTTCAACCGACATGATTGGTTCCAAAATAACTGGTTGAGCGTTTAAGAAAGCTTGTTTGAAAGCACCATGGGTAGCAGTTCTAAATGATAATTCAGAAGAATCAACAACGTGAGTTTGACCATCATTAATATGCATTTGAACACCTAAAACACGATGACCAATTAATGGACCCTTTTCCAATGAATCTTCAAAACCTTTAGAACAAGCAAATAAGAATTTTTCTGGAATCTTACCACCAACTATATGTTGGGTAAATTTGTTTTCACCTTCTAATGGTTTCATTTCACCCATGACTCTACCATATTGACCTGAACCACCACTTTGTTTCTTATGGGTGTAGTCAAAAGTAGTTGGTGCAGTTATAGCTTCACGATAAGAAACTTGTGGCTTACCTGTAATACATTCGACACCATATTCACGTTTCATTCTTTCAACATAAATTTCTAAATGCAATTCACCCATACCAGAAATAATAGTTTCTTTTGATTCTGGATCAAACTTAACACGGAAAGTTGGATCTTCTTTTTGGAATCTATTGATAGCCTTTGAAAAACTACCATTATCTTTGGACTTTGGTTGAATACTTAAAGAAATAACTGCTTCCGGAACAAACATGGAACTCATAGCAATTTGTTGCTCTGAGCTTTGTCCAATAAAGGTATCACCTGAAGCACAATCAATACCAAAAGTAGCACAAATTTCTCCTGCGCCAACTTCATCAACATCTTCCATTTCGTTGGAATGCATTCTTACCAATCTTGAGACTTTAACTTTCTTACCAGTTTTAAGATGATTCATATAAGCACCTTTCTTTAATTTACCTTGATAAACTCTGATATAAGTTAATTGACCATATTTACCTTCTTCCAATTTAAAAGCTAAACCAACAAATGGAGCTGAGACTGATGGAACTAAGTTAACAGGTTTTTCTTCACCAGTTGAAACATCTAAACCGGTGTTTAAAATTTCATTTGGTTGTGGTAAATAATCAACAACAGCATCCAAAACTGGTTGGATACCTTTGTTAGCTAATGCAGAACCCATTAAAACTGGAGTGAACTTTCTAGCAATTGTAGCCCTTCTGATTGCACTTTTAATTTGTTCAACAGTTGGTTCTTCACCTTCTATATAAATATCAGCAATTTCTTCATCAACATCAGCTAACGTTTCGATTAATAAGGCTCTCTTTTCTTCCACTAAGTCTTTAAGTTCTTCAGGAATATTAGGATCAACTCTTAAATTTTCACCTTGAGAACCTTCATTGTATAAAGCAACACGATCAATAATGTTAATAGCACCTTTTAAATCAGATTCAGCTCCAATTGGTACTTGAATAGCAGCGGCAGGTGTCTTCAATTTTAAGTTTATTTGTTCAATAGCCCTAAATGGATCAGCGCCCATACGGTCCATTTTATTGATAAAAGTAATCCTTGGAATATTGTAACGACGCATTTGACGATCAACGGTCACGGTTTGCGATTGAACGCCTGAAACAGCACATACAACTAAAACAGCACCATCCAAAACTCTTAAAGCTCTCTCAACCTCAATGGTAAAATCAATGTGACCAGGGGTATCAATTAAATTGAAATGATAATCTGTATCATCCTTACTCCAGGAACAATATGTTGCAGCGGATTGAATAGTGATACCCTTTTCTCTTTCTAATTCCATATGATCCATCTTAGCACCAACGGCATCGCGACCTCTAACTTCATGAATGGCTTTAATTCTACCGGTATAGTATAATACACGTTCAGTAAAGGTAGTCTTACCTGAATCAATATGAGCCGAGATACCAATATTCCTCATCTTTGAGGCTGCTTCAAGATCCTTTTCAGTTAATTGCTTATTGATTTCATCAATGATGACTTTTTCTTCCTCGTATGTTTGAGGTTGTTTGTTTTCATTTAGATTGATTCTCGATTGATGAAATTTTCTTATACTAGAGGTAGTAAAACCAGTTACACCAAAGTTAGAAATTCTTGGTTTGAATGAAGCACTGGCAGTACTAACAACACCACGAATAAATCTTGACATGATGGAGCTAATATTCCTAGGTATTACAGAATAGTGTGTATTTTTATTATTAAAATCATAAGAAAAATTTTTTCCGAATTCAGATAATCTCGAAAATTTCAGAAATTTAAAGATATCTTCCATATTAAGTTATAAAAGTAAAGTATACATTATATAACTAATATACAGAGTATTCTAAGCTAAGTACAAATAAAAAAATAATGAGAGTATAAGTAAGAGGTATAATAGTCTCTTTGTAGAGTAAAAGAATAAATATTAGGAATATCAAATAAAAATATTCTAATTCTATGTAATCTATGATCAAGAAAACAAAAAAGCCAAAACGCTTTAATCCCTAGGCTTAACTGGACCAATACCGTTAACGTTTCTAAACATCATAACTCCCTTGGCATCATCTTTGTCATCGTCAACATACTGGCACATTCTTACACATTTCCATAATGAGTACCACATGTTTTCACCTTCGTACCTGTAATGCTCACCCATCACTTTCTTGATAGCGTCAGTAGCTTCTCTGGCATTGTAAAAAGGAATCCTGGAAACGTAGTGATGTAAAACATGAGTTTCAATAATATCATGGAAAATGTGCTGGCCAATAAAACCAAAGTTACGGTCGATAGTAGCAGCAGCACCACGAGCGAATGTCCATTGATTATCACGGTAGTGAGGCATCGTTGGGTCAGTGTGTTGTAAGAAAGTAACAAATACTAACCAATTATTGACCCATAACCATGGCATGAACCAGTTAACAAACATGTTGAAAAAACCAAAGTTTTTATACCATTGATAAACAACTGTTAAAGTAGTAATAATACCAATGTCAGATAAAATGATATACCAGTATTGATTTTTCTCAAAAACGGGAGAAGCTGGAGCGTAATGAGATTTAGCAAGCTTAGAATAACCAGGATAAGTTTGACCAGTAGCATTAGTGGCCAAGTATAATTGTAACCCACCTAGTTGTTGAAAAATTAAAACAAATAATGACCACACTGGTGATTCGTCCATGATTTCTGATACCTTTGAAACCCCATGTTTCTCCACAAATTCTTCTTTAGTATATGGAATGAAAACCATATCCTTAGTTAAATGGCCGGTGGCTTTATGGTGCTTGGCGTGGGAGAACTTCCATGAAAAGTATGGAACCATCAAGTACGAATGCAAAACCCAACCAACAAGGTCATTAAAGCCTTGATAATCTGAAAAAGCACCATGTCCACATTCATGTGCTAAGATCCATAAGCCGAACCCAAACAAACCAATCAAATAAGAGTGTAGACACCATAAGGCACCTCTAGCACAGCTTGAAAGCCTTTCATAGTCATTAATCTCAACTTGAGGAATAAGTTTTTGACCAGCGTACCCGATTATCAATATCATGACGATATCACGAACAACATAACCCATCGACCTAACCAATGATCTATCATAACAATGTTTAGGAATGGCTGACAAAATCTCTTTGATACTATAATCTGGAACTTTAAATTCGTTACCAAGAGTATCAATAGTGGTCAAATTTGATGATGGTCCATCCTTCTTGGTAATACTAGAAATATTACCTTTTCTAGTGACCGTGGATTCGGCGGTTATAGTGTCAGTAACACCAGTGGCTTCAACAACAGACATATTTAATTATTTATGAAGTCTTAGTGCTATAAGAAGGTTAAAATCAAGAAGAAAAAACTTGAACAATTTGAAATTATTGTTAGCCGTAACAAGAAAAATTCTCGTGGTCCGCATTCATTAATTTATTTCTTTTACCGCATACGAAGATTTCGAGGTCTAGACGATTGTATCATTAACATATTGATAATGAGATATAAGTAGTAATCAAGAACATTAGAATTAAAAGAAATCAAATTGCTTTGATTTGAAAGTCATTTTCTTCTTGAAAATAGTAGTATAACCCTTAACTTCTGCTTTCGTCAATACGTAGTCTCGCAAACTGTCCCATTGAGATCTTAGGTTGAGCAATGTAGTGATCAATAAGCACACGCATATCTATACATAAAGGTATATATATAATTGATCTTGACAGATAACACATGATATCAGTTTTTACTAAGTTATTATTTCTTTTTGTGTTGCAGGATGATAATCTATATAGATGTGGTTTAATTGGTTCCAAGACCAGCCACGCGATGCAGTAGAAGACGTCAATAGGTGCAAATAAATTGTACATTTATTAGGAGCAAAAAACTTATTAATCGAAATTATTCTGTATATTAGTTTTTAGCGGGGCATATCTTGGTGGCTTTCTAGGTGTGATAGTCCTCTCCAAGTTGAAATTAGTTATCAGAGAGGCTCTAGAATTAGCCCAAGATCCAACTTTTATGTAACATACATGCCCAATTCTTTTTCTTTTCAAAAAGCCATATACTCTCAACAAAAGGCTACAAATTTATGGAAAGTATAGTATTAGGTGCCTTCATTAATGGATAAAGTGATTTTTCCGGGTTGTAAAGAATTAGTACACTATCCGGGTAGGGTAGTAACATGGTAATATATAAATACGTATCCAAGTCTATACAGAACAGACATATATGAAGAGCACCATATTATTAATACTTGATCTTTAATTTTTATTGCACCAATATGTATCGTTACCTTGATTAACGTAATTTGCAATCAGCTGTGAAATCAAATTATTTGATCTTAAATTGCTGCGAAGTTTATTTTTTTATTTATATGCTTTGGACAAATTTGGAAATGAAGTTAGTCTAATTTCATCACCAAGGGGTGACAAGGATGTTGCAAAATTATTTAATACTTTTATAGCTTCGGTCACATTTAAGTACGTTTTTTATTTATAATTTTCAAGGGTATTAACACCAAAGTATTATTACTTGATAGGAACTTTGATGTACGTAATGAAGCATTACAAATATAACAAACATAACAGTTTTGATGAATGTTTTTGTTCTGTAGAATATTTTCAGTTGTATTATGTGAAGCTTAAAATTACGAAACAATAATCATAATGTAGTTCAAGGATATTCCTATATTTAGAAACTCAAGTGGCCAAATTTATTAGGCTAATATATTTACCATACTGCGGGGAAACTGCCTTAGACTTGATTACGAGCGAACTTGAAGCGATAAGAAGGTGAAAATTGTACTATGCGATTATAGAAATTGTAAGGAAGTGATACCCGCTTATACGAACTTTAAATACATAATGTAGCCCCCAAGGATGGTGGTTTGTAATGTCCCTCTAAAGTCTTGTGATTTGGATCAATCGCCTCGATAACTTTGTAGTAAGCCAAATCAATAAAATGTATAAAGGAACATGTAGTCTGAGAAAATGAGAGACAGTCGTAGATCTGGAACCCCTTTTGGGATAGGAGTTCCAATATGGTTTCATTAAAAATGTTTTAACTTTAACTAGAAATATCAAGTAGTAATCATCCTTTAGGTGATGTTCGAGAGAACAAAAATTTCCTAACTAGGAAATGAAGTTAATGCTCACAAATTGCATTCTTTAATCACATCTCCTAAACCGGAAATTGGGTTTTTCTAAATCAGTAAACATAGAATATCAAGTTACTATTGAACAGCTATAGTTTCTTAAATTCTTTAATCACTAAGCTTTACTTACATGAGGAGAACAATAAACATATACTTTTACCTTCCTAGATAAGTTTCATACATGATGGTCTTTCTATAATCAAACTCCTAAAAATTTTAGTATAAATATGATAGAAGTCCTAGTCTATTGGAAGATTTTTCTTTTATCTTCATCAATACTATAAGTTTAGATTAAACATAAATAATACCAATCAATAGATCAACATATTAATAATGAAGTTATCCAACGCTACTATTTTAGCACTTTTCGCTACTTCTGCTTTCGTATCTGCAGCCCCAGCTGTTGTAACTGAATCATCTCTTGTTAAAAGGACTGACGCGAACGAAGTCTTAGAACTTTTAGCTGAATTAAAACAACTCACCGAAAAAAGAGATTATGCTGAAGGTGACGAACATTTTGCTTTATCTAAAAGGGCTGACAGTGTTATCCTTCAATTAATTTCAGCATTGTCGTCATCTGGTATTATATCAGAAATCTGGCAAACCTTGACTACCGATGAAGCAGTTAAATCCGAAATTAAGGCTCTTATTAAATCTGCCCTCCAAACTGCTGTCGTTCAAGGTCCAGCTTTAATTAAAGCAGTTTGGAATTCGGGCTTAATCAAAAATATCTTTCAAACTTTATTACACGACGGTGAATTAAGATCTGCTTTATTAGCAGTTGCGAAGTCTATATTTTCAAATGCCCTTAACTTATTAAAGATTTTCAAATCGGGTTCATCCAGTTCTGGTGCTACTACTGCTGCCACTACTAGTACTTCATATACCACTGCTGCCGCAAAACGTGAATTGTATGACTCGGACTCAGAATACTTAGAGAAGAAAGATTTGGCTTCAGTAGTCTCATACATTGTCACACAAATCAAGGATTCGGGTATCATCAGCTCTTTAATTAACAAGGTCTTAGCCGACCCAGAAAAATCTATCTCGTTGTTAACCTCTGCCTTAAAGGAAGGTTTAATTATTATGGAAGATGTTTACCTGTTGGCTAAGTCATCTGGTATCTTACAAAAAGGATTGGACTATTTAGCAGAAAATGGAAGTACTTATGCTTCTATTATTGCTTCATTCTTAGGTGAACAAATTAGCTCCGGTAATGTTACGACTTCAGAAATTGATAATGCTTATACATATTCCTCCACAATTGTTGGTACCGAAATTACTAGTACTGCTACTTCTACACAAGCTATTGATTCAATCCTTGCTGTTGCTTCAAAAGCTGAGGCCGCCTTAACTGACAAGTCATATGCTACAACCTTGGTTAGAAGGGCTTACTAAACATATTAGACAGTCGAGCATACAATTATAAATACCTTTATTTAATGTTAACATACCCATTTGTCATGACATAACATTATAAAATATTCTTATTCGTTGTTTCATAATTTCTCAATTGACTCTTCAATTTTTCGGTTATCTTATTTTAGTCTATTTCGATTTTAATTCTTTATATGGTATTGTAATTCATGTTATAAAAAGTTTACAGATAGGCAGTAGTGTAGTCTATTTTTACCAGTAAATAGCTTCATCATCAAAGTTCCTAATTAGGAAATTGAAAAGTTCCATTGATGCTCGATATTACGAAACAAGTTATTGCTAAATTTGGCGCCGTCAAACATTTATTTTTAGGAAATTAGTATTAGAGACTTAATAGAAATATACGTTGGCATAGATTTTGATTGAATTTGCTAATGTAAGTATTAATTTCCAAAAAATCTCAGGATAGCTTATTATCATGTAAAGAAATTCCATAGGCTCGCTTGTTTCGTTATATTACAGCCACAAAAGCTTTAGATGCATCCAGATGCATCAATAAATATTAGCACTTCATCACGAGGCGGAAATTAGCATTAAATACTACTTATTTTTAAGTTACTAGAAATAACTAAGTATTTTGTAACTATTTGTCTCTTCTGGAACAAGAACAAAAATTGTTCACCATCTTGGCAAAAATTTCAGTGGTTATCTTCAAAGGGAATCCTAGAATACATATAAAAGTTCAGGATTTTCTTCTGAACTCTGACCCGTTTAAGTTAGAATTTTGCAATAAAGCTTTATTTGTAGTATCTTAAACCTTTAGTATCTTAAACCTTTTTATAAACAAGATGTTAATTGCACTAAATATGCTGGGATCAGCTTTCAAACCTTCAATCAAAAAACTACAAAATACTTGGAGACTAAAAAAATTCAAAGACATGTACCTCGAAAAAGAGGGGTCAACTAATAGTTCAAGAACTAGATCCATTTCTAATTCAGATGCTTAATTGATTAGTATTATGGGGATGTGATTAATCTATTCAAATATTCCTTTGTTAAATAATGTGCAGAGCAAGATAAAATTTTTGCAATATGAGGAACAAATGTCTAATAATGTAGTCTTTTGACCATGAAAGATTATTTATTGGTAAACGTCAAGCAGGTTGCGGAAATGAAGAAATCCAATGATTAGGACAAGTCTTTAGGAGACTTCTATTATCTTGAATTATAGAGAGTTCATGGATATCGCAACTCATGAAAATTTGAACATCTACTAAATGCTCACACATTATGTGTTTAAGCTTCAAGTTATGAATAAATAAAATGAAACTAAAACTTTTTAAAACAATTAGATCTAAATATTTTAAAAAATCAAAACTAAATATAAAATTGGATAAATCATAGTTCGAAATGCAAAACTTAATCTATTATGTGAATTATTATGTAAATTACTCATTAATGAAGTGATCTATCTTAGCGTAGAGCTTTATAATTCATGGAGTCGAACTTGATCCTTCTGAATAATCTTCACCAAGGTTTTTTTCAGCATTAGATGGATCCCAAGTTGCACTTGGAACAGTCAACCCAGCTTCTTGCTCTCTACGATCTCTTTCGAATTCTCTCCAACGCTTCATCACAATATTAGATGGATCAAATTTACCTTCAACTGCACTATGATCACCTTTATCACCACCTGCAACGGTTCTAGTTTCACCCCAACTAAAATCATCAAATTTCCAATATGCGTAACTTGGCAATACCAAGTTCCAAATTGGCAATGCAAAAATATAAATAAAGAAATAAACAACATATTTCCAAGATGAGACTGTAATAACAATTAAGCATCCGGGCAACCCAAAGATAATAGCTAAAAGAATTAATGACAAAATTGGCGTTGGTTTAGAAACAATAGCATAAACAATAACATATATGGTGAAACAAATAGCGGCAGGCAAAACCAACGTACCAACCAATTCAATAAAAATAACGAATTGCATAGAGAAACAGAATGTACCACATAAATCATTAACTAAAACTAATTCCAACAAATTATGAACAGTTGAATTAATCCAACGACGACGTTGAGATAACAAAACTTTAAATTGTTCTGGAACAATAGTTTTACAAGCTGCTTTTGGAACAAAAATTTGTTTCCTTTTTGGGAAAGTCCTTAACATCAAAGAAGAAAGATAACGATCTTCACCTAATAATAATAAATTCTTTCTATGTAATGTATCAACAACATTATCGGCATATCTTTCAACGATATCTGGGTTGGCTAAGATTGGAACCCAATATCCATCAGAACCTTTAGGAGCTTTAATACGATACATACAGAAACAACCTGGTAAACAAGTAACACCACCGAAAACGGACTCAAATGCTTTGGCTTGATGATGGGAAATATAATATTCGAAAACTTGAATAGCAGTAACCCAAGTCTGAGATTTATTAGAGATTTTTGTTTCACCACACAATCCCATAATCATTGGGTCTTTAACCATTTCTGCAACCATATGGGTTAAACAATCAGGATAAACTTTAGTATCAGCATCAACCATAAGAACTATTTCATAAAACTCAGCCATCAAACCAGTAATTCTCCAAATACTATTTAACATTTCATATTCTAAATCAGTCATTCTTTCATCAAACATCACTTTTTGCAAGAAAGACATTAAAATAATTTGAGAGTCACGTTTACCTCTATTACCAGGTTTAGCGGCACCAGCTTCATCTGGAGTACCACATTTAACAACAGTCAAAACAGGAACTCTTTGTTGTTTTTCAGGTGGAACAGTATTATCATCATATTTATAGAAACCTGCATAAACCTTAGCCATGTTATGACGCTTACTTCCTTGAGCAACTGCAATATAAGAATATGGCTTTACTTCATCCGGTGGAATTGTAAAATCAGTCATCATACCTAAAGCAATTTCAGGAGTTGTTAAATCATTACCAGAGCCTTTAATAATACCGTCACAAATAACCAATATTAATTTATGAGAATTAGGATAATCCGTGGTTGCAACAGAGTCCATCGTAGTACGTAAACCCTCTTCATCTTCAGAATAGCAAGTAACTATATTGATTGTATGTGCTAATGGATAACCGAATGGCTGATATTCAACTGGTGGTTGAGGTACAACATCAGGATGAATGATATCTGGTGATAAGCCATTAACTAGATATTCATCAAAACTTTCAAAGGGATTTAAGGCGGGGACTTGCCTAGTCAATAAGTCCGTCGACGAACCATGATCATTTATATACAACGCTGATTGCCTAGTATTTGATTTCGTTAAGGATTTATTTTTATTTTTACCTAATAAAGCAGCCTGAGTGGGCATAGTCGTATACCTAAAAGTTTTGGATAAATGATCAGCATTATCATAATATTGAGATAATTCATTATTTGGAGCTAAAGATAATCTGTTACCTCTATGGAAAACACTTTGCCTATTTGTTTTTGCAGTCTTATAATTGGCCCTTGCTTTCACTGGAACAGTTTTAATTTGACCTGAAGCATCCGGATTATCAACCCAATCTTCAATTTCTTTATTTCTTTCAAACATTGATTTATTATCAATTTCAGTAGCACCCTGTTTTCTTGAAACAACCCATCTAAAGTAACAAGCCATTAAGAATTTTGCTACAACAACAGATAAAATAAAAATCAAAGAAACATACAAAACGATTGTCGACGCAATACAACCAATAGAATCAGAGTCGATAGTACCAACCTTAATAATTTCAGTCAAGCACCTTGCAGCTTGTCGCTCATCCTTATTAGTCAATACCAACGAAATATCATGACCTTTATATGTTTCATCATCTCTTAACTTATCAAATAAGCTTGGATAAGTGACATCTGTCGACTGAATCCAATTAATTAAATCAAGATCTAAAACATTACCAGAATAAACAACTAAATTTCTAGAGCTATTCTTAATGTCGTCCCAAGTAAAGTAGACGTCACCACTAACTTCCAAATTGTAGTAAGCCTCTCTTGCAGTTGAACTGGTGTGACATGCCCAACCATCATAATATGACGTAGTAAAATTTGGACTCGATGAACCATCTTGGCTAAATAAGCGGCATGGCATATACCAAGCTAATTCATCATTACCATTGGTTGGAATAGTGCAATTAACTCTTGGATTAATTAAACCTTTACAATTTCCATTAACATTTTGAAATAAGAATGTAGCATCTTTACCACCTGCATTAATAGGTGGATATAAAACATTTGCACCGGACGAAATACCAGCCGCTCTTGGATGCCTAGAAGATGTCAAGTCAAAAGATCTACCGTTGATGATCAAGTAACCAGTATTGACATGATTGATTCTAGTTCTAACCCTTGCATGATTACAAACAGTTTTAGTAAAGCCAAAAGTTAAATAAGCAACAAAAGCACCAATATACAAAATACATGATATTAATCCCATCTTTTCTCGCCAGGCAAATTGACGTTCTTTATTTGGTAGACCAAATAGTTTCAATAAAGGAGCCGGCGCCCAGAAAGTGATAATGTAACAATATACCTTCCAAAAATAGATATCATGTTTTGGTTTCTTCTCTTCCTCAACGTAAGTTGCCTTTACGGGTTTTGATATTACTTTATTCTTACGAGGTGAATAGTCTACCTCATCATTCAATCCAAAAACTTCCCTGCCTCCTTTCAAATTCTCTTCAGTCTTTGGGGAATCTGAGGAAGTTAGCATATCCATTAACGGGATACCTTCTTCCGCATTCATTGAATGTCTATTTGAATAGTTTTGGCTGCTCTGTGCCCGTTCAGTGTTTGAAATATGAGGATCTAACCCAGTTGACGATGGTTGAATCTTCAAATGATTCGATTCCTGATTAGCGACCTGAGTATAATGGTATCTTGGATGGTTCTGATCAATTCGGGATCTTTCATGTCTAACTAATGACCTCTTTGCTGTTAGCTCTCCCGCCTCAGAATCAAATTCTTGATATTTATTAGAACCTGTACTAGTTCTGTAAGACATGTCCTACAATTTCCTTAGATGTTGTCAAAAAAAAAGTAAAACTTCTAACCTGTTACAAGGAATAAACGATATGCAGAGAGATACAATAAGTTATACTCCCTTTTCTTCTTTCCACTTAAAACGAATGAATCAAAATAAAAAAAAACCCGACAATCAATCAATCAATCAATCTAAAACTCTTCAATATGAAGCTATATTGTCGTAATCAAATGTAAAACAAAAAAGAAACAAAAGATCTGGTCCAGGAAACTTATTAAATTTAATAACTGATAGTTGTTACACCTTGGTAGACTATAGATAGATTAACAATCTAAATACTAATCCAATGAACCTAGAAGAGTTGGCACTATTGTCAATATCACAAATAGAAAAGAAAAAAAATTTACTAGTCCAGAACGGATCAACTCCTTGTGTTTAGATTTCGCGCTGTGCACTGCTGTTGGCTATTCAGAAGAAGTTTTCAGACTGTGGTATTAATAGATTCAAAGTTCGTTACAAGGCTTTTTTTATCTTTCTCTAATTTTCTTAGGTAGAAAAATGTTATTATGGTAATGGAAAGTAATATACATATATATATTCATACATCTATGCTATAGAAAGCCAACGCTAAGTTGTTGTGTGCCTTCTACCTGCTGAATGGTGTAGCTGGTGTTTCAGCCCAGAACCTCACCAAATAAGATCAATTTAGCGACAAGAACTGATTACATAATTCATTAACAAGAATATGACACCATAAAGGTGAAATGGTATGGAACAGGGTAAGAGGCTGCACTTGCACCCATTAAGTAAAGGTCGAATGAATAATTTATTGTTCTATATGAGCTAAAATCTAATTAATATTGTCTGAAGTAATTCTTTCAATCCTTTGATTCTACACGCAAACGGAATTAGCTTAATTAGAAGGCTATGCAATTTGTTTAAATTTTTCAAGTTGAGGTCGGAGATTGGATTTGACTGGTGGATCAATACCAAACCATTTAGTATAATATCAAGTTCTTCTTGTTGGATTTTTGGTATTGGGCATTTGTATAATAGGCTTTGGTCACAGATGAACCTTCTTAGGCAGAATGAGATTCTAGAAATCAAGTAGTTCAAGGCTATATCGTTCAAGAGTGCATGTTGAGGAAGTTGAGAGAACTTGATTAGTTCCTTTAGGCATTTGATTCTGGTTTTCTTATTTGGGTAAATTGAAATCGGCTTTGTTGAACCAAAGGATGAGTTGAAATTAAAGGAAGACAAGGCATCGATTAACGAATTAATTGAGTCTTGACATTCTTCGATGATGGAATGTTCTAGATCATCGTATTCGTATAAGAAGGAATTCTTATAAACATTGGAAATAAAGTCGTTAATCAAGCTTTCATTATCCTCGGGATTCACCAATAGCGAAGGTAACACAATGGCACTTAAGTCATTATACTGACGAATGTTAATTGATTCATATTTTAAATCATTGTTATCGAAACAAATCTTTACACTGCTTAATATTAATTTCCATAGTTCAATATTGATATGATCGGAAGAATTGTCGTCAATTAATTTAGATATGATGAATTTTAGAATTTCATTTGCTTCTATCCATAAAAGCTTTGATTCTTTTTCAATTCCTATTGACTTTGATTCTATTATTTCAAGTAGCGACTTTAATATCTTATTAATTCCCTTATCTTGGATTAAAATGCGTAAATCCTTAAAATTCTCTAATTTTTCCCTTAATAAGTTGACTGATAGATGACTAACAGCAATAAAAGTTGGAATTTTAAATTTAGAATTTAATTTATTGTTTAGTTTTTGTTCAATTCTAGATCTAATACCAAATGGATAAATTGCAATGGTGCTCAATTGCTGAATAACTTGTGATTGCATCACCGAATCATTGATATCCATAATCTTTAGATTATTTATAACTGAAGATTGCAATTTTGACGGTTTTAAATTATCTAATTGGTTATCAGGCAAAATTGGATATCTTGCGCACCTATTCAACAAGGTTAATACAGTATTAATTTCCTCGATAGTTAAATTTGGTGAAATTAGGTGATATAAAGGCGGATAACAGTCCATTAACGTGGCAATTGATTCTTGGTATAATGAATTAACAAAATCATATTCAATAGGTATTTCTACCCAAAATGAAAATAATAGTCCTCTTATTTTAATTAGTTTTGCATCATTTTTGTTAATTTTAAGTTTGTCGAATGGAATTAATAAGTCACGGAACGCTTTAAAAAGTTTTAAATTTAAATCTATCCACGACACCATTAATAATCTCTTAAAATAATTGATTAAACCTTCCCATTTAGCATAAATATCAGTATCAAAATTCATCAAATACTTATTATAAATTGAAACCAACCCAGATATAATTAAATTCAAACTTTCAATACAATCTTTCTTAATAAAGTTGGAGTTATTTAAGTCTAACTTTAAATTTAGTAAGATTGGCAAAACAATACCATATATTATATCCCATGATGGTAATAATAAATTACCATGAACATCAATGATTTGAAAAAACGTCTGGACAGATCCGTCTCTTACTTGTGCCCTTGGATCGTTTGATAATTTAACTAGAGTTAATAATAAGTAAATATCTAATAATGTGTAAAATAACTTCGAATCTTTCTGATTATTTTCTAAAAAGCTGATTAAATCACCTTCAGTTTCAACTGATAATTCTTTTACTTCTTCTTCACTTGAAATAATTCTTGACCGCAACGAATCACCAATTAGCCAAAAGTAACTAACAGAACTAAATGAAATGTTTAGATCATAACTCTGCGAACAAAAGTTAAAGAGTGTATCAATTAATAATTTTAATTGATTAAATGGTAACGAGGATAAAAATTCATCTAAAATTAATTTTAAACTATCAAACGATGTATCGATCAATAATCTGACTTTCTCTCTTAAGTTGTTATCATCTTTATCAGTTCCGGTAGTTCTAAAAGGAGTGTTTAATATCTTAAACACAACGTACCAAGAATCCTGATAATAGGTATCATACTTATCGATTAATTCATGTAACGTCGTTAGAACAAGTAAATGAACTTCAGTCTCACAATTCAAAACTAATAACTCATTTGGTAAACCTAAATTGAATTGTTCATCTAAAAAGGTAACTAATCCCTGTAATGATTTCTTGGATGTTTTGCTATTTATTTCCTTTGAATTTGATGCAAAACCATCGACAGCCATATTTTTAATTATGTTATTGAACGTATTAATTATATGAATCCTTAGATTGTATTGAAAAGACCTATTAGTTCCTAACTTATTAAAGTATCCACTAATTAACTCCCATGATTTATCATTTTCAATTAAAAATTTTGTTAAATTAATTTGACAGATATTTAAAAATTTTGATAGATAAAATGTTTTGTTATAGGGACAAACCTTTAAAGCATTATTATTATCATCCCTAATATGAGCCCCTTCACAATTAAACAGTGAATCTGAGAGTTCAGTAAGAACACTTAATAATTCGTGGAAAGAATCAACTGGATATTCATTAATACTTTCAAGAAATTTCTTTTTGGAAATTTCAATATTATTCAAATCTTGATTTGATAATTTTGGTAGCATATCGTCACTAAAACCTTTTAATGATTTATTACTTAAATAAACACCATATTCATCAGGTCCCTCGATATAATAATCGCACCATTGTAAAGTAATCCAAATTATAGACCATGATTTTTGTAAAGTTGATCCTAGAGAAACTGCTAAATTAATTAAAGCCCTCAAACAAGTTACATGCCTAGAATTAAAATTTCTTGATTTCAATACTGGTTCATACGATTGTGACTGTGACTGTGATTGCTGCTGCGATGTTGCATCATTCGAATGATTTTGAAGGGTTGAATTGAATGATTCAACTAATGATTCACCGAGAGCTAATAATTGTTTGCCTTGTTCTTGTAATGATGATACCCCATTTGGATTTGGTGGTCTAAGATCTTTTGCACTTTCATTTTTAATAAGTGCTCTTGACAAAATAAGTAATAAGTCATCTCTTAGTGAGCTTAAATCCAATAAACCAGTAGCATGAGTAAATTTTTGTAACGATCTAATTAGAACATGAAAACATTCATTATCCATCAGCGAATATATAAATTTTTCAAATAATAATGAAGCATCGGGATGACTTACTTCGATGAATGAATTTATAAATTCAACGTCAGCTTCTAATGTGTCTGGATCTGACTCATTTGACAAATTATTAACAAATTTAGCAATCCCATCCGCATAGGCTAACAATACATTAAAGATTAGATAAATTGGGTAAGTGGCTGGAATAGATGTTGGTGCTTCCACCTTATCTAAATGATCTAATATTGGAATTTTCATATTTGATAATTGTCTTGATAAATAAATAGGTGTTACGGAAGCTTGAGACTGAGATGAATACGTTATCGACGTTTGCAGAATTTGAATAGTGTCATTAATAAGATACGAATTATACAGTAAATAAGTACTCAATATTGACATTAATTCTTGTATAACGTTCTTCTTGGCTGGGTTGTTATCATATTTTTCAAAAATTGACTTAATTATGGCAAAATCTGAAAATAAACTTTTGAACATTTCCAATACTAAAACCTTCTCCCAATCTAACTTTTCAGGCAATTCATTCACTGATTCGTTATTAAGTAAGATATGATTCAAAAATGATAAAACTATTTCACTTTCAATTTCTAAATTATCTAATTGTGATGCTAATAGTACATGTATAATTCTCATAGTCCTGGTAACCAAAGGAAAATTTTTGTTTGACGAGTTTAAAATTCTTAGTAACGACGGAATGATTTTAACTCTTAATAAAAATGCTAATTCTTGATGATTACTAAATAATTTTTTGTGGCTTGTTATGATATTTTCTATGATTTCTAAAACTGATAAGGATTTAATATGAATTGTGTCATTAAAATAAGTCGGTTTTTCGTTTTCAATCAAATGACATAAATCCTTAAAAATGTTAAACCCTTCTAACGATAAATCATTTACCACAATCACTTCATCATTATCTATTCTAACTTCATTCCTATTTTCTTCCTCATTACTTGAGTCAAGCTCCTTGATCTTGTCATAGATATTGCTAAACAATTGTTGCAATGTAGCCGACGCTGTGTTAATAACAACCGTTGATTTGTTGTTGGTAGTTAAACTAGAGCAAATTCCTAGCAACTTGATCAAGAGATCTCCTTTAATATACAAGTTGTAATTCTGCATTAAAGTTGGTAAACATTGCAAAATTCTCAATTGAATATCAACAGCTAGATGTGTAGCTTCCATCAACGAATCTAATAAACCATCCAAACTACCTACTGGTACAACTTCTGCCACAATTAATCTATGAATAACAGGAATTCAGATAGTAGCAAACTTAGCGTTTCCAGTCATGCATGATGCTAAGAATGGTCTAATTATATCTTTTTTATGCTCATCATTACTTATTTCCTTAATGTTTTGATTTTGATTGTATGATCTTAAGTGTGCCAGCGCTTTATCACAAGCGTGCTTGATTTCGGAATTTCTCCTTTTCGATTCCGACGACAAGCTTAATAGATCAGCTGTGAGTTGTTGAATGGTACTCATAATTGATTTGATCTATTGTATCTTGCAAAATAAACCAGTAAAGAACAAGTTTGTTTGTTCAAACGTGTTAATCTAGGCAATGGTGCTTGCTCCATAAAAAGTGAGAAAAATATTCCGTCATATAGCATTAGACAGCACCGTTCAGAGTTCTGTTACAGAATAATGTAGATATTTAGAGATGTTATTTAGTAGCTAGGGCTATTTGGAGCTCTTAGCTTCTTCTAATAGCTCGTTACTGTATAATTGATTAGCATGTGTGAAATATTTTTGAATTAAACGTTATTACTGAATATCTATTAAGAGTCAAACTATTATACAAACGACTAATATACACCAAAGACGAAAGAAGATTCAAACAAGAGGGTAAGAATCTCGAATCTTACAAGCTAACACCAAATTTTGGCGAATCTGTAATACCATGGTTTAGCCTTCCGACTAACTTCTTCTTCGTATTGTTCTTGCTTGATTAAGTCGATATCAATGATGTGACGACCAGTGGTAAGGTCAATATCTTCTGCTTTAATATAAAGATTCCAGTTCTTTGTCCAGATTTTGTGACCAACATAAAAAACGATAACAATTGGTGCAGCAAGGTAGAGTTGAAAGAAAGTTGAGGCGTCCAAACTTGGTCCAGTTACAGGATACAAGCCAACGTAGAACTGAGCTATCAAAATTAGAACATTGACCAACATGGAAAAGTATGCACCGTAGTCGCCGCCAAAGGCTTTGAATGGCAATTCATCCCTGGAAATACCTTGAGCTTTATAGGCGTAGTTGACTCTAACTTGGGCTAAGGAAATTGAGAACCAGATAAAAATGGTACTCAAACCAGAAAGAGCTAATAACCAGTTAAAAACTTCTGCTTGTTTAGAGGAAGCACAAACAAATCCAATCAAACCAAAGGATAAAGTGACTAAGATAGCATACGTAGGTCTTCCTTTTCTGTCAACATATGCTAAAAACTTAGGGCCATGTCCAGCCTCGGCCAACGCAACCAAAGGTTTATAAGATGCAAATACGGATGCATTAGCAACAGAAAGAACTGCCAATAAAATAACGACATTAAAAATAGATGGTAAGTACCTGATACCACCATTTTTTATTGCAATGACAAAAGGTGAAGATGAGGATGATGAGTTACTTAACAATTCCGGATCGTTATAAGGAACCAAAAAGCAGACTAAGGTAATAGAGAGCAAATAAAAGATAATAATTCTCCAGAAGACCTGCTTAATGGCTTTTTTTAAGGCTTTTCTTGGATTTTTTGATTCAGCGGCTGCTAAAGCACAAAGCTCAGTGCCAGAAAAAGAAAATGCTGCATTAACGAAGACTGAGCAAACACCATGAAATCCATTGTTGAATGCCCCAGGATGATGCCAATATTTAGCACCGATATAACCCTGGGCACCACCACCGGAAATTAAGACAATTGCCAAAATACAGAAACCAATAATAGCCGCAATCTTTATCAATGAGAAAACAAATTCACCTTCACCATAGCCTTTAACACCAAAGATATTAATAAGACAAATTATCACATAAAAAATAGCAACCCAGACTGCAGAATTGATGTCTGATTTCCAATATCCAATGGTTAATGAAGCTGATACTAATGAAAGCGGTATAGTAACGATCCATAGTAAACAATAGTTCCAGTTCATGGCAAATCCCCAAGATTCGTCAATAAATCTTGTATTATAAACCAAGAAATTCCCTTGTACCGGAAAGGAACTGGTCAATTCTCCTAATGATTGAACGACAAAGTACATTAAAACACCGATAATAACATAAGAAATAACTAAACCTGCAGGTCCACTTGATGCCAAAGCAGATCCAGATGAGATAAATAAACCAGAACCAATACAACCACCAATAGCAATCATCTTAACATGTCTATCTTTAAGACTATCTTCTAAGGAAGTAATCTTAATACTCTGGCCATTCTCTAAATCATTTTCTTGTGGTTCTGCTCTTTTAAATGAGTCAATGAAACATGAAAATTTTGATTGTGTCTTACTCGAAAATGATTCCTGGGAGGAAGCAGGTAATTGAGAACTTGTAATGGAATAACTATCATCGGTTTCCTTAGAACCAATTTCTTCGTCATTAACTGCCATAATTAGTAGAGACAGATTATATCTTGCAGTTAAAAAGCTAATAACAATCTATCTGATCTCAAAAAGCGGAGTAGTAATCGTGTATTACCTTTCTTGTTTTCTCTTGCCTTTACGGGATTTAATCATATTTAAATCAGTTTCAAGTATTAGTGTTGAGTATCAAAATTTCAAAAAACATCAGGAGAAAGGGTATAGAACGCCGTTTTTAATGTTTTAATAACGGCAACTTTAGCTATGCCGCATACTTTTCTTAGCGCAGAGAAAAAAATTTTGCAATTATTCTATTATTATTCCGAGAGTAGGTCATAAGAAGTACCTTTTCTAATTCACATTCATTTTTTGTGATGGTCTAACAGCCATATAGAAATTATAAACATATTATGACTGCTACTACTGAATAGCATACAAAATAACACGAACAAAAAGTGTTCGATGGCCATAGTATTATCCACAACAAAGACTAACAAATTTGCGAACAGTGATCATTTTGATTGTTTCCAATAAAAAGTCCTCCACCTCGCACAAGTATATCACATTCTTAATTACAAATGCAATATATTGCATTTGTAATTATTGTCTAAATGTTACTCGGAAATATTAATGACGACAACTAGGTGATCACCATACGCCATACCTCGGTTTTATATCTCCGGTAAGGCATACCTTGTGAGGATAAACTCTCTATCGCCGAACAAATGCATGCGGTCTAGTTCCGCATCAGCCATTAACATTTGGCATATAATATAGTCTAGGGGACGATATATCTAATGAGGGCGATGAGCTCAATTATGCATCGCCGTCCTAATTAGGGATACAGTTAGATAAATGAAAGAGTGAACATTAATTCTAACTAAACGAAGTAAACTACATATATACAAGAAATTGGACCAAAGAATAAAAACTCAGAATTCTTAAGAAAGCTTAATTTGCCTATCCATCTTTGTCCTGGAATATAAAATGATAAAATCTTTTCGTTAGAGCAACTGCATATACTCACTTTATACTACCACTCTTTTTCATTTATTGCTTCATTATAAATATTCTATCGTTAAAGGTTCATTAAAAGTCGTTATTGCATTTGAATTTTCGAGACATCTCCTCCAAGTCTGACGATCTCTCTTTTTAGAGCTACGTTTTCTTGTAGTACTTTTTGCTCATTTTGCTGCAAGTATAGTATATAATCAGTTGCTTTTTCAAGAATCATTGACTTATTTAATCTATGACATGAGTTATCATCATTTGAATCAATGTCCTTTTTACCTGTTTCGAAAGCTGTCTTTTCATATGCAACCCATGGTATAATTTGTTGTAACCCAGCAATCTTTGCATTTATGTTAATTCTATATTTTTTTTCGATTTTATTGTGAGCCTGTTTTTGAGTATCAGTTAATCTCTTTCTTGCACATCTCTTTTTTGGTTTCTTAGTTTCATTGTAAAGATTAGCATATGAACCATTTGAACTTGTAGATGATTTGCGACGACTCATCGTCGGTTGAGATAAGGTCTCATCTTTTAAGATATCCTTGGTATCAAATATTGACTCTAACGATTTAGAACTAAGATCATTATTCTTTTGAATAATTTCTAACTTGGAATTCAATGTTGCCAAGTCCGGGATTTTCGTATTGTCCTGTTTTTCGGCTTTAAGAGCAGGACTATTAGTAACAGAAGTTTCCGAACTTGAAGGGAATTCATTATTGCTGAAAACACTTTGGTTGTCAAAATATTTGTTGATATCGGTTTGATAAACCGACATATCAAAGTCATTATATGCACTTGGTAATGATGATAATCCACTGAAACTGTTCGTGGTAGTCATAGGAGCGGATTGCGATATCAAATCATTAATCCAAGTTTGATCATCGTCAGTTGAAGCAATTGGGGATAAAGGAGCTGATTCAACGTTAAATAAGTCTTTATCGATAACGGGACCTTGTGAATATTGATTATTATAGGATGTCATTATAGCTAGATTGATTACTTCAGCCATTCCTAATTAATCTCAGACTCCTTGGGAAAGGGATCGTATAAATATCGCAATTTTATCGCCTATAAAAGGATAATTACGCTCATTGTATTTTAAAGTCATCCGATTTATGCTATGAATCAGCTCATCTCCTTCGTCGGAAGAAACGCAAGATCGTATGTTCTAAAACTCGGAAAAACATAATGCATGCACTTAGGGATATCTTTTGCGAGAATCGTTTGATTATATGACCTCACACACGTTTGTATATATAAAATAAATCATCTCACTTTCATGTAAAGTAAAATTACAAATAGTATCATACAATATATTGTCTCTTGCATTGTTCTGCAGGTGTATCTAATTTTTTGGTTACAGTACCAAAATAGATGTGGCATCGATAAAGGTTGACAGTAGTGGAACTCTTCTTGAGATCTACATTCTATTATTCTGCCTAAGAAACAACCAATTAGCAAATGAGAAGAAAGCCATGAATACGTGGAAATTGCATTGCTTGTTTGATTTTACGTAGAATTCAGGAACATTTGCTTGATACTAATCATGTTCTGATAGTGCGGGAAATACCGGATAAGGGAGTGTGCTAATTTATATATTGTACGTGTACGGAGATTTTTAATTTTACTATTAGTGCATGGGAAAGCTGTGTGTTCATAGATTACTTAAATTGAATTATAGTTAGTATGGTTGATGCTGCAGATTCTAAAGCTGTTAGCAAGAAGTCATTTTCAAGTTCAAAGCTAATTAAAGATGTTAAATTCGGAGTAGCAAGTTTCATAGTAATGGTACTCATCATTTTTCATTATGCCTGGATTATGAGGCAATTATTGCTCTATCCAAGCATGCCAAGGACAACATTGTTAGTTTATTTCTTTGGATTTGGGGTAAGCGTTTTCGGATTAGGCTATTATTTACTATTTTCTTTTTATCCAACTATTTACGTCCAAGAACTAAAAGCAGAAAAAATGGTTACCGACTCTAAAAAGACTGAATGAGAGTAAAATTTACAATCCGATATCTCTTATATCCTGTAAAATATTCTACTTTGTATTCTATTCAACAGCTTTCAGAGACCAACCAAATACAAGACATACTTTAAAAATAACATGTAGGTACATTAATCATATTGAGCGTATTTAAATAATAAAATAATTCATAAATAAATTTATACAAGCAGAAACAACCAATCACAGCAAAGGCAAACCCATCATTCTGTGAAAACTAGAAAGGCACTTTAATTAATCTTTTAGAGAGAATAATACCATATAGACCAAGTGATATAATCGATGCAAAATTAAGTATAACGGTTGCGCCGTGATATTTACCGAACTGTCCATTTAACTTAGAATATTCTGCAGTTGGCTCACCTCTTTCATCGATATGTTTTTTTTCAGCGGAGAGTTTATTTCTTTCTTTCTGAACCTTTTGACACAATGGCAATAATAAGAAGTAGTTAGCAGCGGCAGATAAACTTGCAATTGACAAAAATCCAAGTGTACATGGACATAAAGCAAAAGGAGCAGTTAATCCCAAGAGAATTGGTGATACTGTTTGACCTAAGAAGTAAGATGGGAAAATATTATTCTGTAATTTGCTGAATTCTGATCTTGATAAATGTTTAAAGGCAACTATTGATCCAAAAAAGGTATGGAAGGTTGATCCTCCAAAGACAAATGAATATAACAATAAGTGGTATGGAGCGCTTGTATTTAATCCTAATTTACCAATCATCCTTATGTAGCCGGAGTTATAGTTTAATATTCTTATTAGAATAGTTATTTAGACATATAAAGTAAAATTAGAGAAGATACTAAAAAAAATCTTTGATATTTTGATAAAACTTCTTTCCTTAGTGAACCAGCAATTTTTTTCCTTGGCTGAGCAAGTTAGCGACTAGTAAATTTGCGGTCGGTTACATCTAAGCAACAAGTATATTGTATATATTAGAAGTAAAAAGCAATTCTAAAAGTATTGAAACCTAACTATAATTTCTCAATCATATTAAATATATTGTTCAAAGCATTTAGTTTAATGGTTTCATTATAATTTAAAATGTCATTAGACAATAAGTTGGATTTTTCATTAGCTAGCCAACTAAAATCACTTTGTAGACCTAAGGCTAAATATTTCGATTCATTGATTTCAGTGCTTCTCTTTAGTTTAGAAGTTTGTTCATATTCTTTAGCAGCAGCTTCAGCTTTATCGACAATCTTATCAGAAATACCACACATTGAAGCGACATTCATACCAAATGAGCCAGGAGCAGTACCTTGTTCTAATTTATATAAAAAGGTGATATTTCTAGAGTGTTTATCAATTGTAATAGCCATTCTTAATGGCTTAATTTGAGGATGGTTTTTAAAGGCCAATCCTAGGGACCCATAATGTGTAGCAAAAAAGCCTAGTGGCTGAATATGAGTTGATAAATGATATAAAACTGACTCAGCGATAGCATAACCATCGCTTGAAGAACCGCCTCTACCTAATTCATCTAATATAACTAACGAATTAGGGGTGGCATTGCTTAAAATCTTTTTAGTTTCAGATAGTTCAACAAAAAAAGTAGATTTACCTTGCATTATATTGTCATGAGCACCTAATCTGGTCATAATTCTGTCAATCGGGTTTAATCTAGCCAGTGATGCAGGAATATAGCACCCAATCTGGCATAAGATAACTGCTAAGGCAGTAGTTCTCATAATTGTAGATTTACCTGCAGCGTTAGCACCAGTTAATAAACCAAAGGTAGGTGCCGATCTACCCAAACAAATGTCATTTGGAATGAAATCCTTTGTGCCAACGAAACATGGGTGTCTTAATTCTTTAAATTCAATAAATCCCTTCTCAGATTTAATAAATTTTGGTCTGCAAGATGGATAACCAATAGTTTCTGAAGTCTTCGTTAATGCAAGAAGACAATCAATATTAGCAATGTTCTTGATTGTTCTCATCCAAATCTTGTAGTGGTCATCAAACTTATCATACATCCTTGATTTTAAGGTTTCACAAACCATTTTATGTAATTCTCTTTGTTCAAGTAATTCTCTTACTAATTTTCTAACTTCCGGAGACCAGTATCTTTTAACCTTTGCAGTTGACCCCATTTGTTGCCAGTCATTTGGAATGTTCTTAATTAACTTATTTGGAACTTCAATTAAGTAGATTTCTTTACCAGAATCTCTATAACAAATCTCATTTGATTTGTACTGTTTTATGTAAGTTCTTAAATAATCATTCAACTTGGCTTCCAAATCTTTTATTATGTCTTGGGATTGATCAAATTCTTCGTCAACACCCTTTGCAGGAACTATAACGTCTCTTAAAGCTTCGTCTCTATCAAAAGCGTCCTCCCATTCTTCAATGAGTTTATTTAAATCCTTTGGAAAATTGTTCATTAACTTGTACAATGAACCAGACTCTTCACTTGAAAAATCCTGCAATTTATTAATTAATCCAGATATCTTTTCAAAATTTTCAATAACTTTAAGAAAATCTTTGAATTTTAATGATTTGCTATGTATTCTTGCTAATAACCTTTCTAAGTCAGGCAAACCGCTTAATCCTTGTTCTAAAATGTTTCTGAATTCTATACCATCATTCATTAGATAATCAATTGAGTCATATCTTTCATTAATTTCATAAATATTCATTAAAGGATGTAAAACCCAATGTTTCAACATTCTTTTACCAAATGATGTAATAGCCCTGTTGACCAATTTAAACAATGTGCCCTTATCTCCCCCATCAAATGAATTATTTAAAATTTCTAGATTATTTAAGGTCACACCATCTAAAATTAAATTTGAGGATGAATGTTTAGAAATATTATACTCATTAATATTACCTAAAGTCATGATAGTTTCATCCAATTTCAAAGACGTCAAGTAATATAATAAACCACCAAAAGCATTGAATGCAACTTTATAATTATCCTTAAAATCAATTAAGATTTTTGGAAATTGAGAATAATCATCTAAATCTTCAGCTGGATAATACTTACTATGAGCTAATGTTTCTAAAGTCGTATCATAATCCCAAAATTCAGAAATAGGATTCAAATTATTCCAAATTTGGTTTGAATTATGGGCGTTAAACTTCAATATTTTAATAGCAATAGAACACAAATTACCCTTTTCACATAAGATTTCTTTCGGCTTAACCTGTGTAATTAAAGTATCTAATCTAGTACATTCATTATCATCAGCAAATTCAATTAAATTTAATTCCGAAGTTGCGGTGTCAACAAACGCTACACCAAACACTTTATTACCATCATCTAAAACCTCTTCCTTGACGCTTAGACAATAAATAGCCATATCATCACTAATCATATTTAAATCAGTTAAAGTACCACCAGTTAGAACACCAGTTAATTCTCTTTTAATAACTTTTTCTTCTTTGGTTGAGCCACCTCTCATTTCTTTAGCTAGTAAAGTCTCTTTTTGATCAACTCTGGCAACTTTATAACCATGATTAATGAATTCCTTAGCCCAGTATTCAAACGACATTTCTGGAATACCGGCCAATTTCATATTAGCTCTGCCACCACCAGCAATCTTTAAGTCAAATTCTGTATTAGCGATAATAGCATCATTTTCGTAAAGCTCATAAAATTTACCTTTTTTGAAAAACACAACTGTATCCCACATCTTACTTTTAATCTCCCAATATTGCTTTTCAAAAGCGGTAAATTTAGACCATGCAGATTGTGGAATATACAAAGTTCTTGGATCGTAATCTGGATCGTCAATTGGCCGTTTTTCACCATCCTTAATACTAACTAACCACTGATACCTTTCTTCATTTTCTTTAGCAAAATTTTTCTTTGCCGCTTTAACTGGTGAAGGTGACTTTGGCTTTCTCATTGGAGTAAATGATGACTTATAAGATGAATTAGCCTTGAATTTATTTCCTAGTACACTGGTTTGCGTATCCTTCTCTTTTTTTGATGACGTTTTCTCTTTCTTTTTTGTTTTAACCCTTACAATGTCTTCTACTTCTTCATCTTCATCTTCGATGCCAACTTCACTTTCTTCATTTTCATCCACTATAAAATCGCTCAAATCATCATTATCATCATCATCGCCAGCTGGTTTGTAATCACCTTCATCACCATCATCACTATCTATGACCTTTCTCCTCTTCCTGGATGACTGAGAAATATTGGCTTCGTCATCCTCTTCGTCTGATTCTACGTAACTGACTGAGCGAGAAGCAATACGGCGTCTACCTAGTGGACTAGATGATGGATTTGTATTATTTTCTTCTGATGACTTCTTATTCAGAATTCCTTTGTCATTCACATGATTAACAGGCGACGATTGTGGTAATATATCTCTCGATGATTTATATGATGTATTAGGGGTAGCCTCAGATTCTGAAGTTAGCGGCGTATCTGTTAAACGGGTATTGTCATCAATTATACTATTTTCATTTTCTTTATCGCTTCCATGTTTATCTTTTTTAAAAGTTTTAGATTTTAAGGGTGATGATGAAGGTAAATCTGATGTATTAGCTTTCGTTGGCGTATGTTTATTGACTGGTTTGAAGAATGACATTAAAGACAGCTGTTTCAATTTTGAGTGGGATGACCCACTATTTGTCTTCATTATCTTCTTGTTGGGTGTAGAAGGTTTTTTCATCTTCAGAGACATTTTTAATTAATAAATCTAAAGCCAGATAGAGGAATATGAGAAAAGAAAAAAAAGGATAGATTAATATTCTTTTGAGCTTAAAAGTTTTAAATATCATGCAACGCGTACTTTAAAAGAATATCTCGCGTTGTTTTGATTTCCTTTGCCGGCCTTTGAATTGTGGAGTTAAATATGTTTTTTGCACCTAGACATATTCTTGATAGTTATCAAACTAGTATTCTAAATTATATGATTGAATGTACTGGGAAGAGTAATTTAAAATGATTGTGCTGAATTTAGTAATTCTACTTTCTTAGATTAATACAAGCTAATCCAATTAGTTTACGAGCTAACTAAACTGTTCAACCCTAAAGTACGATAATAAATCATTTATATATATGAGGCTAGTATCAAAAGAATTGAAAAGCTGCATGCTTTATCATTCAAGTGATAAGAGAAAATAATATTGGGATAAGAAGGGAGGGGTTTTCTATGAACAAAGATGTAAAATAATCTATGAAAAACAGGAGCTTAATGGCAGTGAAACATTAGATTTCTGAGTGCTAAGTCTATGTAAAATGAAATGTTAGCTCAATTTTAGGTCAGCCATTGCATATTCATGAATGCTCTTCTTCTGAAGGTAGATTTAAACTTAAAAAAATAGCAAATCGGTGAATAATGAGCATTACTCAAAATTATCATGTTTCAATTTTGGTCAGATTGGTAGCTTTTATATATGTTACGGTATCTAGTAGGATACTAGGGAATTAGGCAAATACATTCGAACGAATTTATGGGCTGAACTATGTTAAAGTGAGCAACTGATTTGTCTTATATCTACGGCTCTATGAGTATACCATAAACTAGAACGGAACATATACTGACATGTAGAAATCAAATTATCAATCAACGAATCATTTTATTATGATAACGACAGAACATCTACATATAGTAAAACTACTGCAGAATTCTCAATTTTCTGCTTTCAGGCTATTAATCAGCAATTCATATAGACTTACATAACAATTTCATATTTGACATCATTCTTTAGTTCTTTATGAGGTAAAACAATGGAATTATAGACAAAGACTTGATTATTAACTATTGTATTTTCACATAACACGACAATATTATTAATTAATTTGAAATAACCATCTGAGTTCAACTGATTAATATCTTTGCTAATAGTGGTACTGTTAATAGTTCCCTCAATACGACACCATTTACCAATTTTAACTCCTTTTGAAATAATTGCATTTGCAATATAAGAATGATCACCAATTGACACATTATCAGCAATGATACTATTTTTAATTCTAACCCCATTACCTATTGTCACGTTATTGCCTATTGACACAGTTGGACCAATCTTATAATTGATTGACTTTTGAAAATCTGAATTTAAAATTTTAACTGGTGGTATGATATTTATTGAAGGATTTGCTAAATCTTTAAATGAGCTGAGTTGCAAGCTTTGCTCTAAGAAAAAATTGTTTGCTAATATTGCCGAAATGGGTGTTTTTAATTGATACCAAAAGCTATTTGATTTAAAAGTTAAAAAAACACTATCTTTTTTATTGGGAAGAATCTTCAAAACATCTAGTTCAAGTGAAAGAATATTGGGATTAACTGAATCGTTTTCTAAATCATCATAATTCGAAAATTTATTTGAGGAATTTAATTTTGCTAATTGAGATTCTTCCAATAACTTAAGAATCGATTTATCTAATAAATATATCCCACCATTAATCAATATATTATAATTGGTTTCCATGTGAAACTTTGAAAACTTTGATGAAGGCTTTTCAACATAATGGACAACCATATTACTCGATTTATCTGAGATTATAGTCCCATAATTGCTAAAAATCTTATCTCTTTCGTAAGTTTTAAATGAATTATGATTTTGAACTTGAATTTTGTTTTGATAGTTATTTGTTAATAGTAATGGATCAATACCTAAGATAACCGATTTAGCTTTGTTTGAATCGTAAAAATTAAGCATCTCTTTGAAGGGATAGTTACAGATAACATCACCATGAATAACTAACAATCTTTCACATACGCTAGTATTGAAAATCTCATTTCTAAAATAATATAGTCCACCAGCAGTACCCATAGAGTAAGGTTCTGACAAATATTTAATTTTTAAACTTGGATAGATTGCTTTAACCTTCATAACATAATTCTCAAACTTTGAATTATCCTTAAAGAAACCAAGCAATAGAATTTCATTCAATTCATTCTTGCCTAATTGATTAACTAGAGTATCAATTATATGACTTATCAATGGTTTTCCTGCGATTGGGAATAACACCTTTGGAACATCCATGGACAATGGTCTAAATCTTGTACCAGTAGTCTCTCCACCTACTAATATAACCGCCTTTAAAGACATCCTTCAAAGCTATTTGTTTTTACCTGATTCAATTGAATTTATTGAAAAATGATTTTCACTTAGAAAAATTGGCAACACATCCAGCCCTAACTCCTTATTTATATATAGTGGAGTGTAGCAGCAAGGGATCATGTTATATTTTTTTGCGATAACCCCACGCGCTTTAACTGCAGCAAGGAAACAACAATACACCACAAACTTGATTAGCTATTTAGATCTAAATTAATAAAATATTTAACTACATCAATGGCAGCAAGAGAGTCTTCACAACTATCGTGTTGACCGGTTTGAATAGTTCTGCCCAAATACTTAAAAGCTAAGTATTTTAGTGGGTATCTGTAAGTCGGTGAAGTCTTATGTTTTGGATATAAAATAGCAGTGTCAATTATTCTTTCATGAATTAGTCTCATTGAATTTAAATCATTCTCTAAACCATGACCAATTAATATTGTACTAGAATCCATAATTTCACCTAATAAATTAATCAGATCCTCAAAAGTCAAAGCTTCGCTCTTAATCTCAGAAATTCCTGACCACTTAGTATTCAAATCAACAACTTCACCCATAGGTTTAACCAAAATATCTAATACTTCTTCACCACTAAAAAAATCGATAGCTGTAATTCTGAGTAATTCAAACCCTTTTGTAGTAAACCCCATTTCGCAATCGATTCCAATTGCTTTGAAGCTTTGCTTATTAATGCCAAACAATTCGTTGGTCCTTTTAAAAGGTAAAGCCCATTGCATCTCCTGCGGACTATTCCAACTAAATACGTGATAATCTGCAGATGAGCAAGTGTCGGTTTCACCACCAACTATACCACCACAACATTGGTAAATTCTATTATTCTTATCTGTCTTAATAGTCTTACCGGAGTGAAAATGACATTGGGTTGGGTTTAATTGGTCTTCCATTTTAAATTCAATATTACATCTTTTACAAGTTCTTGTATTATTTGGAACCTCTGCAGTTGGCACATCCATAACATAACCAAACTGAGTCAATGATTCCCTTGGAATTACAAGTTCATCCAACTTTTCTAAATAATCAGACTCAGTTAATGTCTTAGTTTTCACTTGGAACTTTTCCGGATTATTAAATTCATATAACTTCTTTTTAATGGTTTGAGCATAAGTGTTGGTAGTCGTTGAGGACGCAATTTTAAACTCCTCATCAATTGCTCTAAGTATCGGATTTTTCAAGCCCGGACTCACTTTCTTAAAGGTTTCAACAATCATTTGTATGAATTTTTTCCTTACCTGTAGTGTAGCTGGCGGTATTGGTATAACTTCTTTAGGTAATATGTATTTGGGATCACTCTCAACATGGTTTGATTCGCCATTCAAGAAATTATCAATTTTAGCTTTATATGCGTCAACAGATTTGCTAGCAATAGCTAATTCATGTTCTTTATCAATTGAAAGTTTATTTGAATCACTTTGGTTATGATCTTTATAATATTTAGCAATCTTTCTCGTATTAATTGTTCTCTCTGACCTTGGTATTTGTAAATGAGAGATAGCTTTAGGAAGAAGAAATTTAGAATCCTTCTCATCACCAGTTTTAGCAGTCTCCTTCGATTCCTCATGTCTTGATTCTTCTGGGGATATATCAATTTTTTTCCTAGGCGGTAAACTTGTATCATTATCATTTGATCTCTTCTTTGACTGCTCTTCCTGATTATTAGCTGAATGCTTGAAAATACAGTTCAAAATTGTACAGTTTCTATTATTAATTATTTCAGGACATTTAATTTGATCAAAGTAACCGTCTTTGATCTTAAACATGACATATTGGTTATCCTGAATATCAATATATTTAGTATATTATTTGCCCTAAAGAATATCAATCATAGCTATAGTGTCACTATAAAGTTACCCGCTCTTGATATTCCTCAAATAAATAGAATATATCCAATGTTCGTAACCATATCAAAAACTATATAAACGAGGCAAATTTCAAAATTTTTATGGTTTTTAGTTTTTTTCTCTGTCGACGTACTTCATAGGATCATTTCTATAGGTCACGTCCCTCTTTGACTCTTCAAAAGAGCCACTGAATCCAACTTGGTTGATGAGTGAGATACCCTTATACCCTCAAAGTGAGAACTAATTTAGCTTGTCTGTGACTCTTAGCAGTCCGGTCATCTATAAATGTTTGCCTTTTATCTAATGAATCTTAGAAATTTTTTTCCTAGATTTTCTTAAAAGGAGCGATGATCTTTACCCTATTCTTCATACGTCTTCGGATGTTTTAGAACTGGGTGGGTATAAGTGGCTGTCTGACAAGTTACACTTAAATAGAAAAGAATTTTTTTTTTTATTTGATTGTGACTGTAGTTAGCTTATGTTGGTATGTCGGCCATTATAAATAGATATATTTTTTTTTCTATGTTATAGTTTTTTTTTACTGAATATAAGATATTCATTAAATTATTTAGGTGTAGATTCTTTCGGTGCAAAATTTTATTTGATAAGTCGAAGATCTCAAAATTAAGTGAGACGTTCGCTTTATTTCTGAGCCGCATAGATCATTTCTTGAGTACGATCACTCATACTATAGTGAAGTTTGGGTATGTCTCTAAGCATTGACTGCGACTTCTGCTCAGGTATAAAATCAAGATGTTCTGAAGTGCAATCTCCTGGTGTCTTCAACTTCAAAGTAGCGGCAGGCTTGTTAGCGATCTCTCCAACAGTAACAAGGACAGGGAAATAATCTTCGTTTGAATTGTTTCTTTTCTAATCAATTTCTTAAGATGTGTTTAAATGTATATTATTTTTCCCATTTAATATTTTTGCTGAGATTATCGCTATTAATGGAAATGATTGAGAATTAAAGTTGATTAAATACTATATATTACAAAATGATAAATATATTACGGATGATGAACATGAATATAGAACTGATACTTTTTGAACATAATGATTACTTGTATTAAGATTTTAAGTGAAGCTCGAGGACTTATGGAATATCAAATAGAAGTTCTAACTGTTTTATGTAATTGAGAAGATGTTTATTGTATGACCAAGGTTAAGTCTGAGGCTAAAACGGATGGCTTGGCTAAGGGATTAAATAGAACTAATATTAGAATCAATTAGAAATCCATAATGAATATGGTCATTTTTTAGTATTTTGAATTTTACTGATCCTGTTGTGAATACGGATTCTTCAGAACAAGCTCTCTTATTTATTGCTTAGAATCTCTTTTATCTTCGATATTAGGTTTTGAAACTATTGAAGAGGTTCGTAATGAACCTTTTGTGATGAAACTTTGAATTATTTTCTGCTATTTTTACTTTTACTAATGCTTCTACAAATTAGCTTTTAAATTAAAGTTCTTTATCACGTACATCATTTGAGCATTCATATAGTCATTCAATTTAAGACAAGCTATTTGATTAATGTTAATTTATATTTTTTTTTCAAAAAAAGAGTATGATGCAAACTCCAACTTCATGATTATTAATGAATTAGAAGAGCATTTTTTAGGTATTTTGGACTCAAAGTTAAAGGTATGTTTATAGAAATAAAGCGTAAAAATCTAGATATTCAATGAAGCGCTAAAAATTTTAAAGCGGCTGACGAAATAGTTAGAGAGGTCGATCAATGAAAATTTTACTGACCGGTGACAGAGAAGGTTGGAGAGCCATTTGATTAGACGACTAGACATAAAAGCGCTTCATTAGGTTTTGTAAAGCCTTGAGGATTGAAGAATATAGAGCCAAACTCCGTCCGTTCTGAAGCAAAAATATTTGGATTTAGAAAGGAAACCATATTAAAAATGAAATATAGAGTTAGAAGTGTTTGGGCGGAACATATTGTTTTCAAAATGTTACAAGTAAATTTGTAGCTTGTATATTTGACTACTAACTAACAGAATGCGTTCTGAGTCTACTAGAACTAATTTCAAAAGAGAAAATCCAAGAGAAGAAGTTCAGATCTTATTTAAAGCATATCAACAGGATTTAGAGTGCGTAAATTGAATAATTCAAGGCTGCGAAAAAAAGCTGATGGATTCTACTTAAAGCTGTATCTCATCTAATGTTTTAATACTTTCCTAGTCCTGTTTCTGTTCTATAATGGACAAAAATATATTACAGGCAATTAATTACAGAATTCTTTATATTTTTGCAGTCACTTCTTCAAAGATAGACCTTGTAGTACAATGTTCAAATTTTATTTGGCTGATAGTTTATCTGAATAGGATCGAGGAAATTATTAAATATGGTAATGAAGAAGTTTGTATTGTATATCTGCAGCATTAATTTAATCATTTTATACTCATAAGAAGTTGCGTAGATTTAGTAGTTCATCCAAATAGTACTATTGAATTTTATATATTATAGACACGTCTATTAAATATTTCATTCATTATAAAGAACATTCTGGAGCATGTTTTAACTTTATAGAGCAAAGAAGAAGTCCCAAGGCTATATTTCGACCATTACATAGATTCTCTAAATAATCTAAGTGTGTTTGTTTTGATATGAACCTTATTTTGATCCAAAAACGAAGTAGGACAAATTAACGTTCCATATGTTCCACCAGCTTTCTTTATAATGATAATATGTTATACTTCATTAGAAATGAAGCCATCTATGGAAATGCAGTTAAAGTTCATCATCAGTAAAATACTCAGTATATATTATCTGCTTTCATCAATACCATGAAACAGAGTTAAAAGATTATAATTATCGAACTCAGTTTTATCACGTTACAAAAAATTAATATAAACTTTCAAAACTATGTATCCTTTATCAAAACATATTTCAGATGGAGGGCCCAAAATTTTTTCATTTTTCATATCTAATTAATATAAAACATCCCTATTTTTTTAGCTTTCTTTTATTGATTTTCATAAATCCCTTAATTTTAAATTTTAGCAGCCATAATAAAAATCTTTAATTCTCGTTCAAAACTATTCTAAAAATATAATCTACTATAAATGGTGAAATCCATAATCTTAGTTACATTATATTTCAAAAAAGAAAAATTGTCCAACACGTATTTACATGTTTCTTTATAAGGAAGCCTTTCCTCCATAAGCAAATTACTCATATTCTAAAATAACATCATCTTTTATAAAATCAACTGCTAAAAATCTAGACTCAAAATAACTGCAAATATTATAATCATTAGGCTTTTTGAATTTAGAGTAAATCCAACAAGCAAACTCTATTATTTAGGATACCATGCTTGATGCATTTAACTTCAAGATCCGAATTATTATCTATACAGAATTCATTAGAATTTCTAGATATATCTCCAGTATATTCGTAGCTATATTTACTGTTAACTGATCCATTTTTTTAAGAACTAAAATTTACATAAAAATATAAAAAAAGAAATCAAGGTCAGAGTAATGAAGCTTACGTTAGGGCTCTATCGATATTAAGTTTGATTATCCTAAAAATTTTACTCCATCGGGTTCATAACCAAGAGAAAAGTATATAAGGACCTCAAATCTCTCTAACTTTGCAAATGGTTTTTAGTTTTTTTCTCTGTCGACGTACTTCATAGGATCATTTCTATAGGTCACGTCCCTCTTTGACTCTTCAAAAGAGCCACTGAATCCAACTTGGTTGATGAGTGAGATACCCTTATACCCTCAAAGTGAGAACTAATTTAGCTTGTCTGTGACTCTTAGCAGTCCGGTCATCTATAAATGTTTGCCTTTTATCTAATGAATCTTAGAAATTTTTTTCCTAGATTTTCTTAAAAGGAGCGATGATCTTTACCCTATTCTTCATACGTCTTCGGATGTTTTAGAACTGGGTGGGTATAAGTGGCTGTCTGACAAGTTACACTTAAATAGAAAAGAATTTTTTTTTTTATTTGATTGTGACTGTAGTTAGCTTATGTTGGTATGTCGGCCATTATAAATAGATATATTTTTTTTTCTATGTTATAGTTTTTTTTTACTGAATAAACTTTTTCGTTCGTTCCTTGATAAATGTAGACGATTTCGTTAATTTCAACTTAGATTTGACGGTTTAAGAAATCGCATCTCGTTGTTAGACGTATCAATGAGAGGGATGCAAAAATTAAACTTTAGATATATTATATATTTTCTTTATCCTGAGATATACAATTAATATTATATATATATTAAACAAGTTCATTAGTTGGGACTTTACCAGGATACTCATACAATTTATAGTAATCAACGACTTTACCATTTAGATTATTTTCTCCTTCAATTGGTAAATAAAACAAATTTCTAAGTTTAATTTCACCCAAGTACCAAAAATCAAGCCAATTCTGTTTTAATCCATAATTAGAAGGAATATCGAAGTCACTCAACGACTCATATGTATTTAAATCTGACGCCGATGATGTTTTCTTAAATAAAGAGGCTAATGATAACTTAACAGTTAGAACAAATTGATCCAATCCGAGCAAGGATAAACATGTATTTAATTCACTGTTGCGTTTTGGAGCATTAATTAAATTCAATGGATCGTTTATTGGATTATCACCGTTAAAATCGCTAGGTAAAGATGAATGATTGTTTGCATGATAATGAAGTTTATTACTTAATAAGCTAAACTCCCAAGTAGTCACACCCTTGAAAATTTGAAAGGTTTGAACGACGCATAAAAATGCAATCCAAATATACTGTAACAAACACCAAAACAATAAATTGAAATGAAAATAATTGTTTCTGTAACCATAACATAACTCATTTGATAATACAGCGCAGTTCACTGACTCATCATCGCTATCATAGCCATCTTCAAGTTTATCAAAGAACTTTATAGATAAATATATAAATAAAAGGATTGCTAAATTCAATGAATAAACAAAGATCATAAACAATTTATGATTTCTAACTCCAATTTCATTACATACCCAAGGGCAATAATGGTCAAATCTGGCAATTAATCTTTTATTGATTCTAGAATACCTTGATCTTAACGGTTTACGAACATATGTGTTAACACAAAAATTATCCGTATCAAATTTACCAATTTTAATTAAATCTCTAACTTGATTTAATATGGTTTTATTATCAGATGGAGTTGGCACAAAACCTGGATTAATAAACATTGACTTAAAAAATGACCAGACAAATAAACCAATTAAACCACCTAAGAGAATATTTGAAATAAATCGACGCCAAATCAAATTTGGAAGAATATTATATATCCAAATTAACATGGCCCAAAATGCTGTTCCTGAGAAAATACCTGCTAGGAAAGGAGATTTTGTTAATGCTTTATCATCAATTAAATAAGTCGGAACTATAATCTTATTCACCAAGAAAGTCGATCCAATAAAGATGATTAATGAAATAAATAGTTTTGGTATAGCGAACCCATTACTAAAAGAACAAATGTGGAAAACAATTGGGAGAATTACATATGGGGTTAAAAATGTAATTATCTTGCCTAATTTGGGGTCTATAAGATTTGATTTTGTATTCCAATTATTTTTTGGGTCTCTACCACATTCTTTTAAAACCTTTAACCAAGTGTCATAGCAATTCATATCCTTTGCAATATCAAATGTATTTTTACCTTGGTCGTTTTTGGCTTGAATATCGGAACCAGCTTCAACTAATCTTGTTAAAACAGCTTTATAACCTTTCATGAACGCCCAATGAATTGGGACGAACAAGGTGTTATCAACTTTACTTACATCTGCACCAAATTTTAATAATGCATTTATAGTTAATATATCACCTTGGTAAGCGGCCCAATGCAAACTAGTACGATTGAAACAGTCAGGTTCATCCACATAAATTTTTTTAACAGAATTATTATCACAACAAGTTAATAAAATGTAAATAACTAAAGTGATATTGGAGCTATGAACTGCTAAATGTAATGCGTTATAAGATTGAGAATCTTTTAAAGTTGGATCAGCATTTGCATTCGTCATTAAGTAATCAACAATGTAAACTAGCCCGTTTCTACATGCCCAATGCAATGGGGAAGCCTTTAACTCTCCGCCTAAGTTGTTTGGGTCAGCTTTTGAATATTTGTTTTGTATCAAGTATTTGACTATTGACAAACGATTATTTATTGATGCCCAATGCAATCCAGTAATCCCATCACTAAATACATCGTTCGCTTTAACAATTCCACTTGAAATTAAGTTCTCAACAACAGACAATTCTCCTTGTTGGCATGCTGTCATAAACTTTGATAAATCTGGATTCAATTGTTGTTCCGATAGCTCTTGTCTTGAGGAGTTAGATAAATTATTTAACTCGTCATCGTCTGCCTCCAATACCGCTTCAGTCGATTTGAGAGAAGAGGTATCGTCCTCATTATTCTTGATATTTTCTAATTCAATTTCCTCATTCTCCATATTCTTTGGAATCCTGGCCACCGGTGGACTCAATTCTTTGTCATCTTTTATACTTTCAAGATTTGGCTCTCTAATTAGTTTCATATCTGTTTCATCAGTGCCTAGCGATTCCACGTTTGATCGGGAATCCTTGGTAGAATCGTCATCATTTGAAGTTCCTAGTTCCAATTCTTTCGAGGCATTTCCCTTTTCATTTCCAATAGTGATTTCACTTTTTTCGCCATCCATTTCTTCACTTTTGACTACATTCGCAACTCCATTCGAATCATTACCTACTAAGTCATTGTCTGATGTACTATCGTAATTTGATCTCAATTCCTTCAGACCTTGATTATTTTTTGGTGGCTTTTTGGCCCTACTCTTATTATTCTTCCTACTCATCAAAATACAACCTTATCGATTGGGTACTGAATATATTTAGCTTATTCAGGCAGAAGGTCCACTTGTTCTACTTGCTCTAAGAAAAAAGAAAACAAAGCTGTAGGAACTGCCAGATTTATAATGTAGGGAACAAGCCTACAAAAAAATTGAAAAACGCTCCTGTACACTAACGTCTGAATTGTAAGTATAAATGACCATAAAAGCTAAGGCTATAAAATAGTATGTAAACAACTAAAACATTGTAATTAACCAGTAGGCTATGGTTTGATCTGGTTACTGATGTAGCAAAGAATATTACAAAAAAATTTCGAATTTGTTACATCATAAAACTTTAAGTTCCAGAACTTTTAGCAGATTTCATCACGCTTGCAAAAACTAAAATATTTGGATGAGATGCACCAACCAATTCAACGAATGTTACACTAATCGGTGTTATCCACATTTTCTCTCTTTCTGATACTATCTGATGCATCTTCCCCGCTTGACATTGATGAAGTCACCGTAGTTGGAGAGGTTTGAATAGTAGGGTACGCAGACGTCGGTTGAAAGCTCGAACTTGAACTTGTTGAAGCTGTGTCTTGAGGATTGGCATGTTTATGGATAAAATTCTTCACACTTTCACCAGCTTTGCTAACGTTTGGTTTCACCTTCTCTTCTACAACTGGTTGGATTTTATCGTTGATAAAGTTAGGTCTAACCTCTTCTTCTTTAAGTATACCCATATTCTTTTGTCCAACTCTAACTAGATGCTTTTCTAAGAGCAAAAAGTTCCTCAGATTAGACTTGTATCCGACCTCAATCAAATCGCCCACAATTGGTATCAAGCCGAGTAAGAAGTCGATCAATATATTTAGTAGAAACAACAATTGCAAGTCTAACGGCAATCCGTCATCTATTCCATTAGCCAATACTAATAGACTCAACGACCAATACGCTGTGACTATGGATCCAAGGACCGGTATTATTCCCACTATGTTAGACCAACCGAACTTCACCCCCAAAAACGAAAACCACATGTCATATCTGTAAGCTCTAGTTCTGAATGAGTTTAAAACTTTTACGTCGGTTTCACTTAATCCTTCTGGTATTTTCCTATTAACTTTCCTATATTTAGTTTTATGATTTCTTTTCGCAATTGGTACATATTCGTAATAAGGATCTTCAACTCCTAGTCTGTTCCATTGGTTATCTTTTAAAATCCTATTGGTGATGTATTTAAGTATAAATGTAGACATGGTACATGAATAGCATAAAAAACTTTCAAGATGGATTTGTTATAGGAAGCAACCTATATATCCCAATAGGCTTTTAAAACGATTGCTACTATCTTCACACTTGTGGGACAATTTGCATGTGATTTTCGCTAAATTGGAAATTAATACAACATGATAAGGATAAAATAAATAATTTTAAATTCTTCCCATTAAATACAATATGGCTTGATTGAAGATGGTTGTTAGAGCTGTTATTAGTACAGTGATCGATAAGTTACCTTACTCTGATCATATACCATCTATTGTTACTAATCTTTTAAAAGAGTCAGAGACCTCATCATTGCAAACGCTCGAAGATGACTATACCACATCACCGACCAGCACATTACGAAGCCTAAGTCCAAAAGACAAGATACATTATAAGTTGTTGACTAATAGAATTAATAACGTATCGGATGATGATGAGGATTTGACAATTAGTTGTTTGAACTATAGTGATACATGTGATAGTTTGCCATATCACTTGAAGCCACCGCCGACTATGAATAGATTGAAAGATAATGAAAGTACTTTGGTAAGTTCTGGCTCAATTAATTCAGAAGAAGCAATTAACATGAGTTTTCAAATGAGGCAATATTTGAATGAACAAAATAAAAAGTTTGATGATCTAATTAACAAGAACTTGGATATATTTTTGAGACAGCAAGACAAATTCGGCGAGGAAGAGAATGGTGACAATAATGCTAAAAGCGGACATAATAGAAGGATGGTCAAGAATATAATCAACAGTACGTATAATAGGATATGGTCGTTATTATCAAAGAGAAAGAAAGAAGGGGATGGTGAGTACGATGAAGGAGTACGTAATGAATCAGATAAGGAACATTTAGTATCCAATGAAAAAGAAATGAACGACGAGTTTGATGACATAATAAATAATTTGAATAATGATTCTGGGATTGAATCTTTTGTAGATTCGTTGGACCATGACAAGAAATTGAGTTTATTGAATCTGTTAAAAAAAGACTTGGGTCTGATAAATGGTCTGGTGATCACCAGCGATGAGGATAATAGTAATCTTGCTATATCAAATAATGATTTACTTATCGACAAGTTTCAAATTTTTTTAATTATCTCAATTAAACTAATGTTCATTGGAGCTAAATTATTCATTCCGTTAACTTACTTCATTTATTTGAAATTCATCAATGATCAGTTAATTTTGATTAATAAAAGAAACATGAACAAACTTTTAACGTTTATAATTAAAATAATGGATTCATTGGAGAAGAAACTAAGTACTAATGAGAGCTTGAAGAATTATCAATATAGTTTAAATAAAGTGTACAATGAAGGATTAGGAACTGAGCAACTGAATCATTTGCAGCTTAACGAAAAGTTTATCGAACATCAAAACGTTCGCGATCTTTACGAAGAAATGACTTTGAATGCCGCTTCTTTCTTTAATAATAACTTAAATAATAAAGATAACTCATGGAAGCGCTCAATTCTTGAATACCTAATCAATAAGTATATCCAACTATATGAGAAGCCAAATTACTATTCAAATCCAAAATACTCAAGGTATTTTTCAAGTAATTGCCACTCGCCTGATGATCGATCATCGTCGAATGAGTCTTTTAAATCGATTTCTAGTTCACTGCCAACTAAAAATTCTTCTGAGAGCCTGCAAGATTTGTCTGTTTTGCAAGTAGCTGAACAATTTATTGATGAATTAAGCCTGTAGGCATAGTTTTTGCAATTATTCTGTTATCCCATATCATTTCTGGAAACATTTAACACGTGATACTGTCGGCATTCCGTTGCCCACAATTTGTTTTGACTTTCCTTTTTTGATTGTGGTCTCATCTATCCCGTGTTTCTCGCGTGGTATACAGACACTATTTTTAGGACTAATTAATACACGTTTGTAATATATAAATTTTAAAAGCTAAAACAAACAAGTATATAGTCCTGGATCAGCGTGTTCTACTGTACAATTACAATAACAGGAATTCAATTACATTTGATAGCGATAATATAATTGTTAAGCCCAAAACTTTATCTAGATTATGCTGTAAAAAAAGAATTGCCACGTATCTCAATATATGTAGCCTTGGCGCATTTGCATTGTCATTCACATGCAATATCTTTTAATTTTGTTAAAAGGGTGTTTTGTGACCGGGTAACCCAAAGCCATGAGTTACCCTACTGTTGTTGTCATAATAACTTGCATAAATTCTAATAGAATAAAATTCCCTCATTCCTGAATTTTATTCTTAGGTTTTGTTTAATAAATCTAATTTGAATTCCGGATTTTTTCTTTATTCTCCTCTCATAGCCATCATCCAACAATTTTTTTTATTACAACATCATCCCTTGTTAATTTTAACACTTAATTAACAAAACACTCTACCAAAAGTCCAATATTAATATATTTCTATATATTATTACCATACTATCTATTAGACATTAGCTTTAATAGATTTATACTTGGACTTATACTATTTGTTCTTATTTTCCGCCCTTTCCTGACTATATTTCAGTTGTTTCTGACGCCTTTATTGGTTGACTTCAGAAGGTAAAGTAGAAGTCTCATTTGCCGGCACAACTCAAAAAAACGTTTGTACACACTTTTATTGCGCTCATAACTTAGTTACACAAAAGCTTTTTTTGTTTTGCAATCATGGCTTTATGTTCGCAAGCATTTAATAGTTCAACCAAACGTAGCTGCAATTATAATAATCAAACTCCATCAAAGAGATTATGCTTGTCAAACTTGTCGTCTTATAAATTGAATACTTCATCTAATTCAGTCGTTTATTCGTCTTCTGAAAATGATAATGATTCCGAGGATGAACAATCTTGCTACAATGCGGATCAAATCAAAGCTAAGAGACGTGCTTCAAATAGAGTTTCATTTTCTTTAAATTCGGAATTATCTAAAGCTATTTCCAAATACAGTGATGATGATTCTGAAAGCGAGCACCATGAAGTGAATGAAAATATTGACTGTAAATTATCAAGCTCGCCAGCTACCACTAATTGCACCAAGAAATTTTTGCAAATTTCTGACTCAAATTGCTCGAATGCAATTAGAAAGCCAATTCCAGACTCAGATAAGTGTTCAAGATCCCGTTGCTTTGAATACTTGGTTGGTGCAATTGATGAAGCTTGGGCAAGGTACTGTGACGCTACTACTTATGTGGAAGATGAAGTATATGGATATAATACACCTGCATCTATTGCTACTGATGATGAGGATTTTTTTGACAATACCACTGATATTACTGACTATGATTCTGACTTTGAATTATCTCATCAACAGAAAGATATGTCATCCAATCTTAGCAATTGTTCTGGCGCTTCCAAGTCTTCATCCACTTCATGCAAGCCGTCAAATGATCCATCGTCTTGTCAATTGCAAGCTTTAAAAGATCGTTTGACTAAGGCTAAATACTTTTTACAAGACTTGGTTGATTCCGACGATTATAATGATGCTAATGCCTTTTGGAAACGTTGGGATATGATCAAATATGCAACCATTGAGTTGGTTGAAGACGATGATGACGATGAAATTGTTGAATCAACAATTGATGAATTAGAAGATGGTCGTATATTCGCAAATTAGGGAAAATTAAAGAATTGAAGAAAAGTAGAAGTGGTTCTGGTTAACTTTAAATTAAACTCCTGTTTTTTCAACACTTTAGTTTTCTAATCATAATATTTTATATATATGATGGTTGGTTGTTTTTTAGAATTGCTTGATTTATTGTATTGGTTACATTGTTTTTATGATTTTGGGTTGTTTTTAGGGGTATCAATTTTATGTAAATTTATGAATATAGTTTGTTTAGTTTATAGGTCTGATTATATACTTGTACAATAGAAAAAATAGGAAACCAATTGCATGGTAAAGATTTTATGTTTAATTGAATTTAAGTGCAAGGAGTCTCAGTCCCAAAAATTCAAAACTGCAACGTATCATCTTACGAATTGTGAATTCTTTTTAAATAAAAGCCAAACCTAAATAATGTTTTCAACTGATTTATTAAAAGCTATAATCACCTTCATTTTCTTAGGTCAAATTGCGTTAGCTTCTGACCAGCTTCAAATAGGTATGTCTAACAAAATAAATTTAGTCGAAAAAAGTAATTTCATTTTCAACTTCTAGCCTTTACTAACTAAAATTTCAGGAGTTATTAAATCAATTCCAGAAGAAGAATGCAAAGTCAAATCAAAGGTAGGTGACTTGATAAGTGTCCACTACGAAGGAAAATTAGAAGATGGCACAATTTTTGATTCATCGTATAAAAGAGACCAACCAATTAGTTTCAGATTAGGTGCTGGTCAAGTTATTAAAGGCTGGGATGAAGGCTTGACTAGAATGTGTATTGGCGAGAAGAGAAAATTAACAATTCCTTCTGACTTAGCTTATGGTGACAGAGCTATTGGTCCAATTCCTCCAAAAGCTACTCTTAGTATGTATTTTTTTTCCCCATAAATTCACCCATTATCTAACGTTATTCGGCTGCACAGATGATGGAACTCGATCATTACTGAATATCATTTTGTTACTAACCGTTATCTTTCTAGTTTTCACTGCTGAACTAGTCGATATTGCTGGTGCTGATAGGGTCAATGATGAATTATAGTTTAATTAGATTATGTACTACAAAAAAAAGAGGTATGCTAAATAGTTAAAAAAATACTAAATAAATATTTATGTGACTCAATGGAGAACTATTGTAGGTTTGTATATGCTTGTTTTAGTTGCTAACCCGTGTGGTAGAAAGCATTGCAAAATTGGTGGTATGGTCGTCTTACAGTGCGATTGTCAAATAAAGGATGATAGAAAAAGGAGTTCTACCAATATTAATTAATAGAAAATAACTGATAACCCTACTTCTTTAACAATAACTATTATATCCAATTATCTCATCATATTCCAAATGTCATCTATTAGAAGGTTCTATAAGCCATTGCAAGAGTTTTTAAGTTCAAACTCGGATTTTAAGATAATTTATAAAACATCACCTAATTTTATAAATTCATCAACTAAGAGACTTTGTATATTGGATTCATCATTTAATCCACCTCATTTAGGACATGATGCGTTAGTTGAAGAATCGTTGAGTTATAACTATGGTATTAAGGAAACAAATAGTGAGAGATCTATCATATTGTTGTTGTCTATTAAAAATGCCGACAAATTGACCCCTCAGCCAGCGTCTTTTGAAAATAGAATTGAAATGATGTATTTAATGGCCAAATATTTAAATGAAAAGTTCAAAATTGATATAGGTATCGGATTAACCAAACATGCCAAGTTTGTTGATAAGTCAATTTCAATCCTAAGCTACTTAAAAAGCGATCCGGATATAGTAAACAGTGGTACCAATAAGATCAAATTGACATTCTTGGTTGGATTTGACACCTTGATCAGAATTTTGGATCCGAAATATTATTTACCTGATAAGTTATCAAATTCTCTTAATGAGTTTATGAAGTCAACTGATTTGTTTTGTTTAACAAGAAATGACACTTCTGTTGCAATAAATGAACAATCTAACTACATTGGCGACATTATTGCTGGTAAGCATGAACATATCCCAAAGCACTGGTCAAAGAATATTTTTTTGTTCAATAATGTTGGAGATCAGATAGGTTTTATTAGTTCATCAAACATAAGGTCCGGTATTGCTAAGAATAGTGATGAATGGTATGATAAGGTTATACCAGAAATAAGAGAATTTATTATCAAAGAAAATCTATATAAAAACTAAATATTTTCTTTTAAATGAATGAATATAATGAAAATAAGATAAGTAAAAGCTCACTTATTGTGAATTTGGAAATTGATCTTGATCCATTTGAGGCATGTTTAAGACTAAATCCTCCGTGTGAAGAAGATAAGTCATCGTAATCTGCTTGGTCTTGAATTCCTCCTTCAGTTGGTGTATTTGAAATAATCTTCTCATTATTGGCGTTAGTACATTCGATTTTACCACCTCTAATAACTGAGCTGATTTCACTTCTTGACCATTTAGCACAATCAAACGAGGATGCAGACGATTTAACTTTTGCGCTTCCTTTAACCAATTTCAATTGTTTTAAACTTGTTTCTTTAATATGACCAACTAATTCAATAGCACCACCTATAATATATAATTTTGGTAAGAAGTTAATTTTTTCTACATACGTATTGTTGACAATCATTAGACCACCACCAATTTCAGTGATTGATGGGAAATCAACTTCGATTAATTTTTCATTCTTCGATAAACTTAACGTGCCACCAACTGATTTTAATTCTGGTAATTTTAATTGGGTGAAATGATTGCTGATTAGACTAACTGAATTATCAATCACTTCCAAGGCACTTAGGTCGATCTCCAATACGTCATGTATACTCATATTATTTGCATTCTTTAACTTTGGTAATGAAACCACCACATCATCAGCATTAGCAGCTATGTGCAATTTACCAGTAACATGTTCAACATTGGAATTGATAGTGTCGAGGAACCTGTTATTACTAATATCCAAAATTTCTAATTTATCAGCTACAAAGCCTGAAAACCCTGTTAAAGAAGTATCCGAAACAGTAATGCTTTCGATATCTTTAATCTCATTATTGAAATGAGCATTACTTAAAATTGGCAAAACTTTCCAATCGAGAACTTTCACTGATTTTAATGAAGGGAAGGAAATTAAAGACAATGAAGTTAATTCTTTCAAAGAAAAATAGTTTGAAATTGATGCAATATTCGGTGCTTCTATTCTAACTAATTCTGGAGAGCTTTGAATAACTAAACTACCCATAATATTTTCAATTTCTCCAAAACTAAGTAATGGTTCCTGATATTCATTAATAATAATGTCTCCTGCAAATGCTTTACAATCCTCAATTGGCTTTAAATCTAATGGGGTTTTTACTTCGTATATATCTTGTCTGCATTTGGCTGGGAGTGATTCCCTTGTAATTGATCTGGTTTCTTCTTCTTTAACGTCTGGTATTTTTTTACCAGCTTCATGATTAAAATCGATATTCTGTACCCCTTTTTGGGTTTCCTTTGGTACATTCTTTAACACATCTTTTGTTAATTCATTTGTCTTTTCTTTGGAATCCGCTTTTGAATCTTGTTTAATGTCTATTCTCGTACCTAGTTGTTTTGAATCTTGATCGACGTACGAAACCATTTTTGAACGAAGTAGGTCTTCTTCTGGAACTAAATAATCTGTTTTGTTAATTTCTATTCTTAAAAACTCCTAACACATTAGTAAAAACATAACTAATACATACGAACTGACTTAATCAAGCTATTATTGGAATTACTCAGATCATCGTTTGATTCAGATTTTGAAACTGATACAAACAAAACGAGCCTAATAAAAATGAAAATAGTTAAGTATGATTCTGAATTAAATAAACGCATTGTTGAAAACTTGTAGTTGGCTCAAAAGAATTAAAATTAATCTTAAGAAAAAGAAAGTATATTTATAAACTGGTGTTTATTACAATCTCTAATTGCCACAGATAGGTTCCAATTTAACCGCTCCCAAAAAAAATGATCGCAATATCTTGTTTTTGCACCCATTGATATTAATAATTACTTCATATGGAACGAGATTTACTAGCAATTTTTGAACTGCTCTCAAAAATTCATCATTATGTAAAAAAATGATTTCTTTTTGAAGATCATTTTGGAAGTTTAATAATTTGATAATTAAACAATGAATTTGATCAAAAGGTGGTAAACACTTTCTCATTTCATTGGGTTAGGGTTCAAAAGCAATAAACATAGAAATATATTTAAACTTTCAAACCAAATTACCGGATAATGATCCATATAATCATATAAAGGCAGTAGACCATCACCAGGTTTAAGAAATACATTAGTAAGAGAAAATTTAAACAACTGGAACCAAAAAAGAAAAGCCCGACGCGGGACTCGAACCCGCAGCCTTTTGATACCACTCAATCGCTAAATGCTCTTAAAAGTCAAACGCTCTAGCCATTGAGCTAGCCAGGCAAATTTGTTGCAGTGTTAAAGGATACCTACCATTATATAACTCCCACATTCTCTAAGCCCGCTAATTATATAAATCTCTAAAATGTTGCAAATAGTATTTTGAGAAAGAATGCTTTTTTTAAAATATCATTTTTTAAATACCCTTAAAATACATATAATTGAGGTTTCTAGGCTTAATAAAGCCCACTGAGTTCTTCTAAGTAGAAACTAGAACCTATTTCCAGCTTTATACGGTTCCAGTTTTCTAACATTTGGTGCGCATCCTAACGATCTGATCTATCACATCGCTATAACTCAACGAGTTACGATTTAAATTAACTATTTGATTCCAAGTTTAGCATTTAGATTCATCAACGATGTCCAGTCCAACAACTAAACAACTGACTGAGTTAGTGGAACGACTTATCCGGACCAACGAAGAGTCTCAAAAGAGACATGAGGAACTCCTCAGCCAAGTCATAAAAAACCAAGGTACGAAACAAAGCACCTGGCCGACGCTTAATATGACCTACGCTGGTAATGAGGATCCTGACATGATTGACAAATTTATCAGTCAACTCACTATCATTGAACAACAAAACAACTGGAATGATGAAACAATCCTCCCCTTCGCCAAAACTCACCTTACGGGAGCCGCTCTAACTTGGTATAACACTACTTTTTGTGACTCAGAATCAGGTATCGAGCAGGATTATAATTCTTTCGTTAACGCCCTAAATCTGAAGTTCGAAAAGAAGGCCTCACCAGCAAAAGCTTTCGCAGCTATCGACGACCTTCAATTTCATAAACGAAACCCCCGAGGCTACATTCAGGAATTTAGAAGATGGGCATCTCTAATCCCTAACGACATCATGTCGGAAACTGGTAAAATACTCCTTCTAATGAACAGAACTCGTGGAGTCATAAAATCAGAACTCAGGTATAAAAATCCTACTACATTACAAGAGGCATACCTGGTATATGAAATTACGATGGAAAGAATCGAAGAAGTTAAGAAAGACAAAGGTCTCCAGAAACATAACTCCTTCAACAAATTTAATGGATCTCGTACTAAAAAGGAAGATCTTCAAAGCTTACTTTCTCAAAATACTATTTGCAACATTTTAGAGATATATATAGTTAGCGAGTTTGAAGAATGTGGGAGTTATACGTAATAATGAGGGATTGAAGGGTAGATATCCTTACACAGCTTAAGAAGAACAAATTTGTTACATTCATGATATGTTATTCTAGTGACATCTAGCACTCACAAAATATACAAGAAATCCATTTAACTTACAAACTAGAAGAAAGTATATATAGACAATAGTTCATGGAACCATCGCATATGCATGTTATTCAAACTAGATGCAGCCTATTTTAATTTGGTAAACTTTTTTAAGCTCATCATATTTAGAGTTATATGTTATCAGATTTATCACAATGATCCTAACAGGCTAGCGAACTCATAAGATCAACAACTTAAAGGTGAAGTCAAGGATTAGTTCAATGACTTGCTCATGTCAAATGTAAATATTGATTTTCGGGAATAATTGAAGTCTAACGAACTGAAAACGCTAGAGTTTTGGATATCTTAAGAAGAAAAGAACTTTTCCGTTGAAAATTATTGTTAACTTACTCAGGAAGTAGTAATGTACATCATTTAGAAAATTCACTCGAACACTTATTTTTGTGTGGAAGTGTGTGAATTAAATGACAAACGGCTGGTAAGAATGAAGGATAACTTGAAAGACTCTCTTATAAAGAAGAATCGGAAATGAAGATCCTATAAAGATTCCTTGAAGACTTCAAAGCATTCAGTGTGACCCTAAAATTCTGTAAGGACCAATCAATCCACATTGAGAAGTATATGGATATCAAAGAAATGGGAAGTCCCGAGGAATAAGATGCACAAACAGTGAAGGCAAAAGAGAAAACACAGAGGAGAATGAAATCTGAATATTTAATATTGGTATCTATATCACAAGACTAAAGCACCAAAATCGAGTGATAAATCAAGATAAAGAGAGCCAAAAAATTCCTAGAAGCAATGTGAATCGCTTTAGATAATGGTGCTCGCCATTATCTATCATGATCTAATATCTAGTGGGGTCCTCGTTTCAATTCGCATTAAAAAGAGCCTTATTACAGAAAGAATTTATTAAGTTGCAAAGAAAGCTAGCCGAAATTGCCAAAGGGACAGAAGATTACTGCTAAGCAACAGTGAAGAAGGAAACAGACAGAAATCTGAAACATGAAATATATTGGAAGTATTTACTCTGATTTCAGATCTCTAAATAGATTTGAAACTTGAGCAACTTATTACCAAGTTGAAAATAGCAAAACAGGCGTAAAGAAGTCTCAAATGAGAAAATTAAGTGGTACATCCAGACCCTAGATAATGATTAAGAAAGTCAATATGAATACAAGTTCATTAATGTTGAAATTGGATCCGAATTTTAGTTGAGTAGGAGTCGAAGTGTCTGGTCAGAATGTATGACAATTAAGTCAGAAGTTAGATCGATCAACAAAGTAGATACATCTTACGTTCAATAAAGAGAAAATATTACTATCAGGGTATCAGATAATAAACATCCAGCTAGTACTCACATATATATATATAAATATAGACGGAAGACAATAAACCAATAATAGCAAAAGGAATATTGGATTCATCCCAGTGGTCAAACCAACTCATGGACATCCAAAGTAGGTCAAGTACTCTACAGAATTAGAGACTGCTATTAAATAGAGTTATTTCATTCGAAGATATTAGGTAAAAATAATATGACATCGAAATCAACCTGTTAAGTCTGAAAAAGGAGCCTTGTTTAGTGTATGACGAGATAATATACAGACATTACAGACTTAGATACAATTAACGATCAAGTTCATGGCTTTTGGAAAGATTATCGCTACAGACATTTAAACTTCGGCTCCCACGCTATATTTATACAAATATCAACAGAGCATTAAACAGTTCTATTATTGTATTTCTCCTCCCTATTCAAATTCAAACACAACCGTCAGGATATTTGAGTTGAATAAATCTGGACCGAATAGAATTTAAGAAAAGTGATCTATTGTACTCCTACACTTTCTGTTTCTTATATATCGCATCACTTATATATCAGTTCTTCAGATTAACAGCAAATGAATATAAATAGAAAAGATAGTTCCCCGAGCTATCTCTTGCAGTTTATTCAACAACCTAAACACATAATGTCTTAATTTAGCAACCTTTTTTTAACTTTACTTAATTAATAAAGTTTGATGTTGGAATTTAAATCCCAAATAGTCTAGCAGGAACTAGTTTACTAATATCGTTCTTAGATATTGAACAACGCTTGAAAGATAGTCATGGTTGCATAGCATTCCTTTCAACTTAAATATCGAAGACATGATTAGTGAAGTCGACATATAACGCTTCTATTTTCTGAATAACCAAATAAAGATAATAGTAAACCTCTGTGAACTAAAGACGAATCTTTTTGCAATCCAATCTGTCCTCAATGAATTGTTTTGGTGAATTCAAGTGCAAAAAACACATAGAGAAAACTAATTTAAAAGGATAATATTAACGGATAATTCAATTCCCCAAATTTAATATAGAAAATGGCTTTAATGAACATATATATGTAACCAGGTCTGGTCAAGAGCAGCTATCGATCTTGGTGCAGATGGTTGATATCCTTCATACAAAAATTATCTCATCGCGCTTTGAAGCACTTAAGATTTTTCAAAATTTGTTACTTAATTTTTAAAATATACAAACATAGTTAAGGATATAAACTATTATTCAGATAAATATCGTTATTTGTAGTCAAGATAATCAAGCTTTACAATGAATAACAATATACCGATCAGTTTAGATCAATCTGAGGATTTATATCGGGTTTATCAAGATAATTATGTATTAAAGAAGCTTCCAAAATTATTTACATTCGATAAATCAACATCAATAAATGAAAATTTAAATAATTTGTCCTTATTTGCATTACAACCGTCTACTACCTTATCCGTATTTTATTCATATAAACCAGTATTCCTTGATTTGATATCTAGATGGATTAGTAATCCTAAAGAATTCGAAGAACAATATAACAAAGTTTATAACAAGAATGATACGAATCAGATTAATGGATCTATAGTCCTTGGAGCCTTATCCAGGCTAGTCGGGTTGTCCAATGAATCATTAAGTTTAACTGAATATTTCATTACCAAAATTGATTTTTTTTCGTGTTTATCCAAGAAATTAGATAATAATAGGTCAATAATATCACATATTGAACTAGAAGTCATTTTATTAGCATTTTATAGATTAATTAACTTAGATAAACATAGATTTAAACAGTTCATTATTCCAGAGACTTTATATGCTATACTTCAGGTTCAAGATGATCAATTTAATGTTTCCAAATATTTATCAATCCAAATATTGTCAAGTTATCTTAATGCATCAGAAGTATCCCTAAAGGAAATGATCGAAAACTACATTGGTTCGAGCTCAAATTTAAAATCTTTATATGAAGCGGATCCAGAAATCGACTATAGCTTTTTTCCATTAATTGAAGCGAAAAGATTATCAAATTTTACTAAATTACCGAATCAAATTGATAATGTGCCTAGGTCTACTAGGATCATTATGATTGAACCCAAAGATTTAAGTCCTTTAGTAACATCGATTTGTGGTATATTAGTTCCTACATTGATTGAACATAAAGATAAAGCTGTGTTACAGGAATCTAATTTTGTTCCTACCGAGAATGCCATTGGAGCTTTAAGGCAATTGGCTCAAAATATTCAAAATAACAAACCAGTAATGTTATATGGTAAAGCAGGTGCTGGTAAGACTTTCTTAATCAACCAGCTAGCTAAATATATGTCGTATCAAGGTTCGATTGTTAAAATTCATTTGGGTGAGCAAACTGATGCTAAATTATTATTAGGTACATATACTTCTGGTGAAAAACCAGGAACTTTTCAATGGCGATCAGGTGTTTTAACCACTGCTGTTAAAGAAGGAAAGTGGGTCTTGATTGAAGATATTGATAAAGCACCAACTGAAGTCTTATCCGTTTTATTAACTTTGTTAGAGAAAAGAGAGTTAACAATACCTTCAAGAGGTGAGGTAATTAAGGCCAAAAATGGCTTTCAATTAATTTCAACTGTCAGAATATCGAATGATGTATCCAAGATTACCATACCAGATTTAATTGGTTTAAGATTATGGGAACTAATTAAAGTTGATATTCCTACTGAAATTGATTTAAAGAATATCTTGACGACAAAATTTCCATTACTAAGTAATTTAATTATACCTTTTATTAAATGTTATAACGAAATTATTAGAATATACTCCTCTAGTTCATTTATTTCATTGAATAAAGGATCGCATCCAAGAGTTATTTCATTTAGAGATTTAATGAAGTTTTGCTCAAGATGTAATAGAATGTTTTTAAATGAAGGTATAAACTCTTCTTATCAATTACTAGAATCATCAATTTATGATAATATTTTTGCAGAAGCTGTTGATTGTTTTGGTAGTTCTATTACTGAACATTCTGCTTTGGTTCCACTAATTAATGCTATCGGTGAGACTTTAGAAATTCCATCTTCAAGGATAAATTTATTTTTGACTAAACATGTTCCAACTTTTATTAATGATGATGACAAAATTAAAATTGGTAGAGCCACTTTGCATAAGTCTTCTAAGGATAAGACTTTGTTCGCTAAGAAAAAATCAGGTAATAATACATCATTTGCAAGAACTAATCACTCTTTAAGATTAATGGAACAAATTGGAGTTTCAGTTCAAATGGTTGAACCTGTGTTATTGGTTGGTGAAACTGGTACAGGTAAAACTACTGTTGTTCAGCAGGTTGCTGAATTGATGAATAAAAAGTTAACAGTCATTAATGTGTCTCAACAGACTGAAGTGAGTGACTTATTAGGTGGTTACAAACCAGTTAATACTAAGACTGTAGCAGTTCCACTTCAAGAAATTTTTGAGAATTTATTTATTGCAACATTTTCTAAAAGAAAAAATGAAAAATTTTCCCAAGTCTTATCCAAATGTTTCAATAAAAACCAGTGGAAGAATGTTATAAAATTATGGAATGAAGCTTTAAAAATGGCAAAAGATTTGCTATCAAAAGTTGAAAACGATTCCGATGAGGATGTCGAAGGTGGTCCAAAGAAGAAGCGTAAATTAAAATCACACGAAAAATCAATTTTGTTAGACAAATGGATCGAGTTTGAAAAAAAAGTTAAACAATTCGAAATTCATTCATCTTCATTAGAAAATTCATTTGTTTTTAACTTTGTTGAAGGATCATTAGTTAAGGCCGTAAAAAATGGGGAATGGTTATTGCTAGATGAAATTAATTTGGCATCTTCTGATACTTTGGAAAGTATCGCTGACTTGCTATCTGAATCTATAGACCAAAGATCCATTTTATTAACGGAGAGAGGTGATGTTGAATCGATTAAAGCGCACCCAGAGTTTAGGATATTTGGCTGTATGAATCCTTCAACGGATGTTGGCAAAAGAGACTTACCATTAAGTATTCGTTCAAGATTTAGTGAAATTTATGTCCATTCACCCGATAGAGATATCCAAGATTTATTGTCAATTATTGACAAATATATTAACAGATATGCCATTGGTGATGAATGGGTTGGTAATGATATTGCAGAATTATATTTGGAAGCTAAAAGCTTAGCAGAATCAAACAAAATTGTTGATGGAGCTAATCAAAAACCTCATTTTAGTATTCGTACGTTAACGAGAACTTTAATTTATGTTTGTGATATTGTTTCAATTTATGGCCTAAGAAGATCATTATATGAAGGGTTCTGTATGGCATTTTTGACTTTATTAGATTCTAAATCAGAAGAGATTTTAAAACCAATTATTGTTAAATATACTATCGGCAGATTAAAGAATACCAAATCAGTTATGGGTCAATGCCCACCACCACCATCATCTAACCCTGAAGATTTTGTTCAATTTAGACACTACTGGATGAAACATGGCCCAGAGGCGATAGTTCCCCAACCTCATTATATTATTACACCATTTGTTGAGAAGAATATGCTTAATCTAGTTAGAGCTACTTCCGGCAGGAGATTTCCTGTTTTGGTACAAGGTCCAACGTCTGCAGGTAAAACTTCTATGATTAATTATTTAGCAAACATTACTGGTCATAAATTTGTCCGTATAAATAACCATGAACATACCGATTTACAAGAATATTTAGGTACTTATGTTTCAGATTCTACAGGTAAATTAACTTTTAAGGAAGGTGTTTTGGTTGAAGCGTTACGCAAAGGTCATTGGATTGTTCTAGATGAATTAAACCTTGCCCCAACTGATGTTTTAGAAGCCCTAAATCGTTTACTTGATGATAATAGAGAACTTTTTATTCCGGAGACCCAAGAAGTCGTTCATCCTCATCCAGATTTTATGTTATTTGCTACTCAAAATCCTCCAGGTCTTTATGGTGGAAGAAAAATCCTTTCTAGAGCTTTTCGTAACAGATTTTTAGAGTTGCATTTTGATGATATACCACAAGATGAATTAGAAATTATTTTAAGAGAAAGATGTCAAATTGCTCCATCGTATTGTAGGAAAATTGTTGAAGTTTATAGACAACTATCTGTACGAAGACAATCAACCAGGTTATTTGAACAAAAGAATTCATTTGCTACCTTAAGAGATTTATTTAGATGGGCTATGAGAGATGCAGTCGGTTATGAAGAATTGGCTGCTAACGGTTATATGTTATTGGCCGAGAAAGTTAGAAAAGATGATGAAAAATTGGTGGTTAAACAAACTATTGAAAAAATCATGAAAGTTAAATTGGACATGGATGCTTATTATGCTAAATTGGAAAATGACTCGTTGATGAAGGTTGAATCCTCAATAGTTTGGACTAAAGCTATGCGTCGTTTAGCTGTTTTGGTCACAACTGCAATGAAGAATAAGGAGCCACTTTTATTAGTGGGTGAGACAGGTTGTGGTAAAACTACAGTTTGTCAAGTTATTGCACAATTCTTTGATAAGGAATTGGTCACTGTTAACGCTCATCAAAATACTGAGACTGGAGATATTCTTGGTGCTCAAAGACCAGTTCGTAATAGATTTGAGACTCAAAGTAAATTATACAAAAATTTAATTTCTTTGTTTGAGAAACTAGGTGCTGATATTCCTCTTGAAGAAGCTAAATTAGAAGATTTGATTAAGAGATACGATGCAATTGAATCATTTGATGGTGTTGATCCTAGTCTTATCGAAGCTATTAACGAGAGGAAACGAAATAGCACAGTTTTGTTTGAATGGAGTGACGGTCCGTTGATCCAAGCTATGAACCAAGGTAATCTCTTTTTACTTGATGAAATTTCATTAGCCGATGATTCTGTTTTAGAAAGGTTGAATTCTGTTTTAGAACCGGAGAGAAGCTTATTATTAGCTGAAAAAGGAACTGACGATGCATTTATCACTGCATCCGAAGAATTTGCATTTCTAGCTACCATGAACCCCGGTGGTGATTATGGTAAGAAAGAATTATCACCAGCATTAAGAAATCGTTTCACAGAAATATGGGTTCCATCAATGGACGATTTTAATGATGTTAAGCAAATTGTCTCTTCAAAATTACATCTAAAAGCTGCACATCTCTGTGACCTGTTAGTGGAATTTGCCGAATGGTATGGAAAAAAGTTCGGTGGTGGCAATGTTAATAGTGGTATCATTTCACTTCGTGATATTCTAGCTTGGATTCAATTTATAAATTCTTGTATTGAGGCAGTAGAACCTGAAGCTGCTTTATTGCATGGCGCTTGTATGGTTTTTATTGATGCTCTTGGTACTAATAATACTGCTTATTTAGCTGAGAATGAAAAAAGATTGGAACTCCAAAAGCTTGAATGCATCGATAAACTTTCCGCAATTTCTAAAGTAAATTTAATGAAGTATTATTCTGCTGACTTCCAAGCTGTTTTAGAAAAGGACAAACTTTCATGTGGTTTATTTTCCGTTTCTCGTGTACAAGGTTCTGATGCAAGTGAATCGTTTAGTTTACATGCTCCAACTACCGCTGCGAATGCTATGCGTGTTGTTAGAGCTATGCAAGTTCATAAACCAATTTTGCTAGAAGGTAGTCCAGGTGTAGGTAAAACTAGTTTAGTTTCTGCTATAGCAAGGACCACTGGTAATAAATTGGTTCGTATCAACTTATCAGAACAAACAGATCTAGTTGATTTATTTGGTTCAGATGCTCCCGCAGAAGGTGGTAATACAGGTGAGTTTGTTTGGAGAGATGCTCCATTTTTAAGAGCTATGCAAAAAGGAGAATGGGTTTTATTAGATGAGATGAATTTAGCTTCTCAATCTGTTTTAGAAGGTTTAAATGCCTGTTTAGATCATCGTGGTCAGGCTTATATTCCGGAGCTAGATAAATCTTTCCCATGTCATCCAGATTTCATGGTATTTGCTGCGCAAAATCCTCAATATCAAGGCGGTGGTAGAAAAGGTCTACCTAAGTCTTTTATCAATCGTTTTACTGTTGTCTATATTGAAGTTTTAAAACCAGAAGATTTGAATTTGATTTCTCAGCATTTATTTCCATCTATTGATGGCGATATTTGTTCGAAAATGATAAAATTTATGTCTAAATTAGAAGAACAAGTTGTTCATAAGAAGTTATGGGGTTCTTCAGGTAGCCCTTGGGAGTTTAATTTACGTGATACTTTAAGATGGTTGGACCTTTTCAATTCAAAGAGTATATCTGAGGATTTGGATCCAAGTGATTTCTTTAACATGATTATTTGCCAAAGATTCCGAACGACTGAAGATAGAAGAATAGCTGGTCAATTATTCGAGTCAATATTCAATCGAAAGATAAAACGTGATAATTACTTTAGTATTGGTGATGATTTCTTGCAAGTCGGTGGTGCAATTATTAAAAGGAAGGAACTAGTTCAAAATACTACTGGATCTAAATTAGTTCCACTACAATGCAACTTTCCATTAATTGAATCAGCTATTAGATGTATTAATCAAAATTTGCCTTTAATTCTTGTTGGCCCAACTAATGCTGGTAAAACCGAACTTGTTAGATTTATCGCAAACATTGTTGGCGCAAAAGTCGATGAATTTGCTATGAATAGTGATGTCGATTCCATGGATATCCTTGGTGGTTATGAACAAGTTGACTTAACCAGGGCAATAGCTTCAATTACATCAGAAGTTCGTGACTTATTGATTGAATTAATCATTATTAATTTAAACGCTAAGGAAACCGAACCAATCGTTTTATCACAAGCATTAGATCTAGTTAGATATATTGATGTCAAAACAATCGAAGTTTCAAATTATTGCGAGTTCCACCAGTTTTTGAAATCATATTTATCTTTTTACTCAAATGGTAAGCTTAATGAAATATTCAATAAATCTTTAATTTTAGAAAGAAGAATTAATGAAGAAAAAAGTGTTAAATTTGAATGGTTTGATGGTCTCTTAGTTCAAGCTGTCGAAAAAGGTCATTGGTTGATTTTAGATAACGCTAATTTGTGTAGTCCATCAGTTCTTGATAGATTAAACTCGTTGTTAGAAACGAACGGTACTTTAATTATTAACGAATGCAGTTCCGAAGATGGACAACCAAGAACGTTGCAACCTCATCCAAATTTTCGATTGTTTTTAGCAATAGATCCTAAATATGGAGAATTATCTCGTGCAATGCGTAACAGAGGTATTGAGATTTACATGGATCTGATCAAAGACAGAATGACTGGTTTTGATAGTGAAATACTTGGTTTTAATAATAGTGATGATAATAAAGGTAATTTGTCTGAAAGGATGAGAAATTTGAAATTTGAAGATCGTCTTATTAAGCCATTATCTGCTTTTGTTCCAGCAAATAATTCGACTGTCAGACCATACGCGTTGTTACATGACATTGTTGATGTTTATAAAAACAGTAACATTAATGAGTTAGCTAACGTTATAACGAGTGTTTTACCATTCATGGCTCTCTGTGATTTACATAGTTGGAAAGAGTCTGTCTTATTATCCACTGAATTCGATTCTGATTCCAAATTATTGGCCGATAATATATTAAAAAGAGTTGAATTTTTGGTTAACACTGGTGTCTTAGAAAAAATATCAGACCTCTATAATCCGTCTAAGATACTTGCCAACGAAGTTGCTGGTAGTGAAGTTAGTTTTAAAGCTTACCAACATCTTCACCCACTTATCAATAGTTATATTCAAACTACATTGTCGAAACCAAACTTATATATTGAATCTTCTGAACCAACTTTCTTATTTGAGACTGCGGCTGGTATTTTGGAAGCTTCAACATTATTAAGTCATATAGAGAAAAATGCTCTTAACGGAAAAGTTGGAGATTTATCTTACATCGAAAGATCAGCTGCCTTTCAACTAGGCAGAAATATCAAGAAAGTACCAAGGTTAAATGTTTACAAGTTAGTTAAGAATGTTAGTGAGTACATATCCCGAACTTTTGAGAAGGGATCTAACGGAGTGCTTTTCAGCAGCGAAAAACTTTATAACTCATTGTTTGAACTTCAAGTTATTTGGAAAAGTTTGTTGGACACTGCCAGTGAACAAAATGAATCCAAATTAAGAATTTATCAAGATTTGATCCGCAAATGGATTGAATGCCACTCAGAAGATGAGTTTTCCACATTATTCGTTAAGGAGCTATGCGCTGCTCTTGATTCATTTGGTGACGACTTAGCTTTAACTTCCGGTGTTTCAATGGATAAGATTTGGGAGATGTTTAGGCGTAACTATCCGTTGACAGAAGAATCTTGGAGGAATGTTGAACTTTTATCAAAATTATCTGCTGATTTTGATGAAATAACACAGGAACAGTTTAGTGATACTAAAAATTTGGTTATTGATTTAAGAACTTTGATAATTGAACTTTATGAAGACGTCTTATCCAGTACTGTTTCTAATGAGGAATTTGATAAATATTATAATGATTTGACAGATGGTATTAATAAATTGAAATCTGTCTCAGAATCTTTTATTTATAAACGTCATAATGATTTTAAGTATGAATTTACTTTATTATCAAACTTTGTTGAATCATTTGCTCTCAAAAATTCTAATGAAGGTATATCTGAACTTACATCATTAGCTACATTATCAGGAAGGTCTACACTATCCTTATTAAGATCTTCTGAGAAAACATTATTTTACCCATATCCACCAATCTTTGATAATTTGTGGACAATTAGCAATGGCAAGTGTCATTCGCTTGTTCCAGGTCTTTTTTCCAATGAATTAGTTTCTTCAGCATTATCTAAAGGTAATAAATTTACTTCTAATTCAGGTAAATATTTGCTGCAGAATATCGATGATATTAAAATTTTCACAAATTGTTTGGTTAAAAATTCAAATGCCGTTTTAAATGATCAAAGAGACATTTTTTGGGGTTATTTAATGTCCTGGTTTATTCAAATTGTTGAAGCACATTCCATTTCTTTCTCTCAAGAAGATAAACATTTTTTGAGTTTGCTCAGTGAATATTCTTCAAATAAAGTTTCAATTCAACGCCTTATTAGTTTTGTTCAGAGATCTGAAGATACTGGTTTTGTTCGCACCTGCGAGGAATTTTTCATCCCTTCCTTATGTTTGGCCCAAAATGGCCATTCAATTGGAAATTTAGGGAAAGCTTGGATATTATTCTCCTGTGGTGCAATTCAATTATATGTTCCGAGCTCAGCATATGATCCTGCTATTAGAGAACATGTTATTTACAAGAAGTTTAACGAACAACAAACTTTATCCCAACAATTACGAGACGCTTGGATATCAGTTAGGCATGTTATAAGTGGTGATGATGCTATTCATATTGAAGAAAAATTACCTGTGGAGAATGAGCTTGAAGCTCCACAAAAGCCTCGTGTTTTTAGAAGACATGAATCAATTGATAATCTTTTTGAAGAATGGAAAGCATTTATGGAGTCGACAATTGATAAAAATCCAATTAAATCCTTATTATCTGCCGCTGAAGAATTAACTGAATCCAGCTCAAGCATGATTGAAATGTTTCAAAATAATTCAACTCAATTTATAATGCGTTTACATCAAAACTACTTCGTTTACTCAGATCTTAATGATATATTACGTGGTTATGTCTATGGTCTTAAACTTGGTTTTGATTTAATATCAATGGAAGCAGATATAACACATTCTAAATACAGCTTCACCAGATTATGGCCAATTAACGTTTCCGAATTAACCGTTTCATCTTCGGTCTATGAAATGTTTTCTAGTGCTAAAGAGTTTAGCAAACATTTAGGTGCTGATTCAGTTGTCCCTGAACATATGATGATATTTTTTATTAGGCTTTGTTTTGCACATAGATCTCATAAAGCTAATGCGTCGCTTGATCCAGTGCTCCAACAAGCATTCCAATTGCTTTATTATAGATGGTCTTTACGCCGTATGAAAGCAGAAGAAGAAAATGCACAACAAGCTAGCATATATAAATTTTCTGATCCCACTGCAAATATTGAGGATGATTTTAGGTCTTTGTTCCCAGATTACGAAGAAGTAATGGATGTTGATACGTATTTATCCAAGAAAAATGACTCATTTGAAGAAATTTACTATATTATTGGAAAAATCTACATAGATGCATTTTTGTACAAAAGCCAATATGATATTGAAAATTTAGTCAGTGAAGGTTCCGAATTATGTGAATTCTTGTCAGTTCATAGCAAGGATTTCCCAATGTGTGAGATTAATTCTTCATTTTTGTCGGCTTTAATTTCTAAATTATCTACTGCCTTCGAGAAAATTACTAATAAGCCTGAAGAACTTGATTTCTATCATGGAAATTCTCCTTCGGAGGCGAAGCGTGCCATTTCTATTGTTTTATCGATTCATACGTCTTCTTTGAAATTACTTTCGCAATGGCCCGAACATGCAACTATACAGAATATTGTGAGAGCTGCGGATGAATTTTTAATGTTTCCAATGAATTATCCGATTTCAAGATTATTACTGAAAATTGAACAAATATACACTTATATTGCTGAATGGGAAAAATATGCTTCTAATCAAGTTTCACTTAAGTTACATTTCGATGCATTAACACAGCTAATTGTTTCTTGGAGAAAGTTGGAATTATCTACTTGGCAATCACTATTCAAGTATGAAAATGAAGTCCTTGAAAAAAATATTGGTAAATGGTGGTTCCACTTGTTTGAAACCATAATTGTTCCTAATTTCATGGATGAGGAACCAGATGAAACTTCTATAGTTAAATTGTTAGCTGCATTAAATGTCTTTATGAGTCAAGCATCCCTAGGTGAATTTGATCCTCGTTTGAATTTGATCAAGGCATTTACTAAACATGTCTGGGTTCTTTCCCCTGATGGTATGGTTTATAATGCTCTTTCAAGTTTAATAACTTTTTATGAACAATTTGCTCCAATGGTTAATGATAATTTAATTAATGGCAGGAAAAAATTAGAAAAAGAGATTGCTGAGATCATCCTACTTGCTAGTTGGAAAGATGTTAATATCGATGCACTTAAACAGAGCGCCCGTCGTTCACATAATAATCTTTATAAGATTGTTAGAAAGTATCGTGATTTGTTAGCTACTTCAGTTTCGTCTATCATTGAAAATGGTCTTTCCACGGAATCCAAATCTGCCGTAAAATTATCTAATTTATCAGCAGTTATTGGACATGTTGCTGATCGGGATTCAATTAAAAAACTTTGTGAAAGCGTTTCATCCTGGTCTGAGAGACCAACACGTCTTAAAGATATTTCTGTTATTGATAAGAATATGGAAATTTATGTTTCTCGTCTAGCTGAGGAGAAGTTACCAACACTCTATGGATATGCGAAAAGTTTAGTTGAAGAAATGGAACATCTTCGAAAGGAAACTCCTAGAGAACTAAAGGACAGTAATAAGAAGGTACTTTCTGCTTTAAAAACTCAAAAGAGGAAGTTGTTAAGTGATACATTACGTGAACTTCGAAGAATTGGTTTAAAAACAAACCTCAGAGCTGATATTCATAAGGTTCAAGCTACTGTTAACTTGATTTTAAGCAATAGCAGAAGTTTTGAAAATACTGCTCTTAACGGTTCTGATGTTCACTATTACCGTATTTTAGATATTATTCCACGATTAAGGTCTGCTGTATCCAGTTCTGCTGAAGATGTTCCCCAAGCTGATGCTGAAAAAGGTCTTGCTGCCGCTGAAAATCTTATTTATTCGTTAATAACAACTCGTGAACCTTTGTTTAAGTTTGCTATTTCAGTTTCTGACATTGAAGCTTATTACAATTCGTTCACAAATGTTTCAAGGTTTAATGACTTAGGTAATGAAATCTGCAGGGCTTCTATTGTTGATTCAACTAAGCTTAACTTGTCCTCTATTGAAAATATTATTTTCTGGTTACCAAAGCTTTTGGATTTTTCGATTCATGTTAGCCAATCAACTTCGAAATTTTCAGTTTCCGGAACAACTGATGTTTATTATAAGGCTAAAACGAAAGTAAATGAACTTTCTAACGAACTATCCAAGCTTGAAAAGCATGTCTTAAATTCATCGACGATTCAATTTATTGACAAATTTAAAAAATTCTATGATGAGTTAGTTGAAGATCTACAAAAATGGAAAGAAAATAACGAAAAAGTTGCGTTTATTGCCGGTACTTTATTAGATTGGATTCAACATAATTGCTATAGACCATTCATCAATTCTTCCACCTCATTGTCTGAAGTTGAAACATTAGAGAATATAGAAAAAACATTCCGTGATTTATCAACGTCAATCATTATTTCTGTCCAAAAAGTCACTGAATGTCGTTTGGAACCTATTACTGAAGATGACGATAATTGGTTAGTATTGACTCAGCAACGTATGATGAAATACATTAAATCTACCCATCATAAACATGTTGTCAAGCAAATGAAGCAATGTTTTGAGTTGATCGCTAAGGTTGAACATAATTCTGAAACCTCAAGGTTAACTTCGGCAATTACAGCATTTACTTTACCATTAATTGGTCATTATTTCAAATTGTCTTCTATTATTTTCGATAAGATTAGAGATAATTATTTTAGTACTTCTCGTGCTACTTTTATTTTAATGTCTTCCCTTTATACTTTGGCAACTAAAGGCTTTTGTTCACCTGAACCATCTGCTGAACAAAAGGAAAATGATAATTTACAAGATGGTACCGGCTTAGGTGATGGTGATGGTGCTAATAATGTTTCTAATGACGTTGAAGATGATGAAGATTTATCCGAAGATGCTCAGCAACCAAATGAAGAAAATAAGGATGAGAATAGAAATGACGAAGATGATGATGCTGTTGATATTGAAGGTGACATGGCTGGCAATCTTGAGGAAGCTTCTGATCAAGAGAAAGATAATGAAGAGGCTGATGAAGGCGAAGAGGAATTAGATGAAGAAATTGATGATATCGACGATCTAGATCCAAATGCAATAGATGAAAAAATGTGGGACGAAGAAGCCAAAGAAGATAATAAAGAAAAAAACTCTGATAAAGTTCCTGAAAATTCAGCAAATGATGACGATAATATGGAGGCGAATGAAGAAGATGAAAGCGTTTCTGATGATAAAAATAAACCAGAAGATAATTTACAGAATAATGAGGATAGTGCAGACGAGGATAATGAAGATGGTGATGATAAAGATGTTGCTGAACAGGAGGATGAAGTTAGAAATCAAGAAAATGAGCAGTTAGAAGAGAATGTTCCTGAAACTGAAACCTTAGACCTTCCGGAAGATATGAAACTTGACGACGACGAAGATGAAAAAGAAGAAGAGGAAGGTGAAGGATTTGATGATAACTCTGATGATATGGAAGATATAATGGAAGAAAACAAGGATAATGATACGAAGCTCAACGAAGAGGAAGAGCAACTTGATTCGGAGTCCTTAGATAATGATAATAATGAAGATGACAATAAAGGAGATGAGGAAGAAGAAGAAGAAGAAGACCAAGAACAAGGACAGGAACAGGAAACTAATGAAGAGGCTCAATCTTCTGAAGATAATGATGAAGATGCCAATGATGAAGGTATTGAATCAGACGAAGAGCTTGCCGGTGAAACTAAAGAGGATGAAAATAAAAATGATGGTAGTGATGGGGAAGATGCTTTAGATCAAGAGACTGCTGAAGCTGTTGATGGTGCTAATGAAGACACGGCTAACGAAGACATGGATTCTGCCGTCAAACAAGAATCAGGAGAAATAGGTGATGGTGTAGATAATCAAGTTGTTGAAGAGAATGATGACATTGGAGCTACAGGTGGTGCTTCAAGCGATCCACAGCAACAAAAAAATGAAGAAGACTCAAGTAACCAAGATTCTGCTCGTGATATGGCAAAAGAATCATTAAAGCAATTAGGTGATTCGTTAAAAGAGTTCCATAATCGTCGCCAAGAAATTAAGGAGGCATCACTTGAAAAAGAAGAAGTAAAAACTGATCAACCAGCCAACGAAAGACCAGACGAATTCCAACATATTGATGGTGAAAACGTAGACTATGAGACTCAAGCCTTAGGCGCCGCTGATGAAGATCAAATTCAATCAATTGAGGAAGATAAAGCTATTGAAGAAGATTTTGAAGAAGAATATCCAGAAATTAAAGAGGAAGAAGCAGTTACTATTAATGAAGAAGATAAGATGGATATCGATGAAAATGTCGAAGAGGCTGAGGATAATGCAGAGGAGATTGAACCTGAAGTAGATTTTGAGGGTAAAAAGAAAAGTGCATTCATCAATGATAGAAATCTGGCTGAAAATGAGGAAGAATGGATTAAGGGCAAGGACAGGGATGAAGATGTAATGGATGATGGTAATGCTATGGGAATTGATAATGATGTTAACATTAACGAACTGGAAGATATTCCTCCTTTGAGCATTGAAGAAGCTCGTGAATTGTGGAAACATAGCGAATTAGCTACACAAGAGCTAGCTTCAGGTTTGTGTGAACAATTACGTTTGATTTTAGAGCCAACGTTAGCTACTAAATTAAAAGGTGACTATAAGACTGGTAAAAGATTAAACATGAAGAGGATTATTCCATATATTGCGTCTGAATTCCGTAAAGATAAGATTTGGTTAAGAAGAACAAAACCTTCTAAGAGACAATATCAAATTATGATCGCTGTTGATGATTCAAAATCAATGAGCGAAAGCAAATCAAATGAGTTAGCTTTCCATAGTATTGCGTTAGTTTCAAAGGCTTTAACACAATTAGAAAGTGGTGGACTATCAATCGTTAGATTTGGTGAAGATATTAGAATAGTTCATCCTTTTGATAAACCCTTTAATAATCAAGAAACTGGATCAAAGATTTTCCAATGGTTTGATTTTCAACAAGCTAAAACTGATATCAAGCAATTGTGTAATAAGTCTTTAAAGATTTTTGAAGATGCAAGATCAACCTCAAATTCTGATTTATGGCAACTACAAGTAATCATATCCGACGGTATTTGTGAAGATCATGAAACTATCCAAAGATTGGTCAGAAGAGCAAGGGAAGAAAAGATTATGTTGGTTTTTGTTATTATCGATGGAATTAATTCAAATGAGTCTATTCTAGATATGAGCCAAGTTAGTTATCTGGCTGATCCAAATACCGGTGCAATGAATTTGAATGTTGAAAAATATTTGGATACTTTTCCATTTGAATTTTATGTGGTTGTTAAAAACATCAATGAACTTCCTGAAATGCTTTCTTTGATCTTGAGGCAATACTTTTCTGAAGTTGCATCTATCTGATTGAATATGTGTTGTAAAATATTTTTTAAATAATAAAAGAAATTGTATATATTTTTAAAACTTTAATGTATTTTATTTATATCATGTTAAATGTACGTTACATTATTATAGTAAGTTATTATATTAAATTATATACTTTTGTCCTGAAGTATTAGAAGGCCATACTCTATAAAATACTAAACCAAATTCCTTTAAAAACCCAAATTCTATAAATTCAACACTAACCATCCAAGTATTATTCTTATTTGTTCGGAATAACTTTAGCGATACATAGAGACATATCATCAAGTTTTCCTCCAGTACTTGTATTTTTACCAAAACGTTCTGGCAATGCATTAATTTTCTCATTATAAGGAGTGTAGGCATAATCGTCAAATGCAATTTCTTTTGCTTTCATTAATAATTTATTTGCAACACTCCTTAAATTGTCTTTTTTAATATTTAGATAATCATCAACATAGTGGACAATTTCCCATTCGTATAAATTATCTGAAATACCGTCGGAACACATAATAATTATATCATCAACTTTTAATTTAATTGAGTCAACCCACGCTATCTCTGAAGGAAAGTGAGTCAACGTTTGAGTGCCAATTTGCTGAGGGCATAGATCAGAAATCATCTGTTCTTCATTTGTCTTAATGATTTCTCCATCTCTAATAATATAGACTTTTGAATCACCAATACTGATCGTTTTTAAGTACTCGCCACTTAACATACCTAATATTAACGTAGAGGACCCTTTCAAATTTTGAAGATCCATCAAATGTGATGTATGTAGATAAGAGTCATCTAAAATTTGATCAATGTCTCTCTTGTTCAAATGATGTGGAGCATGGTTAATTTTATATTCAGTCATCAATCTACTCAAGGTTTCAAGCATTGATCTCGACCAAATTCCTGATGAACAGTGTTCTCCTTTGCTTTCCCAACCAGATACTCCATCTGCAATCGCCAAAACAGTTGGTGAAGCCAACATCGCATCGTCCCCAGCTTTGATTGATAATGTGTCAACAGGCGATCCATGCGGCCGTCTCCTAGGTAACAATGAATTTAACAGCGTTGGATCCGTAAGGTCTGATAACGAATGGATAGTCGGATCAGACTTGTTACTATGAAATGCAAACGAGCTATAAGCAAAATCAAATTTATACTTATCATTGGAAACCTTCTTCATTTGCTCCTTGGTAACAATGGGATACTTAATATACGGATTTTCGTCAGTTACCTCCTCTTTCATCTCTTCCTTACCTTTTGCTTTACTTTGCAATAGAAAGTAATGCCTCACTCCACTAAAGAAACTTGTTCCATATCCTCTCCTTCCTTGCTTAGTGAGCCCACATATTGACGCCTTTAGCACCGGATATCTCAGTACAAGATATATATGCATATCGAATTTATCTATATAAATACTTTTTGTGAATCTTGCAGTTCTTCGACTTATTAGTCTATCCAAGTATCTTGTAAAAAGAACACTTAAAGCAAACTGCTAGGCTGTTTACGGTTGGATGTCTATTTCCCTTGTTTCTTTTTCCTGCCCAGGGCATCTCAGGGCATCGCTAAATTTCGGAGCTACGAACAGTAATGTATTGCGTGAGTTTTATCGGTTTGATCGTGGTGTAAGGGTTTCCTTTCAGGTCTGCTGGTCAAGGGTTTGTGGGAACATTTCGCGAAGCGCGAAGGTACAGGTAAAGGTTGTCTTGGTTAGCAGAGTGAAAAACTATACTACCATTTCTTATTATTTGCTATGGTTACTGTTTATGAGAGATCATTACAATCGTTAATAATACCATCGGCTGTTATCTGTGTTTATTCTCTTATGATAATGAATTGCCTAACGGCTCAACAGATAGAGTTAACCAACAGAGACTACTACCCAATCAACCTTACTTCCTGACTAGATACTCGATCACGATACCAAGTGGCAAGGAGCATGCCTCTAAGAGCGAGTGAGGGGATTATTGCAGCCTACTGTATACATCGTGCCATGCTTATGTTATGGAGGGAGATAACAGCGGGTGGGCATTTTAGTATCATTCTTTCCCAATATGTACTCACATGCCAATAATCTATGACAGGTTTCCCGAACTGCTAGTCTGTTATTGAAAGAGTTAGTTTCTTTTCATTCTCCACCATAAATGAAGCAACGGTTAAGACGCTTGTGACCTGGCAAGGCTGTTTTCGTACATGGAATTAACAGCAAAAGAGACGAACTACATTTATATGCAATGGTCAATATAAGCTGATACCTCTTTGTATTACTATAAGCACACCAGGATTTTTATTTGTACATTGGTAGGATAAGTATATTAATTTTCTCTGAGATGGATACATCTAAAGGTTTCGATAAACGGGAATACACTGAGGACCACCGATTCATATCCGATGGTTTCGCGGTCAAGCACAGTTATTGCTATCCACAATGAAGATAGCCTAGCCCCAAAATATAACTGGGAAACCGAATGGGATGATGCGAACAATAACTTGAGACAGAAAGAAGAGGCATACTATACTGAAGTAGCATGGATAGATATGAATAAATATCAACCGGGAGGTAGATGTATGATCATTTCCGAGGGGAAACAATCGCCGAAACAATACATCCTGGTAGTTTTTTGAAGGCTGCATGGTCTAGTTAAGTACCTTAGGCAACTACTTCTGACATTATTTGGGATATATCGCGCGTCAGGCAAACATAGTAATTAGATCTACCTAAGTAAAAGACATGGTACAACAAACAAGGTGAGATTAAATAAGAAACATACGAATGAAACATCAAATCGAAAATATAGCATATAAAATGTGATAAAGTAAAAGAAAAAAATAGAAAATATGTGTGAGGGAACTGAGTCTATATCTAGTAACTACCTAGAGATGTTCCGTTGTAACGGCATGTTACCTTAATGATACTGTACGATTAAGTAAATACGAACTCTTACTAAAGAAAACTAATTAGTTCCTTCCAGGAATCTGAGACTTTATCTTGAAAATCTAGGAACTTGATAAACCAGCAACCTCTTATATTGGTGGGTCTGCCTGTTCCTTCTTGTTATTAACCATATTTGAAACATAACTAAAGCATATTGGACATGTCACTTACATAATAGCTGTTATATCCTAACTCTATTGTTAAATCTTACAACGAAGAAAGGAAAAGACAGTTATGGCCATTTGAGCTCACCATAAGATATGGCATTACGAACCAGTTTCAATATATACAAATATGGTGTAAGGGTTTTCTTTTAAAAACGTTCTGAATTAAATAAAATACTGTCAACTTACTAACAACTAGCTTCTCTGTTTTTCAAATGAACTTTTTCCTAGAATATAATATGGACATGAAAGAGTTTTTAATAAGCATGCAATAGACACTAATTCATTCAGAATAAAAAGTGAAAATCAGTGGTCGTTCTAAGTGGTTTTACTTAATCATTTTTTATCTGAACCTAATTTCGCAACTTTGAACTTCATCTTGTCGTTTATGCTACATTTGTAAAGGCAAGACGCCATGGTTAGATACATCTTGAGTTTGAAAACTTTAGGAGATACGGAATCTTGTATCTTATTAGGTCTGTTTGAGACTTTATTTTGAAGTATTAATTTTTATCTTGCTTCTATTCTATTACCCACTCCATCTCTATAAATGGGACAGTTTTGCGTTGCTGTTCATCGTCTAATTCCTGAACGAAGTGAAGAAATCGAGGAAATTAGTAAAATCCTTACACTACATTAATTCTACTAACTTTGTGTTGTGTAATTGTCGTTGACATTTAAACTGATCACTCTACAGGGTATTCTATGAACTTAATATGATTTCCATGGTACGCAATAAACCGAGACTTTTTCAGTTATGGTTTAAGTAACGCTAAAATAAGGGTATTCATTAGTTTCCATTCTGAGAGATCCCTAGAATTCTTATAATAGTTTACATGAATCATTAGCGGAAGAGGAGCATTTTCTAAGTCAAAGTGGTCTGACTTAAGGTAGATTCTAACAACTACAGGCGTGTGTTACTGATTCTTTAAGGGCAGAAAAAGGAAGGGATCACATAAATTAAATGTCGTAGTAAAGAAAGGTGCAATACCTATCTAATTCAGGAGAATGCAAACTTGATCTTAATGACATAGTTTGATATTACACATGAAAGTTTTTGAAATACTAATATCAATCAGTCCCTTAACTTTGAGCGAAATATATAAAGAAGATAGTTCTCTCCAGATTTCTATTTTGTCGTATTATTGCAACTCTTCTTAAAGATTGTAAAAATTATGTGTGTAGGTATCTTTTTTATTAATTCCATTCTCTATGGACCATATTTTCAGTACTGATTATTGGTTTTTAAAATTGAGCTTTTGAATTCTCTTAAAGCCTTCAATTCCACAGAAGAGCTTCCTTGACCTCCAACCAATGAATAGACTGATTCCCGATTGTAATGAGCCTTTGTGAATGTGACATTGTAATGATATTTTCCAATAATACTTGGGTAGCATTTGTAGCAAAATTAGCGATAAGATCGTAAATTGAAAACATTGGAATTGAATAAGAGAAAGTACAAGAATAATGAAACCCGGATAACTCTTGTACTGTCCATACTTGTTTAACTTAAAGCTATTACGCAATATAGAAACTCAAAGTAACGGAAATATAATGGAACAGTACGGTATATACAATTTTAGAGTTTTTGTTTGTTCGGTGACTAAACATGAAAAAAGATAGTCTTTCTTAACTAACCAATTACTATAACACTAACCACTACTCACTTTATTCAAAGCTGAAGAATTGATAGATTATTGTTTCCGTATTTCATGAAATAATATTACATGTAGTATATTGGAAACTATTTACGATTACTATTACTAGTCATCTTTACCTCAGCTGTACTTTCATTTAAATTTGTCAAGATGATTTATAATTCTCTAAAATATAGACAATTTCTAATTTTTTGAAAAATCATTAAAATCCAAATAATTAAAGAAATCTTCAAATCCAAATGAATTAACATTCAAGTCAAACTTCTTTTCAATGATATTGGAATCTGTACCTCCTTCAGCATTATAATAAAAAACATTGAAAGGAGAATCCATCGAGGTATATGCATTTTTGGGGCTATTGCTTTTCTGTCTTTCTTCATCCATCTTCTTTGATAAAAGCAAAGAAACTAAATATGAATTCAACCTCATATCAGAGATAATATGTGAAGCGTTTCGATGTTTCAAATTCTCATCGTCGTCATATTCTTCTCGTTCCTCACCATCTCCATATTCAGAAACTGAAACTCCAACACTCAGTTCAAGTATACTTGATGGTCTCCTCATATTCTCCACTTTAACCACATCTAATGTTGTAAGAAAATTCAATATTTGGTAATACTTATGTGCCATTTTCCATGTTTTCCCAATATTCTTCAAAATATTTTTCAAATACTTTAAATCTGAATCATTTTTTAAAGATTTATCCGACTCTGGATGATATAAAGTGTCCACTATTATCACCCTAGAAACAATCCAAACTCCGAATGCATATAAAGGTCCAAGATTTCTATATATTTCTTGTCCTCCATTTTGTTCATTTGAGGGCAGTAACAACCTTTTATTCAACTTGATAATATTAAGAACGCATTTAAGACATATTAACCTCGAACTTTCTGATTTTGTGAAAATGTTAGACTCAGTATGTGGGAAAGCTGCCAGCGAATTGATTCTAATTAAAGTCATGTTGTAAAGCATCACTGCCAACAGTTCACCTATATTTATTGCTTCTGAGAAATTGCCTTCTAGAAAATTTCTATATCTCTGTGGAAGTGAATCTTTCCATTTGTATATTTCTGACTCTAATTGTTTGAATTTGATAATCCAATTGCCAACCTCATTATTCTTATATATATCAATTGGTACTTTCAAAAAAGTTTGGACTTCACCTAAAAGTTGAACTATTTCCACAGAATAACCATAATTATCATATAATTCATTAGTCGAACTATCATACTCAGCACATCGATGACTTAACCAACGGGTTGGAAATATACCAGTTGGAGGGGAGGAATCTAATGTATTCAGCCTCTCTACATAAAGTTGAAATTTAACAGGTACTAACATGTGCATCTGATAATCTGGTAATTTTAAAGGGAACGAAGATGACATATTTATGATTCTATCCAACATATAAATCCCACAGAACAATCTCCTTCTAGATTCTTCTTCAACCCAATTCTTCGATTTAGACAACAACTTAGCCTGTCTAACATTAATAGACTTTTTAGGTCTAGGTCGACCCTCCAGTACTGTTGAGGATGATTGAGGACTACTATTTGGAGATATAAAACTTAATTGCTCTTCATTTTCATGCTGTAAACCAAGATGAATAGCACCAGCAGCTATTAATGCCAAGAAACTCCATGATTCAGTATCACGAGCGTTTCCCCATGAATCAAACAGTAGTAGAGTCATTGCTTGTAACTCTTCCAATTTACTCACTTTAAATGCTCGAAGTAGTATTCTTTCCTTGCAAAATTCTCGGTACTTGTTGATTTGCTCTTGTGATATTTGATATTCCGATATATAATTTAGTCCTAGAAGGACCACGGCATATGCGATCAATGGAACCTCCTTCGAGTCATTATGACTGAATATAATGTCACTAGTCTGTTGAGGCAATAATATGGGAAAATTGGGTTGGAAGTGTCTGAAATATAAACTAACTAGACTCCTGGTCATTGTTTTAGAAGGCAATCCTTCTGCATATATGTCACCACTGATATTATTACTCTCGACGGGATTCAAAAGCATCGGAATCGATGAAGTACTAAGTTGAGATTTGGCTGAAACAGTACTATACGAAGTAGTAAACACTGACCCACTATCGGCTACACCCGTCGCTATATTATTGATCTGATTTATTTTTTCATACAACTCTTCCTTGAACAGATCCAAATTAGAAATCTTAGAACGGAGTTCTTGGACTTCATTGGTGAACTCATGTTTAAATTCTTCTAAAGCTTCCAACCTTTCATTAAACTCTTTACCATATCCTGCTTTTAAACCTGGCTTCTTAGTTATACTGTAATTACATATCGTATCATGTTTAAGACAATAAGTACACATTGGTTTTAAACCATCACATTTGATTTTTTTCAGTTTACAAACATCACATGATCGTGATATTTTCCCTGTTAGTTCTGTCCCAAGCTCTTCAGTTGCCAGTCTTTTATTTGGTTGGAGCATTTGGAGGATAGGTTCATAGGGCGACGTTATTGATGGTTTTTCATGCATTGCCCATTTTAGTGGGGGAAAATAAGGGTTTTTCTTTGATGGTAAATTGGAACTGTTTACACGACTACTTCTTCCCCAGTACTAGTTCTTAGTAGTAATTAACACTTCAGTTCTATTTATCTAATTGATATCCATGATATATACGTATATAAGCATTCTATGTAATGTAACTACTTTTCTTCAGCTTCTTCTTTTAACAGCCTTTCTGGGTTTGGTGATAAGATGTATTCGGCGTCGATCAACTTGCAGGCTGGGTTCAAAGTTAAACCGAATCCTGGTTTATCTAACATGGATACGTCCAAGTAACCTTTTGTTGGAACAGGTTCATCAACAAACAAGTTACCAAAGACAGGCAAAACAGATTGAGAGTCTGGAGAGTTGGCCAAGTATTCTTGGAAAGGAGTGTTTTGCTGGCTGACCACAAAATGATAAGAATAAGGACCAGAAGCATGAGGAACAACTGGAATGTCATATGCGGCAGCTTGGGCTGCAACTTTTAATAACTCAGTCATACCACCAACCCACATTACATCTGGTTGTAAAATATCAATGTTTCTACCTTCTATCAACTTCCTAAACCCATATTTAGTGTATTCGTGTTCACCAGTGGTAAACTTCATGCCTGGATGAGCCCTCTTCAATTGAGAAAAGCCGTCAAAGTCATCTGGATGTAACACTTCTTCAAACCAGTTTATATTCAAGTCTTTCGTGGCACTCACCAAATTAATGACATATGATACGTTCAAGGACATGTAACAATCAACTATAAGTGGGAAATCTGGACCAACAGCTTCACGATGTTTCTTTAAAAACTCAACTTCTTTTTTCAAACCAGGGAAACCTTCATCTGGGCCATATGGAAGTGGGACCTTTCCACCCCAGAATCCCATTCTCTTTGCGGCTCGTGTATCAGAACCAGTACAATAGAAATCGAGTCTCTTTCTAGTAGCTCCACCAATCATCTTGTAAACTGGCTCATTTCTAATTTTTCCCAACAAATCCCAAAGGGCCAAGTCAATGGTACTGATAGTAGCAATGGTCATTCATTTTCTACCATAGAACATAGATGCTCTAAACATCTTATCCCACATTATGTTCAAATCTCTTGGAACTTCTCGATGATAAATCTTTCAAAATGGTTTTTAACTAAACAACAAGCTGGAGGACCACCAAATCCTGTAGCAAAACCGTTTGTTCCATCGGTAGCTTCAACTTCCACCCAGAAGGAACCTAAAACATTAATACCCCAAGAAACTCTTGAAGCTCTATATTCTTCATATTTGGACATTGTGTTGGAAATTGGATTATCAATCAACCAGTGGCCCCTCTTAACATTGTGATAATCACCGCCAACCCCTACACCATCCATTAAATAGGTTTTAATACACTTGATCTTTGGAAATTCTTTCTCAGTTGACATCTGCTATATCTTTTCTTTAAAATTTAATTAGATATTTGGTGGAAAAAACTAAATCTATGAGGAAATCCGTCCCTTTTATAATTGTACTCTATCAATCTAATGTCAAGTTGGTGGGGTTATCTGGCGGTATATCTTTTTATCGAAGAGTTGGCTCTGGGGTAAAATCAGGATCTCGCAGAATCATTGAACCGACTTTAATAACGTGGAGACAAAGAAACACATCAATATATATATATGGCTAGACATTATGGAATTTATAACGATTACATTTTATTAAAATATATTTACAGATATATTCAAAATCATTATAAAAAGAAGGACGGGAATGACAGCAGTACCTCCAGCTCCAGGTATTTATACACCAATCCCAACATTCTTTAAAAAAGATTTAGTGAATTGATTATGACACACAAGTGGAACATGCAAAATTCTTGCAAAAAAGTGGTATAGCAGGTTTAGTGGTTATGGGTTCTACTGGTGAAGCTGTCCATTTAACAAGGCAGGAAAGAGCATCTATCATTAGCAAATTGCATATTTCTTTACCAAATTTCCCTATCATTGGTGGTGTCGCTCAAAACGCCTTGCAGGATGCTCTTGATGAATTGGAATCAATTAAAAGAGCTGGGGCTTCCTATGGTGTTGTGTTGCCATCGTCATATTTTGGAGCTTCGTCGAAACAACAAGGTATAAAAGTTTGGTTTACCCAATTAGCTGATAAATCACCTTTGCCAATTTTGGTCTATGTTTATCCTGGAGTCTCTAATAATATCTATGTTGATCCAGCAACAATAGTTAAATTTTCAGCGCATCCAAATATCGTTGGTTGTAAGATTTCTCATGGTGATGTTCCTCACCATACCATTGTTGGTCTGAGCGAACAAGTTTCTAAGAATAACTTCCATGCTTTCATGGGTTTAGGTCAAATTCTATTACCAGTTTTGAATGTGGGTTGTAAAGGAGCTATAGACGCCTTAAGCGGAGCATTTCCCAAAGTTTATGTGGAATTATTTAAAGCTTTTGAAGCTGGTGACTATGAAAAGGCTAAAAAGCTTCAATACATTGCGACCAGAGGTGAAGAATTGGTGGTCAAATTTGGTGTAATCGGTATCAAGAAGAACATTTTCTTGCAAGGTTTTGGTGAGACATACCTCGGGAGGGCTCCTTTAAACCAAGATTTGGATGCAAATGCTTGGGATGCTTTAATTGAATATTACAATGATATAGCAGCTTTGGAAGCAACTTTATAGGATTTAAGTTAAAAGTATTTTAGAATAAACAAAAATCATGAAAATATTTTAGATTTATTAGATTAAAGGTCATTTGTACAATTGTATATACTTCTGGGTGATGGATGTACTAGACCATCAAATTCAAATGACTAATTTTCCTCCTTCATCTATATCATACATGAAATGAAATCAAATTCGTACCTTTTCTATTTTAATAAAAGTTTTGCATAAATTATAAATTAAACTAAAAACTCATTGCAAGTTTAAAAATAATCCACCATCAACCAAAAGCTGAGAACCCGTAACATATTCGGATAATTCGCTAGCCAAAAATACAGCAGGACCGATCATATTATCAACCTGTCCCAATCTCTTTAACGGAATTCTACCTTCCATATATTCTCTCTTTTTCTGATCCGCCAAATCTTCTTCATTCGACTGAGTTCTAATTGTACCCGGAAGTAAAGCATTACATCTAATACCATATTCACCTAAGGCGCAAGCACTAGACTGCATCAATAATAAGATACCTGCCTTTGTTGGAGTGTAATGCGTTTGTTCACCACCACCAACAAGAGCACTAATAGAGCTAACACCAATAATAGACCCACTTTTCCTTGAGAAATCATTTGATGAGCAGCGGCTTGGATAGCAAAATAGGTACCACTTAAATTGACGGCCACAGTTCTATTGAAAAGACCTGGAGTGGCATCCGTAAATTTTTTAAACTCACAAATAGCAGCATTAGATACAAAAACGTTCAATTCTCCGAATTTTTCTACTGTTCTATCAATCAATCAATTCTGTACTCGTCTTTGGAACCGAGACATCACCAGGAATGGCTAAAAAAGTTTCACTGGCAATTTCCTTTTCGATTTCATCAACATCATTTTTATGACTTGATAGATAATAATTGATGGCAACCTTAGCACCATGTTTAGCCATACCAAAAGCAATTGGTTTGCCGATACCAGTAGAAGCACCGGTAATCGCAACTACCTTACCTTCTAAAAGCTTGCTCATTGTTTCATATTGCATATTTGGTTAAATGTGCTTTAAACTTCAGTAATTGGTTTTCTTAATTTTGGAAGTAGAGTTGTCTTAAATATTGGTGATATACCGTTTCCCTTTCTAGACTCGGGTTATCTTTTAGCCGCCTTCTATCACCTATTTTTTTTTGGGGAGAACAACACCCAGGGCATAGAGAAAAGACAATTGGGCACACTTATATCTAATCTGCCGATTAATACAAATTCTAAATCCATTAAGAATCATAGCAAAGAAAGGATGGTTAATTTAATTGATTCTCATGTTCATTTGTTTGATAAATCCAATATAGACGATTTGACGTGGATTACAGAAGATAATAAATTGTACAAAGAACACACCATAAGAGAATATCTTACTGATAATGAAACACCAGGTGTGACGGTTGACGGTATTATATTCAACGAAGTCGATGTTAAAGGTTCCATAGACAGTCGGGAATTGCCCTTAAAAGGATTCAAAATGGTAACAAAGATGGCAGGTGAATCTGAAGGGCTTCTAAAACTGATCATACCGTGGGCTCCATTGCCACTAGGCCCCGACGCTATGAGAGAATACTTCCAGGAATTAAAAGAATCTTGCGGCGCAGAGGCTTTTAAAAGATTAAAAGGATTTAGATGTCTTTTGCAGGATAAGCCACGAAACACAATGTTGGATTCAAATTTCATTGAATCTTTAAATTGGATGGGTCAAGAAAAACTCGTGTTTGATCTCGGTATTGATTTAAGATCTACTGGATTATGGCAATTTGTTGAATTCTGTAATTTGTTGAAACAGACAAGGGACGTGAGATATATAATTAACCATTTGACAAAGCCAAATTTAAGATTTGCACCCCAAAATATCAAAGATTCAGAAGAGTTTCAAAAATGGGAAAAGTATAAGGAAATTATAGCATTAGATTCAAATAATGAGTCTTACATGAAGCTAAGTGGTGGGTTTTCTGAACTAGCTCCTGATATCTCCAATTCTAGTGTAGAAGAGTGTTGTGATTACATCTTACCCTGGTTTGAAGTGTGTTACAAACTTTGGGGTGCAGATAGAATTATTTTTGGTAGTGATTGGCCAGTTTGTAATTTAAACATGCTAGAATCACCTACCGCTGCCATTGCTAAATGGATTAATATTGTGGAGTTGTTGTTTGACAAAGTGGGTTTGGACGAAGGCAGTAGAAAAAAGTTTTATAGAGAGAACTGTATTAATTCTTATAATTTATGAAATTAATAATGTTCAGAGTTGGACTAATACATAAATACCATAAGTGGTTGAGATCTATATTTTATGGGTGTCATTCTCAAAGTATCATACATAATATTCTGTAAATAGTTTTTTCTTATGTTATTTGGTAGTTATGATAATTGTTTTATAATCTGATCAAGGATTGAACAAAAGTTATAAATTAAAAAAACGAGAAAAAAATCTTAGATGTTTTTCAGAATTTTTATTCTCCCAGTAGAAACTCTGCTAGCAAAGAGTCCCAATGTTCAGAGTGACTATAGTAACAGTTTTTTATCTTTTTGGGAACTTAATGTGAAGCTTTTCGTTTGAATCGATAGTCAGACACACCAGAAATTGGAGAACCAGAATTTTGGGACAAAGTTAAATTATGTAAAGTCTTGATCAATATTTACATCCTTGAATTTTCAAGAAAAGGTCCGAGACTCTAGAGAGTTTACTATCTTATGAACTTATGCCTCTTACACTGCTATTTTTAATCTTTTTTTTGGAAAAGCAAAAGTTAATATAGTGAAAAAAATTTGTTTATGGACTGATTTGTATAGAACTTGGCTGAATATTAAATAATTTTTTAACTTCAATTTGCACCCCAACAAAGATCTCTAGTACATAGTTAAGACTAATTGATGCTGAATTACTTTTTCAGTTATTATAATAACCTTATAGCTTGTGATTTGTAAGAGGATCTGTCTCCATTCTATAAAGGAAACAATCTTCGAATTGCTGCAACTTTTTGTTGAAGATGATTGCGGAAAAAAAAAATGAAGATCGCTATTGGTATTAGCAACATCTGGCTCCAATAGCTGCACCAATAGAAGGAAGAACTATAGAAATAGTTTCGGTCGCCGTAGTCTTGGGAAATTTGGACTTTTAAAGAAAAAAGCGATTATAAAATTAGCTTTCTTGGCTTTTTTATGGTAATTTGTACTTCCAATTTGTATAATTTTTACTAGAGGTCTGAAAAGTTAGGTAAGTAATCTATTTACTAAAAGTGGGTATCAGTAGAAAGCTTTTAAGAAGAACTAAGTATTCTGTACAATTAAATTTCAAATTAAAAAAACATATATTATCACCAATTTTTTCGCTCTTGCTCTTTAAATTGCCTCAACGTATTTATAGTACACTAACAGTTACCTTAAAAGTCCAAAATTACATTCTGTTCACAAAATAACGACCCCTTAAGCAAAATAATAAACAAAACTTGTCATTTTCATCGTACTCCTTCATGGGTCATCTTTTTTCAAATCAACAGCTATCATTCTTCTCAAACCATCTTTATCATAGAATTGGTTCTTGGTATCTTTCACACCTAATTCGCCAACTCTTTGCATAAAACTGAATATACCATCACAATGATATCTATCAAACAAAGGTTCTTCATCCATACCATTTAACTCTGAAACAATTTCAAAATCTTCTTCGGAATTCTTAAAAGTTTTATTTTTAAAATCTTCATACCTTGTCTTTAAAATAACAAATTTTTCTTTTTCCAAAGGTAATAATACAACCACTTTATCATCAATAGTTATGATTTTACCTCTTACCCCAAAAAGTTTAGCAGGATATTTGTTAACCTTTCTTTTTGACCAAATTGAAGTAATCGGATTTCTGAAGTAACGAAAATAATAGCCATACTCTCTTCCCAAGGCATATACCACCATATCGATCAACAGATTGTCCTTCTTGATTCATGATGCCAGAGTATTTGGGGATCGACATGGCTATGATTCCTTCCGATTTGATGTTAACCGGTAATTCTAATTTATCATCAGAACCGTTGAACCAACTTAACCCTTCATCTGGAGAGAAGATATAATATAAATGATGGTTATTCTCTGGACCATTCGGTCCCAGTTGACCTGTTTCCTTTGACTTTTGAACTTCTCTTTTTCACCGGCAACAAAATCTCTAAATGTCCATGTTACATTTAATTTACCATCTTCACCATAATCGTACCCATGGATATATGCATTATTGGAAATACCTTTTATATATGGTAAGGCAATCAGAGACCAAGTTTGCGTGGCCCTATTATAACGGTAAATTTGTTCATCTCCTAATCCTGAAAAACCAACTCTAAACTCAAACAACATATCTCCACTTGGTAACGTTAAAAATCTTGGATATGTAATGTCTTCAAATTCATATTTGATACCACTATTGCCCTGAAGATACTTCAATACATCAGTGAGAGAGTAAGTAACCCATTTGAAACTTGAATCGTCTAAAGATTTAGTTGTGTGTCTATAATTTATACCATCCCCATGAATATCCCAAGACATGAGCAAAATATCATCACCACTAATACCGATTGAGATAATGTTATGCCCGTCCTCTTTCCTTTGGACATAACCTTCAAGCGTGATATATTGCCGTCCCGCTCCATTAGTCAAATGTCGTCTTCCTAATGTGGTTAATCTATCTGAACTTGGATCTTTGCTACCGATGGAGTATATAAAGCAACATATTGATAATCTTTATAAGTCCAGAGTGCTTCTTGTTGAAATGAACAAGTGTTAATCCTATGCCCATTTGGATCGATTGTTAGAGTAGAAACTAACATTTCTACTCAGTTTTTTAGTATCGCTTCTCTTGTTAGGCTCTTGATCTCTTTTTATAGGCTTATGACAAGGTAACAATTCGGGATATCATTAAATCACTGGAAAGTTCTTGTGGAGATGGGGTTTTCCTTCTTTCATTTATCCCCCACCAACTCTGATGAAGGACCCCACAAAAATCTATTTTTGATCAACCATTACGGAAACAGATTAACAACAGGAATAGGAGCAGAGATGGTTCGCCTCTGGTGGGTCGTTTAGAATATAATATGTAGTCTGAATCCTGCCCTTTATCTTTTCACCTTCCTAATACGTTTAGGAAAGTATTTTTTTTCTATCATATTGTACACTTCTATTGTACCATTTTAACATACAATATAAAATGACAGTGGCAGATAAAAAAGAAACTGTTTTGAAAGAAGGTATTTACACCCCAGTCCCAACTTTTTTCAAAGGTACATGCTATGATTTAGATTTAGATACCCAAATCAAACACGCCAAGATGTTATATGAATCCGGTATTAATGGACTAGTCGTAGCCGGCTCTATGGGTGAATCTCCTCATTTAACCAGAGAAGAGAGAGGGAAATTGGTTAAAGTAATCAGAGACGCTATTCCCGATGAAAATTTCAAGATCATTTCTGGTGCTCCTCCATCTTCTGTAAAAGACTCCATTGAAGAAACCAAAGTTGCAAAAGAAAATGGCGCTGATTTTTCAATCTTGTTGTTGCAAGGTTACTTTGGTCCATCTTTGATCTCCCAAGAAGGTATTATTGATTATTTCAATGCTGTCGCAGATGAATCTGCTTTACCGATTGTTATTTACAATTATCCAGGTACTTGTAACGGCATTGAAATTAACCCAGAAACTTTTGAAATCTTATCAAAACATCCCAACCTAGTTGCAGTTAAGTTAACCCATTTTAACTTGGCATTGTACACTTTATTGTCTAAAAATGCTACTATTGCTGAAATAAACAACTTTAGACCATTTACCGGTTTAGGTCAAGTCTTGGTTCCATCATTAGCTGTAGGAATCTATGGGGCAATTGATGGTTTATCAGGTATTTTTCCTAAGTGCATGTTGAAAATATTAGAATATTACAAACAAGGTGATATCAAGAAACTGACTGAGTTACAATACTTGGTGACAAAAGTTGATGAAATGGTAACTGCTTTGAACGTTGTTGGTGTTAAATATGCTATCGAACAAGTTTATGGACTTGGTGATGTTTTGGAAGGTAGGCCACCTTTGAGTAAACCAATAAACTTGGATATTTGGAAATATTATGAAAAGGACTTCAAAGCCTTGGCTGAAGTTGAAAAGACCTTGTAAAAGGAAGGAAAAGAAAAAACTATATTTATATATATTATATAATTTCTTTACAAGCTTGAATTAGTATTTTTGTTAGTAAAATTTGGATCATGAGCAAATAATGGCTTTGATATAGTTATCGGTTTTGCCATTGTGATCTTTAATGTAGGTGATATTGGATATAGGGCTACTTAAAGCGATTCATAATAGAGAAAAAGGTAAAATTAAAACTTATTCTAATAAGGCAAACAGCTTCCAATCATCTTCCTATATTTGCATACATATTTAAAAAGATGGTTCAAACAAACTAAAATAAGAACGTAGAAAGAAAACTGAAAATTACTGAACGAAACCGAGTTCCAACAGCTTGTTACCAATACACAAGAAGTAATGTTCAGCATAAACTAAAACATGATCAATCAATGTTTCATAGGCATCTGGATTGTTGTTAATATTATCATTTTGCAAAATAGTATCCCTTTCACCCATTTCGACTGTACCAGCTTCGTTGAAGATAGACTCATTGATATAGGACTTCTTGATAGTGTCCCTAACCAATTTCAAAGCTGGAATCAGGTATTATTCATCATTGGTGGCCTCTTAAATATGGAGCAAGCACAAAGCACTAATCATAGCAGCTGAGGTGTCTCTAATTTCGTTTTTATCTGGGTATCAAAATTCCAACTTGGAACAGCGTCTTTTGGTAATCTTGGTAAAAAATATTTGACCAAATTAATAGCAGCATCCCAAAACTTATGTTGTTTGGTATTCATATAAGTTTCAGCAAAGCACATAATAGCTCAAGCTTGAACTCTTGACCAAGTAGGACGCATCAAAATAACCTTGATTTGTAAACTTGGCTCTTGGGCCACCAGTTTCCAAGTAAGAATTAACAACATGATGGGTGCACCATTCAACTCTGCCGGACTCTCTGAAATGGAAATTTGAAGCGTTTTTAGCATGTGTAGCAGCAAGGGTGGATAATTTCAAATCACTATTCAAGTTAGCCACGTAGCATAACATGTTGAAGTTACACATGTTATCTTTGATAACAATGTAATCTTCTTTTTTTACCGGTAACAGAATATCTGTTGGTAATAGCGGTATCCCAACTTCTAATTACTCCAAAATTTACATTGAATCTAGAAGATAGTGCATTGGAGGACGTAATCAAGTCATTCAAAGATTTCTTGGATTAGAATACTCACGTTCTCTAGCAAATGAAGGTTCCATGATAAAACCTAAATCATGAGTATCAGTTTTGACCAGTTCTTTGACCAATCCTTCTGTCCATCATCTAGCAGCATTCCAATTTAGCCAAGTTAATCTTATCCGATAGAAATTATGGGGTACATTACTAGTCCCTTCAATTAGTCATAAAGCCAACAGGAAAGAAATAAAAGTGTGTAATGATCAATATTCCTGAAATTATATCTACTGTAGAAATATTTTGGTGTTTTCAGTGGTGGTTTACCTGAATTTGACAGTTCGGAGACAATGTCCCCAGATCTTGGCTACTGGGGATTCTGAGTATAACTTTGGTTCGATTCCTGACTATAATTCTTTGACTCCCTGATTATGCATTGTTGATAAGTTGATTTACAATTAACTGTTGTACGTGGAGCAACAATGAAGTGGAGCGAATTAGAAAAATTCGTCGTCGTCTTCTTCATACTAGAAATTAATGTTGACCACCTTTGGTATTTCCATTTTGCTTTCATCTAAAGAATCTGGAAAATTTAATTTTGGTGGGGTAAATTAAATATTTCGTTTTATTTTTTTCCAAGGGTGTGTCCTTATAGTTCTTGAAACATGCAAGTATAGAGAATAAGGTTCGACGAAGGTAGGTTGGTTGAACCAAAGATAAGCCAGCAACGGATCTAGCTCGATAAAAAATAGTTTCGTTTCACTACCGGATGGGATACCTTTAGCATGATATTTTAGTGGGGGAGGGGTACATTTGGGGATAGTTTTTTTCTAGAGGTAATATTTAAATCACTGAAAATCACTAACCACACCAACTGCCTAACAATGGGGTTATAGTTTTTCTATTTACACACCTTTCAATCATGTCCACTACTCTACAAAAGTATGTATTTTTTAAGATTTTCTTTTCTTTGTAAATGAGAAATCTGACACACAATACAGCTCGACCAAGTCCTTTCAGCTCAATGATGACCAAACCATTCCAGCAGTTGGGTTAGGGACATGGCAATCTACAGATGAGGAAGCTTACAATGCTGTCTTGGCAGCCATTAGGGCGGGTTACAAGCACATTGATACTGCCGCTTGTTATGGTAATGAAGAACCAATCGGTAGAGCCATTAAAGATTCTGGTGTTCTAAGAGAAGAATTGTTTATCACCACCAAACTTTGGTGTACTGATCACACTAGGCCAAAGGAAGCACTAGAAACCTCTTTGGAAAAATTAGGTTTGGAATATGTGGATTTGTACTTGATGCATTGGCCAGTTCCATTGAATCCAAATGGTAACCATCCATTATTCCCTACTATCCCAAATGGTAACAGGGATATTTTAAATGATTGGGACTTTGTTAAAACTTATGAATTAATGCAAGATTTAATCCCAGAAGGTAAGACGAAGGCCATTGGGGTTTCTAATTTGTCCATCAAAAATTTGAAGAAATTGTTAGAGGCTCCAGGAACTAAGGTTAAACCTGTTGTTAACCAAATTGAATTACATCCATACTTACCACAGAACCAATTGTTAGAATATGCCAAATCTCAAGGTATTGTCCTTCAAGCTTATTCACCTTTAGGGTCTACGGGTTCTCCATTATTACAAGATGAAATAATTACTAAAATCGCGGAAAAGTATGGCGTTCAGCCAGCAACTGTCTTGATTTCCTGGGCATTATGGAGAGGTACTGTTGTTTTGCCAAAGTCTGTTTCTGCAAAGAGAATTGAGAATAACTTCAAAGTTGTCCAATTAAATGATGATGATGGTAAAACATTAAACAATTTCCATAAAGTTAGAGGTACGAAGAGGTTTGTCCTGCCAAACTGGTATCCAATTGTTGTCTTTGAAGATGAAGAGTAAATAGTCTATCTAAATTGAAATCAAAGATCTTGTTAAGTTGTATTACTGGACTCGGAGTTTTATTTCGTAGTAGCGGCTACGAGCTTGTAGAAGTGCGTACGATTTTCTGAAGTAAATATGTAGAAGGCTGCCGAGAGAATGGAACACGAATATAACCATTGGAGCACTTTCGTTTTTCAAAGTAAATTACCAAAGAAAACAGCGTAAGTAAATAGAGAAATAAAGGAGAATGGGAAAAGATCATTTTAAAATAACTTACTGATTCAAGAAAACAAAGAATAACATATCGTTATATGACATTTTCTGACGATAATCAATTTTTCCCCTTCATGATGCTCTCTCTACTCGGTGGGGGTGGGGGTGGGGTGGAGGAAATCTAAAAATATAAGTGAAAAAACATATAAAAACGGGCCAGAAGTAGGTCCTAAATAAGAGTAACATCAACAGACCTATTTATTAATGGAAAATACTCTTATACTTATAATATAATCATGTCAAATTTTAATCCTTTTTAAAATAATCCACTAAGTTCAAGAAGTGATGTCCAAGATTGTTTGCATCAGTTGTACGAACCATTAATTCCCGCATACTCCAAAGGATGTGCCGGAGTCAAATTACAAGAAGCTGGGGCTCATTTTGATATGGAATCTGCACAATTGGAAGGCTCTTCAAGATGCCTTTGGGGAATTGTTCCATAGGTTGTAGGTGGTGGGGTTTTCGAACATTGGGATATAATAAGAACTGGGCTATCCAATGGTACTAATCCAAATAATCTGGAGTATTAGGGTAGTATTGAGGATTATAGCCAAACTTTAGTGGAAATGGCTGCTATTGGATATGCTTTGGCTGTCATACCTGAACATATTTGGGACCCATTATCGGAAGACGCAAAAATAAATTTTTCTAATTTCATGATTCTAGCAAGGTCAAAAGAATATTGGGATTGCAATTGGAAATTTTTTAGAATCATCGTTGATTTGGGTTTACAAAACATTGGTTTTCCTAGTGATTCTAAGTTAATATGAGAGCGCATTGATGCCATTGACCATATGTACTTGGGAGATGGATGGCATTGTGATGGTGATAAGTTTAAAATCGATTATTATAATCCATTTGCTATCCATTTTTATGGCTTATTATATGCAAAGATCATGGGAGACAGAGACCCACAAAGAGCTAAAATCTATAAGAATAGGGCCCATGAATTTGCCTTACAGTTCCAGCATTGGTTTGCAGATGATGGTTCCGCCTTACCATTTGGTAGGTCGCTAACCTACAGGTTCTCGATGGGTGCCTTCTGGGGGGCCAATGCAGTTTCAATAGAGAAAGACGAAACGCCACCTATGCAGTGGAGAGTCTTAAAAAATCTTTAACTGAAACATCTACAATGGTGGTCAGAACAGCCAATTTCAACATTCCGTTCCAATGTTTTCTCTGTTGATTATGCTTATCCAAACCAATTCATGTGTGAAAATTACAACTCGCCACAATCTCCATATTGGGCCTTCAAAGTATTTATTCCATTATGTTTACCAGAGGATCATCCATTTTGGATTTCCGATGTGGAAGAGTTTAATTATGGTAGGGAAATCACTACTTTGAAAATTCCAGGAATGATTATCTCTCATAGTCTTTCGAACACAATTGCATTGTGTGGAGGTCCCTATCATAACAGTGTGAGATACCAAGCTGAAAAATACTGTAAGTTTGCGTACAGCACAAGATATGATTTTAGTGTTGAGAATAATAACAGTAATTTTGACCTCGCTACTATCGACAACATGATTGCCTTTCGATCAAAGAGTTCATTTTGTTAGAGAAGCAAATACATCATGGTTATTACCAAATGGAATATACTCTACGTGGTCTCCAGTTTGTGGTATTGAAGTGAAGACATGGATATTCCAAAGAGGTGAGTATCATATCAGAATCCATCAAGTTTCTAATGACACCGATCGCGAGGTTCATACAATCGAAGGTGGGTTTTGCATTTCATTAATGACTGACGAGGAAATTCATAAGATAGAGAAAGATAACATGGCAATAGTTGAAAACAAAGAAGATGTCAGCATTGCTTTCGAATTGTCTACAGAGAACCGGAGAACCGCAAGAATCAACAAACCAGACCCGAATACAAATTTGATTTTTTCTAAAGTTTTGATACCTCAATTAAAGGGAGTAATTTCAGCTAAATCTACTGTTATTTTCAAGACAGGCATTTATGCTCAACCAAAATTAGGCAAAAAAGTTAATGAACTCGTAGAAGGTTTAGATTTGAGCATCCCCACTATGGACCAATTGGAAAGAATGGTACAAGATGCTGAAAAAGTGGGATGCTGTGAATGAGTAGTATTATTTTTAAGGAATACATAAATTGACAGCTTCCTGGTTTGGAAAGGTAACAATTAAACAAAAGTATTAGCTATTCCATAATAATGAAAGTGCAAAATAATTCCTCTCGCTAGGTAGTCGTTAAAGAAAAACAGGTTGAAACAATAAGGCACGTCATCGCAGAAATGGCAATCTAAAATTGGCTGCAGCGACTAATAATGTGCGACCCTAATCCAGTTTTCCAAGCACATCGTGGAAAGTAGATTTATATGCGCAAAAGTTGTGGTTGGTACTGGAAGTGAGGTAGCTTGTGTTCCAAACGATTTAGCATATTATTTCATGAAGAATTTCTTTAGTGTTTGTCTTTCATAAAGCATGGCGACAGTTATTTTGCGTCCGCTCAGACCTAAGTTTATTATCTACAACTAGTTTTGTAACAAGGTAATCCAAATTCGAAAATGTTAGATCTCAGAAAAAGGTTGCAAATAGAATAAGTTACAAGTTAATATGACTCGTATTCACTAAAAGGAATGGCAGAACTTTCGGTGTATTTAATCACTGTGCCTTGGGGGTTTTAACTACGATCACCACCCCTCTCCCCACCGAACTTGCCTGGGACTCTTCCTGATCATATACCTCTCCCACTGGTGCTACCTTAGTATAAACGGCTGAAATACATATTTGGGTGATAATTTATTGTTTTACCCCATATTTTATGTTATAGAAAGTGAATCAGCTTTTACGCCCCTTGAGACTAACTTGTAGAAAGGATATATAATAGATCAAAATTTCATTTTTATTAAGTATTTTATTTCTTGTTCAGATTTTACTATTTGACATATTCAGTAATTAAAAGGATTGAAAATAAGTGGCTCGAATGATAATTCAGAAGCTGTTTCTTCTACTTCAAAGGAAGCAGGATATGATTTTGAGGAACAAGGACATTACACTTTGAAGGATGTTACTCCAAAATTGGAAAAAATGTGGTGGAATTATCCTTTCTTGTTAAAGTTGAATTTCTTGTTACTAGGTTCTATCTTAGCACAAGTTACGACCGGTTATGATGGTTCGATGATGAACAGTTTACAATCATTACCCTCATAGCAAGAATATTTTAATCATCCCAGTGATACTATCTTGGGAACAATGTCCAATGGTGTTACCATAGGTACTTTGATTACTATTCCTTTCACATGGGTAATTTGTGATTTACTTGGTAGAAAATACACTGTCGCTGCGGGTTGTTGTGTTGTCATTTTAGGTGCTGGTTTACAAGGTGGTGCTAGTTCATTTGGAATGTTCGTTGCTGCAAGGATCTTGTTAGGTATTGGTTCATGTTTATCCTCAGCTGCAGCTTCTCCGCTATTGGCAGAAACTTCTTACCTATCACAAAGACCCGTTGTTACTGCTTTGCTATTGGCTTCTTGGCCCTTTGGTTCTTTCGTATCTGCCTTGGTTACGTGGGGTCCATACCATTCTTCCATGAAGGAAAATAATTGGTCATGGAGAATTCCAACCATCTTACAATGCTTCTTCCCTGCATTACAATTGCTTTTGGTGCTTTTGGGTCCAGAATCTCCAAGACGGTTGATCAGTAAAGGAAGAGAACAGGAAGCTGAAGAGATATTTGTCAAGTACTATGGGAATGGTGATATAGATAGTCCTTTGGTGAAGTTTGAGTTGGCTGAAATTAGGGCAATTTTGGAACAAGAAAAAGTCTGAACTGTTGTTTCCTGGAAAGTATGGTTTAAAAATAAACAAAGTCTTAAAAGATTATTCATTGTATTGGCGGTTCCGGCTATGCAACAATTATGCGGTAATGCATTGATTTCGTACTACTTGGCAATCGTTTTGAAGAACATTGGCATCACTGCCCCAAACGAACAATTAAAGATCAACCTTGGTAACACAGTTTACGGTTTAATTTGGGCTATTGGATGTGCTTCATTGGCTAATAAGTTTAAGAGAAAGTTCATGTTTATTGGTGGTTATGCGTCGATGTGTTTCTTCTACGTTATTTGGACAATCTTATCGGCCATCAACCAACAAAGAAATTTTGAGGATAAAGGTTTGGGCAGAGGCGTAGTTGCTATGATCTATTTATATTCAGGTTGTTATCATATCACTGCACCGATTGCAATGACTTAAGTCATGGAGATTTGTCCGTTTACTTTAAGAGCTCAGGGTTCTACATTTTACCAATTATCCGGAAACGTCATTGGTTTGTTCAACAATTACGTTAACCCGATTGCCATGGAAGCTATTAAATGGAAATATTACATTGTATGGTGTGTCTGGCTTGTAGTTCAAATGAATATTGTTTATTGGATCTTCCCAGAAACATTTGGTTTAGGTTTAGAAGAAGTCGCCCAAGTTTTTGGTGAAGATGTGTCTCCTGGTTTGAAAGCCGGTGATGAAGCTCTTGTTTTTAACCCTAACGTTGAAGAAGAAAACAAGAAACGCATGGCTGTCGAGCACATCGAAAATGCTTCTGAATCCACTTGTTTACTTACTGAAAATAGATCAAAAAGAGCTAGACTTTGGCTGATCACGATCAGAAAAATTGCAAATTTAATATAGATTGTTATAACATTTATATACTTTATAACAAGATCATACCATCCAACTATTTCAAAGAATGGCCTACTTCTACTTTCACCTAATGACCTCTCAAGCTTCAGCGGTACTCCATACGCTTAGTTGTTTGTGTATATAATGAACGAATGCATATATAATGGAAAGTTCGAAAATTAATTCTCTAAAACAACTTTCCTTCAACCATTATTGAACTTTTGAAAACTTTGATGGCTCTCGACAGCATAAAAATTCAACTTGCTGTAAATGATTTAAATTAAACTTCAATTAAATTATCCTCTTTATGGCATATTATTGTTTATTTGCTATATACAAGATTATTAGGTTGAAATCCAATTTATATATTTTTCATCTATTAGTGCTGCTGATTGGCTAAAATTTAGCCCTATTGCACTGAAGAGAATTTTCGATACTGGATTCGAAGTGGAAATCTCTTTTTACATTGTTTAGGATTTTATATATTTTCTTTCATATTCATACTTTTGTAACAAATATAACTAATTATACTTTTCAGTAATAAGACTATTATAAATATACTTCTAATTTTTATTTTTATTTGAAATAGATCAGACAATAATGTACGATTTTGGTGAATTGTTTCCTCCGAAGATTCTGCATATTCTGAATATAGCATAAGTATATATTTCTAAAAACTATATCCTCCTACTCATTAGATTCATAAATCATTTTTTTAAACTTTTTAGTAATCCGCCCCAAAGAGCTAATAATGGACATCTTTGTCTGCATCCGAATTCAAAGCATCGGACACCATTTCAATTATGGCCTCAGTGGAAGCGTTACCTCTGTAACTCGACCAATCTTTGGAAACCAATCCCCAGGTATCTTCAAAGTCGTAAGTTTCTTGACGCCAGTAATAGGAGCCAGCCAAGGACCAAAGCATCCATCCTATTTTATGTTCTTTGACAAATTGATGTAGACATACGTGGTAATGGTCTTTGAATTTGTCAGATGTATCGTCTTCATTATGGCCCCATTCTGTCAAGACCACAGGAAGACGATTGGCAACAGTGTTATCACTTTCGTTCAAAGCTGCAAAACCATTTTTGTATGATGAAGACCAAAATGCATCACAGCTGCCAACAGAAGCATATGTATGCAACTCAAAAACCATTTTATCTTTAAAGCTGTAGTCTTCAATATTAAAAATTTCATTTGTACTATCCAAAGCATTACCGAACACAATGGTTTCTAATGTTGTATCATAACTTCTACCTCCAAAGAAAATCAAAATATCTGGATTGCTCTCATGAACTTTCGCAGCCGCATCAGTCATTGTATCAGCCCAAACTTTCCAAGTGTTCGGGTATTCAGGATCATAATGTCCGCTTGATATGGTACGTAATTCATTTCTCAACCCAATACTGGCCAAATTTGACCATTTTTTGCCATGTGCTACCATGTAACTTAAACCTCTCTTCCAGTTATCAACATCAAAATAAGTGTCGCCAAACCAAGAATTACCATCAGTTCCGGAGCAACACCACATTGCTTTGGAAATATGATTATCCAAGTGAACATATATACCGTTCTTAGCCAATTCCTTAGCAACAGCATCAAAAACATCCAATCTTGTAGAATGATTATTGAATTGAGGATTATTCTTGAGAAATAGTGAGTATGCTTCCTCACCAACATCTTCCCCGAGATCATTGACAAAACTATCGTGCACAGTGGTATCAGCACTATTTTCATAAATATCATCAATCATCTCAATAGCGAAAGTTAAGCGAATTACGTTCATACCAACACCCGATATTTTATTAACGATGTTTTCAATCGATTCATGTTGTAAACCCTCAGGAATCATCACGGCACCATGTCCTGGCCAGTTGATACCAACGTAAGCAGTAGGACTACCATCATTTCCAACAATCCATCTGTATTTGCTGGTAAATGGAAGGTTAAAAGCTTTTTTTGACTGTCCAGAAGGAGTAGCTAAAACGGAATAAAAACTGCTGAGCACCGCAAATGTTACCAAGTATGTATAGTGGATCAAGAACTTCATGAACTTTAATTGCTTTGGAAATGGACTATTTCTTACACTTTTCAGCTCATTATATACAATTGTATGTCAAAATGTTTTCATACAACCCTTTGTCTTACTTTTACCCAAAGAATTTGGAGATCTTTTCCAGCCATTCGAAACAACGATATTCCGTAGCACCTAATTTGCAACCGCGATGGTTTCATAAGTTACATATATGAGAAGGGTGATCTTGATGGAGTAGTATTCTTTCACTCCACCAATTTCATGTATTTAATCCCCACAATAATCTATAATTAAAACAGCAACTTCTTCAACTGATTATCTACTAAAAGTTTGCGGGCGCAGATCCCTTGACATATACCAACCGTCAGAAGAAGAAGACCCCCCCCCCCCCCCACTAATGGCCACTACTACCCGTTGTCGACCTTTATATCTTGTTTTATCATGAGAATTTGGAGATCACATCTGGACAACTGGAAGCGATAATATTCCATAACAATAGTTGCAATAGTTTGGGACTAAAGCTTTCTCACATGAACAATATGATCTTAGCAGAATGCCAACATTCCTCCACCAATTTGATGAGGGTATTACACTTCCCCACCAGTCTTTAGAAGTAGAATGAGATTATCATTCTTGATGCATTACAGAGTTTTTGTAAAGACGTGATCTTATAAGCTGAAAAATATAAATCTGATGCTATCTTAAAGCGATGGGGCCAATTAACGTCTCAATATCTCATAAGTTGTTAAATACTCTGGAAATTGAGCAATTTGAAATTCAAAAAATGAAAGCAGCAGCTCTTCTTTCAATAGCATTATTCTCAATCACACCGGTGTTCGCAGTTCCTTTTTGGTCGCATAATTCAGGTTCGTCTGGAGACGATAGCCAAGGTGACCAGAACTAATTCAGCACATAGGTGAAGTTGTTTATGGGCAGCTCTACAAAGATGCCGAGGGTAACTACATTCAAGCCCACTCAGGTGGTATCTATCGAAAAGACGGAACTGACATCTTTTACTTCTACGGTAATGATTTTACTGGCGATGATACGAATGATCCATTTGTTGGTGTGAACTTGTATAAGTCCAGCGATTTAGTAAGCTGGGAAGTTGTGAGTGTCTTAGTTAACCCCCAAACTTCAGGATGGAATAGCACCGACATAAACTGCACTGGTTTTGCCAATTTGGAACTACCAAAGATCTTCTACAACGAGAAGACCAAGAAGTACATCATGTACTCTCACGTCACTGATGCAGGATATAAAAATACTATGATTGGCGTTGCTACGTCTGACAGGTTGGAAGATGGTTGGAAATTTAATAGATGTTATATGGCTGGTGGCTTGAAGTCATGGGACATGGGTATTTACGTTGATGACGATGAAGAAAGATCCACCTACTTGATTTACTCTTCCAACGCCAATGGTAAGGCTAATGGAGCGTTAAGAATTTCAAAATTGACAGATGACTGTTTAGATGTTGAAATAATTGATGTTGCAACCGGTATGGGCGCCTTGGAGTCTCCTGTTATTTTGAAGCAGAATGGTTTGTATGTATTAATGGTTTCACACACAACTGGTTGGAATATGAATGACAATGTGTACTCACTGTCGGAAACTATTTCGGGTTTATTGAACAGCAATTTCACCGAAAACCTTGCCGGGTTTGGCACGAAGACGTATGATTCTCAGTTCATCATGCATTCCCTTTAAGGGGAAAACTCGGAGATTATTCCAATTGGGTTTATATGGGTGACAGATACCACAGCCCAGGCTCGAACCACTCTGAATACTGTTGGTTGCCAATAGACTTCAATGGTGGTGATATTAAATTGATGGACGCTCATACATGGACCTACAAGGGCAATGGATTTATCACTAGTGGGCGCTGGAACGATACCATAACTGCCTAAGCATTGGTTGCATATTTTTAAGCCAATGGAAAAAAATCCCTATTGAAGGTGCCGCGGGCTATTGTACTAGATGCTTTTTCAAAGGTTGAGTCCCAATTGCAAAGTAAAATAAAGTAAAGAGAAAGAGATCACTTCACGGAGTATATATTTCGATATCTTGCAAGATCATTTAGCACTAAAATAAGAATTTTAGCTATAAAAACTTTCTTAGAGCACGTAGAATTAATATAGTATGCTATTTTTGTGTAAGTGTTGCCTTAGAATATCCAATCTCTGTAACTAGATCGCAAAAAGATCTTGTAATGCCATACCATGTTCAAGGTATGAAATCTACAGAGACACATTATTAGATCAACCAAATGAATAAAACAGCATAATGGGGTAAATAAACCGACATCATTTCCGGTTTCAGTTTATGTTCACTGGTATCAGCATACAACTTGCATTTAGTTTCTACGATAATATTTATATTAATAAGACTATTTATAGATACACAATGTTGTGAAAATAATAAAACCAAGAAGGTATAATGTTAAATTGCTGTGTAAACTAGTTTATTCTGAAACAACAGCTTCGTGAATAATATTGTATGGAGGTGTAAAGCCGGTATGGAGTTGAAACTGTCTTTCACCTTGATTAACCAACATTTCCACACCAGGAATAACATTCCACCCAAATTTCTCCAGAGCAATTCTCATTATTGGAGTTAATCTTGGTTTGTAGGTAGCTTCCAACAATGTTGGAGTGAAGCCACCATGCTTCTTTATTTTACCCTCGTGTAAGACTCTTTCCAATTTATTCAACAAAACGTCGTCAATTTCTTTATCGGCAGGAATACAGGAGACGATTAACGAAATTGGGTCGGCGTTTTCGGCTTGGTTGACAGACTCTAAAATTTCAATATTAAAGTTTGCTGGCAAGGACTTCTTGATATCATACAATTTGGATGAAGTACGATTGATCATATAGATTTTTCTGCAGCCCATTTGATTAAATGCATAAGCTGCAGCTCTTGAGGTGCCACCACCACCAACAACTAAAGCATTAACGCCAGCATTTTCCATACTTGGGACACCAAATCTGACAAAGGAATTTGTGATTCCGACCCAGTCTGTATTATCACCGAAGAATTTACCTGGTTCATTTTCTAGTGCAACAACAGTGTTGACTGCGCCAATAGTTTTAGCGGCGTCAGAAATTTCATCAATATATTTCATTATATCCAACTTTAATGGCATAGTGACAGCTAAACCACCCAAATTTTCTTCACCTCTCATCAATTTCTCATAAACTTCTGCAGCATCAGATGTTTCAAATCTTTCGAATTTATATGGTAATTTTAATTTTTCATAAGCAGAATTATGTAATTGAGGTGATCTGGAATGTTGAATTGGATTACCAACAACCCAGAATTTCTTACTAATAAAACCACCAATTTCAGCAAATGCCTTATTAATTTGATCAATAGTTAATTGGCCAGCAGCAGCTTTAAATGGTAGTAAATTGTGTGTGACTGGAGTGAAAATAGTATTTAAGACTCTAGATAATTTACCAGCTTCACCCATATTAATAGAGATTAAAGGCTTCAAAGTATGAGCTGATCTAAAAACTTCCAAGTCCAAATTATCTTGGAAGGTTGAGGCAGTACCAACTAATTTAATTATATCAACATTTAGTGAAAGCGCATAATTATATCTGTTTTCCCATTCAAAACTCAGCCACTTTAATTTACCAGTAAAATCATGATGAGAACCAATAATTCTAGTAAAGGCTTTTCTTTCTAAGATTCTTGCAATCAAATCACTAGGGAAGCTTAATTGGACATCTAAATACTCAACACCTAATTTAATACCGAAATAACTTAATTCTTCGATGTGTTCAATTTCATCATCTGGAAACCTACCACCTTGTGATACGGTTCTAATTGTGAAAATGATAGGGAGATCAATATACTTTCTTAAAATCGCAGTTTGTTCAGCAATAAATGATTTTGAATAATCTTTTAAAAGATCAACTCTTAACTCAACAGCTTCACATCCAGTGACAAGCTCCTCTAAATGTTCAGTAGCCTTCCTCAAATCTGGATTTGTCAAACTAACAAAGGCAGACCTTCTTTTTGGAATATCAGAAACCCTTAAACCAGTAATGGTCTTCACATAGTTAATAAATGAGTTTCTCAAATGTTTAAATTCTAATTCATTTGCGCAATGCGAGGAATAAAAGTGGTAATTAGAGCATTCATGGTACCATTTTTCTCTTCTTAACCAAACATCTTTAATTTCACTAAGATAAGCTGGTCTAGTAGTATCTGCTGCTAAGAAAGTAACAGTTTCATCCAAACTCCGGTGTAAATGTAAAACAATACCACCAGATTTGATGTATGATTTTAATGATTCCCTCGTTTCTTCGCCTTCGACGATACCACCGCCGGTCGAAAGGACGTAACCTTTTTTGTATTTGGAAAATGCTTCTCTAGCTACTATAGCTTCTTGTTTACGGAACTCACCCCATCCTTTTTCTTTAATGAGCGATCTAATATCGCAACCAAGTTTCTCTTCGAGAACTCCATCTAAATCCAAAAATTTAAAACCTAAGAATGATGCCATCCATTTAGACAAAGTAGATTTTCCAGTAGCTCTCATACCAATAACAACAATACTTTTATCACCATTAGCATGTTTATCAATCAATGAATTTGGATCATCAGCATCAGCTGGTAATTCATGACCATCAAGAGTGACATTGAATTTAGTATGTAAGATATCCCACCAGCCTGGCCAAGTTTTACCAGTACAAGATCTTTCTCGTATTAATACTGGTCCTTTACATAACCCAGCTAACAAAGAGAAAGACATAGCAACCCTATGATCATCATAAGATTTAACGCCCCTTTTTTTAATTGATGGAGTAATTAAAGTACGGTAATCAATACCATGAACTTCAATACCATCAGGTAATTCATTAGCTTTGACGCCAAATTTGGCCAATTCTGAGACCATAGCAGCAATTCTATCACACTCCTTAACTCTTTGATTAGCGATACCAGTAATAGAAGTAGATTGAGTTGGATCATTAGCGACTGCAGCAACAACAGAAGCAGTCAAGAATGCATCTGTCATCGGTTCCATATCAACATGTGGTAATGGCTTTAACGTACCTATTGGAGGACCAGTAACAGTAGTTGAAGTGGCAGTTTGTTCAACCTTACATCCCATTGGTTTTAATACATCGACCGCAAACCTGGCATCACCCTGCAATGAGGATGAACCTATACTTGGCACAACACATGAAGTACCTGTCATAGCGGCAAATGCCAAAGGATAGGTTGCAGATGATGCATCAGATTCAATAACATATTCTTTTGGATTGACATAAGAGCCTTTTTGAATATGATAAGTATATTCTTCAGTAGTAGACTTTGCTACTTCAATACCAAAAGATTTCATCATTGCAATAGTCATATCAATATATAACTGAGAGATTGGTTTACCTCCAACTAATGCTAAAGTGACTGGTTCTTCGGCGTATGGAGCACACATCAAGACGGATGAAACATATTGGGAAGAGATTGTGGCAGATAACTCGATTCTTCCACCTTTTAAACCCCTACCTGCTTGAATCTTCAATGGTAACGAGCCTTCTTTGTTTAAATATTCGATTTCAGAACCATTAGCTCTTAAAGCATCAACTAAAGGACCGACTGGTCTTTCTTGCATTCTAGAGTTACCAGTCAAAACTACATATTCCTTCGATTTAGGATTAACACCAACTAATGAAGCAACAGTTGTCAAGAATCTAGAAGCAGTACCAGCATTACCTAAATATAATTCTTCATCACATGTCACCATTTTACCACCATTACCTTTCACAACGATAGTTTCACCATTATCTTCAGTAATGATTTCAGCACCTTTTAATGCAGCAACTGCATCTAACATATGTTTAGTATCATCAGAATGTAACAAATTTTTAATTTTAACAGTTCCTGAACCTAATGCAGCTAAAATTAGTGCTCTGTTAGAAATAGACTTAGAACCAGGAGGGATAACAACACTTGTGGTTGGAGTCTTTGCAAGATCAAATGGATGGACTAAAACCTCATCCGTTAAAATAAAAGATAAATCTTGTTTCGAAATTTGATGAGCTTTTAATTGGTAACATTTTCCAATTGATTCTAATAAAACACATCTAATTTTGCTACCATCATTCTTTTTATCAATTGACATTTTATCCAACAAAACACTAATTTCAACAAAACGGCGCTTGGTACCAACTTTCTTTAAAAAAGATTCATCGTCAATTGAAACAGGTAAGCCATAGGAAGCAAGACATTTAGATAACCTTGCGACTGCGACTGGAGCTAAAATGCCTAAATATCTGGATAATTCTACTTCCTTAATCATACCAATTGAAACGCATTCACCGTGCAAAGCTTGTGGTGTCAAAACGGCCTCAATAGCATGGCCAATGGTATGACCAAAGTTAAGTAAATTTCTTAAACCTGATTCTTTTTCATCTGACGACACAACTGACGCTTTAACTTTTATTGATTCTAAGACGGTTTTGACTAGCTCTTCTCTAATCGTAGTTAAATCAATGTCCTTAGAAGTAACAACAGAAATGAAATCTTTTGAAAATTTTTCTAATCTCACAAATTCTTCTTCGTTCCAGATGGCAGCGGTCTTGATAACTTCGGCCATACCATTGATGAATTGCCTGGTTGGCAATGTCTCCAAGAATGAGACATCAACAAAGACATAATCTGGTTGAAAGAATGCACCAACAAAGTTCTTACCTAATGGCGTGTCAATAGCAGTTTTCCCACCAATTGAAGAATCAACCATAGCTAACAAGCTGGTTGGAATCTGGATCACCCTGACACCTCTCATGAAAGTGGCGGCAACAAATCCTATCATATCACCGATAACACCTCCTCCAACTGCAAGAATAACGGTGTCTCTGGTGCATCCTTGCTGCAATAAGTAGTCTTCAACCGCAGCCTTGGTTTCACGATTCTTGTTGTTTTCTCCCGGAGAAACAAAATAAGAAAGTAATCGTGATTCTGGTCTCTTTTCTGCTAATTTTTTTTCAAATTTCTCAACTAATGTAATGAATGGTTGGGTCTTAGACATATTAGTGTCCGTAATCATAACATATGTTGAAGAAGCTTTATTGTCGATAACTTCTTCAACAATATGATCTTGGATTCCATATCCAACATGAATTGTTTCAGACCCCAAAATTGACACCTTTTCAACTTTAGACATGAGCTGACCTGTATCAATTGAGTATCAAAGAATTTAGACTAAATAGCTTAAGTTATTCTTATAAGGACCCTTATATATATAGTTTTAGTGGAAAATTATAATGCTTAACTTTTGTGGACTCACTATGACTGATTTTTTTGGTTGAAAAAAAAAAATGGCGTTAGCGCACGACAAAATTAGTCAGATGGATATTAGCGTGATATGTATACCAGTTCTATGTATCTCTATAAGCTTATATATTCAGGTAAGATTTGTTTAACATATTCTAAACAATCATCTTTGCTACCATCTGGATTGTCTAATTGCCATACCAAAATTTGCGAATTAATTTTGCCCATCCACGGACCAGGTTTCATATTTAGAGATTGAGATAATGTTTTACCATCGATTACCGGTTTAAGGTTATTTATGTTAGTTAGATCAAGGTCGATAATTGATTTCATGAACCGTTCGTAGTCGCTAATTTTCTGAGAGAAGAGGGAGTGAGTTCCGGCGGTATGGAAGTCGTCATCTGGAATAGGGTGAGGTTCACTGATCTGTAAGTGAGAGGAAGACATGGAGCGGAGAATATCAATAAAACAATTGAATACAAGATTCAATTGAACATGGGACCCAAATTTCCTCAAGTATAAGCCGAGGTCTGATCTTTTGACGCTATTGGGATCTTTGAAGAAACTGTCTAGAACGTTTTTTGATAAATCATATTCTTTGATCATGACGGAAGTGCTTTCGTAATAATGCTTACCAAATCTCAAGCCTTCTTTTAAGAATATTTCTGGAATGTGAGTTAATTGTGGTCTCGTTGCATGCAACTTGACTGATAATGATTTATATGGTTGCAAAATCACGGCTAGCCAGAACAAAAGCTGTAAATGTTTGTCACTAAATATTTTCTGATATGAGCTCTTAAAATTTGGGTATGAAGAGGAGCTATTTATGAAATTGCGGAAAAACGGCGTAAGGCTGGTCGATAGGGTTATTTGGTCATTTAACTGTGTAGTGATCATGTCGAAATCCTTTACGGTTTGTGGATAATTAAGTTTATAAATGGTATCTTTCAATGTACCAGAACTAAAAACGCTTTCGGTTAACCCAACATATTCAATCAATCTTAACCCATACTCCGGGTTATTGCTAGTCAAAATCTTTTCCAATTCAACCCCGACCCTTTCTCTGCTGATCTTATTAAGCAAAGTTGATTTGATCTCTGGACTAGTCATTGCTTTTAATGTTTCATCTTCAATCACAAAATTGAACTTACTGGCAAATCTAATAAGCCTCAAAACTCTTAATGGATCGTCCAAAAAGGTTTGCAAAGGTTGTAAAGGCGTTCTCAATATACCATTCTTTAAGTCTTCCATACCCCTACCTGTGAAGTCTTCAATCGTATCCTGGTTTAAGTTGTAGAACAACGCATTTAAAGTAGCATCTCTCCTTAATGCATCTTCCTCAGCAGTACCACATTCAATTATTGGGACCCTACTGTCAGAAGTATACTGCTCAGATCTTAAATTAACAAAATCGACATCCAAGCCGAATAACTTGGTGGTACAAGTTTCCAAATGCTTCGACTTTTCTGGATTTTTCTTTATGGTGTGAATAGCTGCCATGGTTAACTCTGCATGGTGTTCGTTCAAATAGTCATGTAAACTCGACGCAAATTCTTCGCCTGATAAATGGTTAATGGCGATATCCAAATCATGACTGTCATTGCCTAATAACTTATCTCTGACCCAGCCACCAGTAATTCTCAATTCCAATTTCTTATCAGCAGCACAAGAGGGATGTGAGTTATAATAATTACAAAAATCAACCAATAAATTACGAACTTTTAATTCTGTTTCATCTAGAGTGATTGAATCTTTGACGCTTCTTCTCATGGCAATGGTGGTTGAATAATTTTGAGTAATATCAATATATCGTGGAATTAATGGAACTAATCTATTGGTGAGTCTCTTTAAACTATTGGGCTTTTTGATTGAATATTTAATAAAACTATTCATCAAGTGTATGAATATATCTCAGATCAAAGTCTTAGTTTCGAAGCAGCTTCTCATTAAAAAAAATTAATTGAGAGTGCTCTACAATCAGATCACCATGAGCTACTTGCTACATTAAGGAATACAACTTTCTTATTCGCACAAAAATTTGCTCACATGCCCTAATAATCCAACTTAACATTTATTCTACCGTTTTACTACAATTAATATAGATCATATATACTATTCTATACATTTGTCATTCACAATTATTTAAAATAGCTTATGTTTTCTCCAAAAACATAAGAAAATGTAATAGCGCCTGCGTAGCGTAATGGTTAACGCGTTTGACTTCTAATCAAAAGATTGCGGGTTCGACTCCCGCCGTGGGTTCATGTTTGCGGTTTTAGCTCAGTTGGGAGAGCGTCAGACTGAAGCCCACTTCCGTCACAGTTAATCTGAAGGTCCTGTGTTCGATCCACAGAAATCGCATTTTCTTTTTGCATCTTATATGATACTATACTTTTTTTAGCATCATTATTATATATTCATATCTTTTCTGACTTACTGCTTGGTCAAGTATTGAAATGAAAGATTGCTACGTTGCAGAAGTTTACGTTATAATTTTTTTTGCAACCATCCTTCTAGCTTTTAGCCTTTACTACTCTTGATAGGCATCTATGTCAATTTACTGAAATGCTTTTCGAATGAAATACTCATAATTAATGCAGAATTATTTTCAAATATGCATTGACTTTATGGTGGGTCATTAGTGGAGGAATCTTAAAAGATTCCTCTCGATTATGACCAGAATCACACTAGTCGGAAGAATGCGCACTAGTTACTGGCCATAGGAGTATGACTAGTATTTTAGAATAAAATGATTGTGTATTAGCTTCGTAATCCTTTTAGATCCTGAAACCGTATTACCAATTCGCAGACTCTTGATTTGATACTTTACCGGCTGCACCAATGACTACGTGGTTACTCGTTTCTTAATCATTCAATTCCAATCTCATTGGCATGGTAAAAGAAAGCATAGACAGGCGTACAATCTACAAGATGAAGATAGCACTACTAAGCTTTATGTATTTTCCACCTCTATTAGTGCAATTGAGCGCAAGGTCGGAATGTTGGTTAAGTTTGAAATCATCTCTTCTTTGGAATTCATCCAGTAATGCTGCTTTCCATATCCACAGCAATTGATTTTTAACCAAACAATTATTATGTGTCATCGGGACTAGTAAGTCAAAGCATGATAAACAGTTACATTTGGTATATATATTTTAGCATTCATTCTTCTTCTTATTTGGATAGTATGTGAGTCGTAATATGATGAATTGACTTTGTGTAACTGTTGCTTTGTATCTTATGGTAAACATACATAAACAAGTTAAGATAGCATTACTTCATTAATATATTGGAACAATTAAACCTATCGAGGCTAAAAAGCACTATAATTTTGATTGTATCTAGTATGGATACGATATATCCCCTTGTTTTTCCGTATTCGGAGTCTCCATCGAGCTATATCTCCTTAAATAAGATTCTCATAACTGATGAATCGGATTCTACTAGATATTCTATAACTTTAGACGATAATAAAAAATGTTCATCGTTATCGAAGTTAATAACTGAAACACAGGAACCCATTCCAGAGCTTATCAATTATATCGAGAATCCTTCAAGAGACCCTATAACACCATTGTTGGTCCGAATTCCAGCGTCGTACAACAAACTCAAGCTAAATGTTTCAATCAAATCAACAATAAATTTTGACAATAAAAGCTTAATAATACTAAAGTCGTTAGGTGAAAATGATGACAATGATAATTTAAAATTTCTTTTACAAGAAGGTTCATACGAGAGCAAATTATTAGAGGTTTCAAAGTTGAATTATACTGATTTACCACTTGACCGAGATATTGAAGGCTTTCAAAGAATTATTATAAATGATAGTTTCAATAAATATCTATTTCTGGATAATAAAGTAAGCATATCCCTATGGGAGTTTGATTGGGCTACAAATGATTATATTTTCTTGTTTAATTTCCATATTTGGATTGATGAATGTGTAAATCAAAATATCGTTTCTAGTGAATTATCATATCCAGAATCATCAAAAGAAAGTCCCCCGATATCAAAAATTAAACAGTTTAAAGTAGCAGATTTTAAAGAAGCATTTAGTCTTAATATTGAAGATGGACCTGAATTTAGAAGAACTTTACTTAAATATGAAACCAGCTTACCAATATTTAAGAAGACGTGTGGTAACTTAATAGATGAATTAAAAAATTTAGAGCATAATTTAAAAAAAATTTCATTTAGTAAAAGTAAAATAATTGAGTTCTTTAATAGTTTAATTGATCTTCAATTCAATCCACTATTGAATCAGTTTAATTTTACAACGGATTTTGAAAGAAAATTAAAATCAATTTTTGATCCATTTGAGAAAAATTTGAAATTTTTTATTAAAGATGTTTGTGATAATAAATTGCTTTCAAAAATTCCTTCAGTATTAAGTAATAATATCAACAATGAAAATATCGGTTCGAATGAACTATTGAATAATAAAAAACAATTCGAGAATAATTCTAAAGAGTACTATAGTTGGTTAAATAAATATTTATCCAATGAAAAAGAAAGACCAGAACTGAAATTGTTAGTCAAAAGAAAGAACTTTGAATTATCAAAATTTGATTATTTAAATCTCTTGAATATGGTTACGAATAATCAATACTTTAATCAATTATTAGAAAATTTCTTTAAATTTACAGGGTTAAATTATGATGATAGAAATCCAAATTTATTAAATTTTAAAATATTCAAGGATATTAAGTCAAGTCAGACTTTGCTAAATGATAATTATAAAATTTATTTGAATGTTTTGTTAAGATTCAATAGTGAAAAGTATCAGTTAAGACAATTAATCGAGGCATGTCAATCAAATGAAGAACTAACTAATGTTATTAGTTATAATAAATTAAATCATAAAATACCCCCATCTGAAGTGCTACCAATTAATGAGGATCAGGAAATAACTAAATATAATTTAGATTTAGTATTTTCTAATGAAACAACAAATTCAATCGATGCAGTTCCATATTCACCTATCAATGATCAAAATTCAGAAATGGCCGGTATATTATATACGTTGGGTGGAAAAGGTAAACAAGGCTGGCATAAAGAATGGGTGGTTTTAAATAAAGGACGGCTTATTGAATATTCAGATTGGAGGAAAGGTAGCAGTCCGATCAATAAACCAATTGAAATAGCCCTAGCCAGTATTAAGCCAATTAATTATGATAAGAGACAAAACTGTTTTGAAATTTTAACATCGTCAGCTAATAAGCATGTATTTCAAGCAATTAATGAAGACGAAAGAAATAAATGGACTAAAGCATTATATAATGCCGGTCAATTAGTAGACACTTCAAGACTAAAAGGAAATTTTGGTGCTGCTCCAAGGAACAAAACTAATAAAGCGGAAAGTCAGGATAAACGAAAACTATTAAGTAACCTAATAACTGATTTATCCGATAAACAACCTATTATACCGGGCCAAACTTTAGATAGATCATTATCACCTGTATCGATTACTTCGAGACCTCCAGTAGTTGAAAAGGATTATCTTAGTTTGGTAAGATCAGTTCGGAATAGTAACAATAACATATGTGTTGACTGCGGAACAAACGACTCTGTTGAATGGGTTTCGATTAATTTCTTAGTTTGTTTCTGTATTAAGTGTTCATCATGTCATAGACATTTGGGTTCTCACATCTCCAAAATAAAATCGTTGAAATTAGATAATTTTGAAAACGAAACTGAGTTATTATTAAAATATATTAATAATAATGAAGTCAATAAATATTTAGAAGAAAACTTGAAAGATGATAAAAAGCCAAATATGAATTCGCTTCACGATGAGAGGTTACATTTTATTAAAAAGAAATATTTGACTAAAAAATATAAATCAGTTATTAGCAATGTCAATGATTTATTGATTAAATCAATTCAAAAAATTAATATTCCTGATGTTCTAAAATATATTATATGCGGAGGTGAAATTAATTTGAATATTCAAATCGGTATTCCACAAAAACAATCCTTCAAAGTTATCTCGTTGTTTGAATATTCATTAAGAAAGTTTATTGAAATCAAAGATGATACAAGCACTTTGGAGTCTAAAAAATTATTTATTATATCAGAAATGTTAATTTTGAATGGATGTAAAATCGATCATTTGAAATCTTTAAATAGAGATATTGGTCTAACTGAGGAAGCCATTGAATATTGGAGAGTAAGAAGTTTGAGATTAAATGGCGGTTTAGTGTCCCCGTAGTGCACTATTTTGATATTAACTTGTATAAATTATGTAGTATTCTTGAACTGGGTGCAATCTCGAATGATCTTCCAGATCAGGACAATTTTTGTTTGTGGTTGCAAACTACTTTGTAAACCTCATTTAAATATGATTAGCAACTTTAATAAACTAATTCTTTTCTTCTCTTTGTCAATATATTGGTTTAGTTTTATTGTTAGAAATAAACGTATTGATTGATAATTCTATATATTAAAAAGCTATATACTTCTATTATTTCTTTAATTTTCCTATTTTTCCTATAAAAATTCTAGTGATTATCAGGATAAAAAATACTCGAACCTATTGAACTCAGTCATACAATCTGATTAACTTCCTATATACTTCCCTATAAAACTTCCTGTCCAATTATGTCACTTGATAAATACCAATTTCATCAGTGTATTGGTAAAGGCAATTTTGGTGATGTTTATAAAGCAACAAATTTGTCAAGTAATTCATTAGTCGCAATTAAGGTTATCAACTTAGATGAAACTAATGAAGATATTAAAGTTTTAATTCAAGAAATTCAGTTTTTATCAAGATTGAAATCACCATATATCACAAGGTATTTTGAAACTTTCATTAATGAGATGTCGATGTTCATAGTTATGGAATACTGTGGTGGTGGTTCCTGTGCAGATTTATTAAAATTTTATAAAAAATTGCCGGAAGATTTGGTTGCTTACATCATTAGAGACGTTTTAAGAGGTTTAAATTATTTGCATCAAGAAAAAAAAGTTCATAGGGACATTAAATCAGCTAATATATTATTAACTAATTATGGTGAAATCAAGTTAGCTGATTTCGGTGTAAGTGGTGAAATTACAATGACCCAATTAAAAAGAAATACATTTGTTGGAACTCCATTTTGGATGGCTCCTGAGGTCATAACTAGAAGAAGAAACGGTGGTTACAATGAAAAGGCAGACATTTGGTCAACTGGTATCACAACGATTGAATTGGTAACTGGGTCCCCACCACTAGCACAATTTGATCCCATGAAGATTTTGTTTGAAATCCCCAAGAATAAACCTCCATTGTTGACGGGATTAGATTTTAGCGAGAATATTAAGGATTTTGTTAGGTATTGTTTACTTAAAGATCCAAAAAAGAGACCAAGCTCATCGAAATTATTACATCACAGATTTATCACCACTATTAAGCCAAATATTGACTTATCTAAAATTATTGAACAAAAGAATCAATGGTTTGAACTTAATAATAAAGCGTCCAAGAAACCAAGATACCAAATTTTTTCAAAACCAGAAGTGAATAGCTCCATCAAATGGGATTTTGATACTTTCAAAACTTTCCATAGTTCAAAAATGCAACAAACTTTAGTTAATTTATACAACGATGTTTCCCCGTACCTAAATCGGGAAACAAATATTTTGAACGACTTATCATCTCCAAAGACTTTCGATAGCCCAAACACTAATAATTCAAATATTGCATTGAAGTCACAAATCAATTCTCCGATTTCTTCGCCAATTCAGCAGTTACAAATGAGTGAAAATTATACTGGTTCTCCAGTAAAGAAGAAGCTTGTACATGAATCACCTAACAAGAACATCTCCACGGACTACCTGTCGCCTGACGAGTATAACAAGAAGTTGTTGAATTTATGCAATCCAAATTCACAGGATATAGTCTTACCTACCAAATATAACGTCTCCCCCAGAGTGGACTTCAACGGATCCCCAAACAGATATAATTCACCTCAATGTGAAATACCACCAGACCATGCTGCTTCTTCGAATAATGAAATAGCTTCAACTCCAAACAACAATATCAAAGGCCAAAAAATCCCCCAATCTCCCCCCCTCCATAATTCCAATTCCCCTTACCATTATCAAGAAACGATTTCCAAAGGAGAAATATTGTTTTATTGCTTGGAACAGGTGTATATTAGAGGAAGGAACGATAGCACTAAAAAGACTGTCCATAATTTAATCAACAATTTATTAGAGTACGAAATGGAACAACCCGGTTTAAGTGAAGCAATCGTTGAAGAGATATTCCAATTCAAGGCTACTACTTGATCCCTGTGGATCAGCATCATTTCTTTATTCTTTATACAAGCTCCTCATTCTCTGTTTCACTCACAACAGCTGCTCGGCGGGTCAAAAATTTATACTGACTTTATAGTATCCTACTAAATATATACTATTGTAGCAAGCCTATTAATAACGGGCCTATTGTTTAATATAAATAACCTATATATTTCTACATAGGAAGTAATTCAATAATGATTGTTGTAAAAAAATCATCAACAAACTCCTGTTCCAAAAAGCAGCAAATCGCGTTTTCGTGTTTCATTATATAGACTAAATCCAGCAGAACTTGTTACAATCGGAAACACGATCTCTTTCACATATTTATGAATCTTCTTATTTTGAGTTTGTTTTAATATATTCGAGCGGTTAGTGGTTGTACGATATATGCCTTTACTGATATGACAAGTAATCTGTCAGATAATAACTTCCTACAGGTAGGATCACCTCAAACACCAAGATCAACAGGCAATACAGTCAATAGATTAGGTATAACTCCAACATTTAGTTTCGGATTAGGATTTCTGCCTTCGTTTCAGTTCAACTCACCAAGGAATATAAATATCTTAAACATGTTATCGCCTCGGCGGTTCCTTCAAACATCCAATAATTTGACCAAAGCCATCAACAACAAGACAACAGAAAACGAAGGTGACAAGACAGAGCAAAGTAAGGATGTGTTTGATTCAATGACACCACCAGACTCCTCTAAATCTGGTAATAGTAAGTTTCTCGATTCCATGACTTTGTCAGTTCATAAGAAAGAAAACAATGACATAAGCAAGGATTCCAGCAGTAGTCAGGATGATTCGATGGATATTTGGTCTTCTATGGGAAATGAATCTAACCATGAGAGTGTTGGCAACTTAACATCAATATATGAAGAGGAGGATAAAGAAAACAGTGCTATATTTTTAACGCCAAAAAAGCTATTGTTGGTCACTACACATGCAAATGATAAGCTAGGTTCAGCGCCAAAGCTACTTCCGATAAAACCAAAAATTGATGCAGTACTGGATTCTGCTAGTAAAGAAGCGGACTTTCTTGTTTCTAGGCCAAAGAAGAAAAGAAAATTAGCACCGTCTCCTTCAAATGATCCAACGTGTTCACCAAATAATTCCATTGCTTCCCAAATTGATTTAACAGTTGAATCACCATCTAATCGCAAAAAATCTTTATCTTCTGAAACGTCTGAAAATTCAAATGAAAAGGTTTGGTGTCCTGAACTAGACGATATATTGGTCAAATCTTACATAAAGTATAGAAACTTTAGAAATAACCAATCATTAGGTTCATCCGTTTTAAAGAATACGTCTCAAAATAAAGTTTTGTCCAGAATGTTGTTAAATAAAACAGGTATATTAAGAACTGCAAAGCAAATTTCATCAAGATTATTCAGATTAACTAAATTGAAAAAATTAACTAAAAGTAAGATTAAAGTCGAAAAAAATGACGAGGAAAGAGAGGACGAAGTGTCACCCAGCATAAACAGTGAAATAAGTGAATTTACTCAAACTATGTTAGAAGATTTAATATCAAATAATCAATTGGACTCAATAAGCACGAATGAAATTATTGATAAAGAACTAGAAATAATATTATCTTCTCCTCCACTAGATGAAGAAGTTTTGAATTCTTCAACAGTCATTGAAGAGAAAAGTAGTATTCGGAAGACTTCATCTTATAAATTGCTACCAAGAGATTTTCAAATCTCATATAGTCACAATCAAGATCCTAATGAGTCTCATGTTTTTACAATTTTCGATGCACTTGAAACTATTTCTCTAAACGAGACGAGCCTAAGAAAGAAATTGAATAATCCAATGAACAAAGCCTTGTCACAAGCATTATTTGAAAAGTTAAAGCACCAATGTGTTCCAATTTGGTTAATTGCCCATAGTATGAAGTTGAAGGTTGAAATAAATACATCAACACCAATTTCACCATTTACTACAGTCCCAAAAGCATATGATATATTAAAGGGGTCATTTGAATCATTTTTGCAAGTGGATGTCATTAGCTCTTCAATCGCACACAAATCCATGTTGGGTTGGAACTGTTTAACTAAAGTTTATAACAGAAGCAATTTGATATTTGAAACCACCGAGGCAATTAATGGTTATTTTATTGGCAACAAATTTGAACTCCAAATTCCCTTTTTAAAACAATTCTGGTCCGGTTACTTAGCTTTTTTATGTAATGGTACTAGGGAGAACTCAATTTATGATATATCAATAATCCAGATTTTTTATGACAATGAACATAAGAATGAAAATGAATTTAACGAAGCAAATTCCAATATTTACGGATACATTATTCATGATTTTAATAATGCAACTGCTAGGGACAAAGGTGCAAGCCGATTTCAAATGATTAATCTAGTGGATAATGAAGATGAAGACGATAATGAAACTGTTTTGGCTGATTCTTCACCTTATAAGAATATAATATCTCCTAATAAAAATCAGATTGAACACTCTCCTACTAGAAAAAGATTAACAATCGATGTTTCGAAGGCAAATAATTTAAACATTGAACATGGACCTTTAAGTGCCCCGATTTATAACGCAAATATAGTCCAAAAGTTTAATCAAGAAATGTTAAAACAACAGCAACAATTAAGAGAGATTCAAAATAATCAACAGCAGAAAATTTTGCCCAATGAAAATCTGACTCACCATCCTCATCAACCAAACCTAAACCATTTACAGTCAACAGATAATATTTCACAATGCAGAATAAGTTCACCAACTAAATCAAAACCATGTCGACCTAAGCCTGAACCATCTGCATTTATGGATAGAACTCATCTGTTACCGCAAGCAGGATCAACAATTTCACATACTGGGAAAAATGTATCAAGCGCTTCAGTATCAATACCTCCTCAACAACCCCAAATACAATGTACTAATCCAGTCATACCTTCTGTTCAACAACAATTTATGGTTAATTTGGGTAATGGATATGTACCTCTAATTAGTTTACATCCAAAAATTCAAGAACAATTTATGCTGATGCATTGTCAGCCTGAACTCCAAAGACAACAACAAGAGTTATATTTACAAGGACTAAAGAAACAATGTTTTCCCTCAGAAAATCAACAATTTCATTTGGTGAACAATTCATACTCCGCTCCAGCATCCCAGACTCATTTTTCTAATAAGCCTTTTAATCGGCCTCCACAAACAATTAACATGCAAACAAATAACAATGCAAAACAAACCATTAAAGACAATACTAGGTCAAAAGGAATTAAGTTTGGTCCAATTCTAGAATATGATCCCTCCAAAGACACAAATTACTTGCATACAAACAAATCTGCCAAGCCTGCTAAAACTGGTATCCACAGATTTCCAATGAACACTCAGGTCATGTATAAACCAAAGAAAAAATAGACTTTTCATATTTTTTATTTTTAGCATTACTGTAACTAGTCTAAAGTTATGTCATTTACTTGTGTTTCATTATTTAGATCTATATTCTAATATATAATTTTTGCATAAGCTGCTCAGCTAATTTGGGTTAGATCAAGTTACAGTTATATATCCTAATGATTCAATATATACATATATTGAAGTAAAAAGACTATGATTACATTCTGTTCATGTCCAAATGTTGGTATAGAATAGAATTTATTTATATGCACTCTGATATAATCACCTTGCGTGTATATCGACCCACATATTTTAAACAAGAACCACCCTCTATCCAACATCAATTGTAGATAAACATAATCGATCTTTCAAAGAATATCAAGAAGGTGCTGTCTTTGACTCTGATGAAATAAAATGCTGTTGAAGGATAATGAAAAATTAAAATCTTCAGATAAAGCTGAGCCAAGAATACGACAATTTAAGTTAATATCGGTTAATTTCAAGGAAGCAGCATTAGACTCTCCAAGTTTTAGAGCAACTGTTAATCATTTAGATATTCAAATTGACAATATTGAGAAATGGTTACTAGCGCTAGTTAGCACCGTTAAGAAAATTTCTAAATATGTTCAAGATTTGCTGTCATTTTCAAATTCATTTTTAGAACATTTGATGCCGAGCTTTTTTCAAGATGGATTGATAGACCATGAATATACAGTGGAATCATTAACTACTACAGCGATGTTTTTGAAAAGGCTCTGGAATACATGTTTAGCTGCGTTAACTGTCAATACTTATGTAGTTGAGAATGTTTATACTATTATTTCAAAGAAATTAAAAATTTATAAAGAATTAAGAAAGAAATATGAAATTGCACAGGAAAAGTATGATAGATACTTGGAGATTTATATGTCAATTCCTAAATCTAAGGAAGCTATGATGGTAATGGAAGATGGGAAGCAGTTGTATCAAGTCAGAAAAGAATATATTCGTGCATCGCTTGATATAATTACTGAGTTGTCATCTTTAAGTAGCTTTATGGATAAGGCACTAGTTAAGCTTTGCACGGACTTATGGAGGAATCAAAAACCTCTATTTTTAAATGATAAGGGATTTTTCAATGAGCATAAGGAAAAAGTTTTAAGGATTCAAAGCTGGTGTGATGTTTACTCAGATGCCATCGATAAATTAAGTTCAGACATTCTTTCAGCAAGATCCCAAGTGGAGGAAAGCTCAATCCTTCAATTTATTCCTTCAAATAACATTGATGATTACAAAATTTCTTCAATCAATTCTAAAACTTTGGCTGACATCGAGGAACAAAGTATTGAAAAACATGGATATTTGTTTATGAAAACTTGGACTGACAAGTCAAGTAAACCCATTTGGGTAAGAAGGTGGGTATTTATTAGAGGAGGTGTGTTTGGTTTATTGGTCTTAAGTCCGTCACAAACTTTTGTTCAAGAGAGCGATAAAATCGGTTTATTGCTATGCAATGTAAAGTATGCAGCGAATGAAGATAGGAGATTCTGCTTTGAGGTTAAGACTATTGATAATACTATCATATTCCAGGCTGAAACTTTACTTGAATTGAAGTCTTGGTTGAAGGTATTTGAAAATGAAAAAAATAGAATCTTACAAGAGAATGCTGATAGTGACTCATTGGATATTGCATCTGGCAGATATCCACCAATAATCACTGAATTCGCATCAACTGCCAATACCATAATTGATTCATATTTAACAAGCAGTAGAATCACTGACAAAGATGGCCAAATAATTACTTCAAGTAGATTGTCTAGCCATATTGAAAAGAATGAAAAATATTTTCAGAAGCATATTTATTATCAGATTCCTCAAATAAGACCTCCATTTATAACGGAGACCACTAAATCTTCAATCATTGCATATAGCCTTGTTGCGGCCAATGACTTACCCACTGCCTTGACTGCTAATATTTGGGGATCTGTTAATTGGGGTCTTTATTATTTACATGAAGGTATGGAAAATCAGATGCCAGACATGGAATATACACAAGGATCTGAAATGACAACAACTTATTCTGATAGTAAGGATTCGGGTATCAATTATCCTGATTACTATCCTCCCGAGTTAGTCCCTACAGATATCCAAATGAGATCGTTATTTGAGACAGCTGTCGAGCCTGGTGAACTTTGTTTATTGTCATTTAGATGTATTTGGTCACCAAATTCAAGGCAAGAATTAGATGGAAGGTGCTTTATTACAATTAATCATATTTACTTCTACATGCAAGCTTTGGGATTTGTTGCTTTATATAAAGGATTTGTTGGCCATTTAATCTCGGTTGATTACACTGCTCAAAAGAATTATGATTTATTAAAAATTTATAATTTGGATGGGTGTACCAAATTGAAATTATTTTTACATGATGGTAAAATAATTAAACAAAAATTGGTGTGTTTGATTAATAATAGGACAAGTGACAAACCAAAAAGTTTGGAAGAAGTGATCCATGATCTAGTTAATCTTGAATCTAACAATGAAATAGAACAAAAGGAGCAAGCAGAGTCAATAGTTCAACCTGTATTATTAAGTTCCCCTCATCCACAAAAAGACATGACTCCAGGTACGGTAGCTTCATTCATTTTAAGTAAAGAGGGTAACAAGGCGACTAAATATCAAGTTGATTTTAGTAAAAATGCTTGCTGTGTATTTGAGAAAAGCTATAATGTACCACCGAAAGCAATTTTTCATGCATTATTAGGAGATAATTCGATCATCTTAAAGGATCAAACTTCACTTACACACTTAGAGTGTCTAATCAAAAAGCCTTGGAGCACTTTGCCTGATGGTAGATTACGTAGAATTTTTAATGTTCCTGTTAAGTATGGTAGGAATGAGAGAGGTGAGGTTCAGTTTGAACAAATTATTGACAATATGTCTGATGATGAATACTATACTTTTACTCATACAAGATCAATATTCAAATTTTTTATTGGGGAAAAATTCAAAGTTCATTTTCGATATGTTATTGTCGGTATTGCAGGTAAACAGACTAGAGTGTATGTTTATGCCAAGAGAATCTTTTTCAATTATCTGATTTTTAATGGAATTGTTGACAGACTTTGCCATGCTCTCACCCTTAATGAATGCAAGATATTGGACAGGCGTCTTAGGGTAGTTGTTAAGGAAGTCGGTGGACATGGTATGGTTGTTAAAGCTATATATTTGTATGGTAAGCTAAGTTATACTAATGATCAAGATGAAGAAAAGGATGCCCCATTCATAAAATTTGGGTTAGTCAATGTTTTAAATGTTGTATCCAGAAAAATTGCATCTCATTTTCTAGCAATATTATCGGATATTATCCTTGTTATTGCAAATGGTTTGATTACCTTTGCTAAGGGCATTAAGGTGAATCAAACTTTAGCACTAATTATTATAATTTCTGGCTTGTTTAATTTCTTCCTATTAGGTAAAACTACTACATCATATTGGAAAGTTCAAAAAGCAAGTCAAATAGCTAACAATTGTTTAAGTACTGAACCAATGATGTTGCAACGAGCAATTTACTTAAAGGATACCGAACAGTTACTAGAATCTAAATTTAATTTACCAGACTTTAATAATTTGACGTCGAACTCAAGATGTTTTAATAAGTTTAAAGAAATATCTTTTGTATTGAATTTTGACAAGACGTCTTATTGGAATGAAGACTACGGTGATGAATCAACACGAGAAGTGGCCAAAAATTTCAAGAAATCATTTCAAGAAATCGGAGTAGAAAGGCATAACTTACTAGTTAAACTAAGAATGTTAAATCAATTAGAGAAAGAGATTGGCAAAGGCGAATGGAAAAATTGGTTAATGAATGAATTGCAAAGATGCGATTACATTAAACACAATATCTTTAATCAAGTTAATCAGACCGATGGTGAATCTATTCTTGCAGAATTAGGTCCTGGAGTTGAATCAGTGCTTGACTTTTGTAACAGTTGCTCAGATGATTTAAAGTATGTCGATCTTTTATAGTGAAAGCATATTTTATTGAAAATTTTATACAACCTCACTTTATATCCTTAACTTTGTAGCACTTAACCAGTCTTTTGAGTTCCTAGCTAGCATTGAGATATAAATTTCAATTTTTTTAATTTTTTTCAAGACTACTAAAATGGTAAGAATTCTAAATGTTATAGCAGGAGTATTGTAGAAAAGACCTATTACTAACAACTTATCTATATCAGCTTAATGTACAACTACTGTTACTGTCTTACTATGTTAGAGTAGTGACCGGAAATCTTGAAGTATTTCCGTTGGGTGACGTTGATGCCATCATAGTAACTACTGAGCACCGTTATAACAATTAGAACAGCAACAGTTCCTTTCCATTTCATTCAAATTAGTAATAATTAATAATAAGAAAGTGAAAGCAGGATCTAAACAATCAAACTCAATAATATAAACAGTGTTAGCTATTAAGAATTTTAATTGATCTTTGTAACAAAGTCGTTACCAAATCACCTGCAATTTTACTTTAGATTAGAGCTTATTAGAGATATAACAATACGATATATTTATTCATTTGAGACGGAACTCACATCAAGATGTTCAGCCGTATAAGTATTAAGAACCAGGTTGTTAACAGATATGTCTTAATAGATAAGATCAGACGTTTGTCGATCGTTCCTCTAATTGTTAATGGTAAGGAAATCGTCACAAAGGAATCATATCCAGTATACTCTCCTACAACAAATGAGATAATTCACGAATTTAGTTATTTGACTTCATTTGAAGAGACCATACCTTTGATCTGCTCAACAGCAGAGGAAGGGTTCAAGGAATGGTCAAATAAGTCATACTTGGAGAAATCAAAAATTTTAAGACAAGCAGTAGAACTATTTAGGTCAAGAAAAGAATATTGTGTTAGAGCACACGAACAAATTGGAGGACCAACTTGGTTTGCTAGATATAACATAGAAGGTTTAGTGGGGCAATTAGAAGAATACGTTAACCAATTATCACAACCTGATGGCATTTTACCTAAGACAGCTACAACTGATTTAGCTTTAACTGTAAGGCAACCAATTGGTCCAGTCTTAGCGATATCTCCTTGGAATGCTCCTGTTATTTTAAGTGGAAGAAGTATAGCTGCTCCATTAGCAGCTGGTTGTTCAGTCGTGATTAAGTCATCAGAGAAATCCCCATTGCTTTCTTATTTGGTAGTTAAGTCGTTTTTGGATGCTGGTGTTCCATCAAAAGCGTTACAGTTAGTTAACATTCGACCCGAAGATACTGCTGAATTCACCGATTTAATTTTAAAAAGCCAAACAATTAGAAAAGTTAGCTTCACTGGATCAACCCAAGTGGGTAAAAAAATAGCTATGACTGCAGCAAAGTATTTAAAGCCGTACCTATTAGAATTGGGTGGTAAGAATTTTTCAATTATTGAAAAAGATGCTGATATTAAAAAGTCCGTTGGTAATATATTGTGGAGTTCGTGGTGTCATAAAGGTCAAATCTGTATGAGTATTGATAAAGTATTCATACATGATTCTATTTATGATCAATACATCAAAGAATTGATTAATGCTGCTAGAGAAATTGCTAAGGATCCAGATTACTTGATTCCCCAAAGAGATCCTAGTTTTACTAGAAAAATTGATAGTTTAATCAATGATGCTTTAGATAAGGGAGCTAGAATTTTGTTTGGTGAAAAATCTGATACTTCGCAATCAAACGTAATTAGCCCACTTATTTTGGAAGGTGTTACGCCGGAAATGTTAGTTAATTCAACTGAAACTTTTGGTCCATTATTTGCAGTCTATAAATACACTGATATTGATGAGTTGATCGACAAATTGAACAAAGATTCTTTCGGTTTGAAAGCGTCAATTTGGTCAACCAACATTGTTAATGCAATCAAAATTGCTAAAAAAATTGAAGCTGGAGGAGTTCATATTAATAGTTCCACTATTCATGATGAGCCAACTATTCCTCATGGCGGTGTGAAAGAAAGTGGTGTAGGACGATTTAATAGCTCATGGGGTATTCATGAATTCTCGTTTACTAAATCTATTACATTAAATGAATGAATATTGATACCTATTTAGTTATGACTTTAGTGTTATAGTTGCAATTTTAATGTTCTCATTCTTAATTGACGAATTAAATAGCAATATTTCTCTTGTTTTAATGTTAATTTCTAGTTAGTCTACTTAAATATACATTAAAATCCTTTTTTAGCTAAGTTATCAGCAATATCTAAATATAATGCAACTGGGTTAAATTTTGGCTCTTCATTGAGCAACAATTTATGAAACAAGGTCCTCGTCCTGTTAGTCCAATTAATTAGGTCAAGATGATCAACTTGATCTAAAGTACCTAGGTATTGTCCCCACTTGGAACTTTCAACGCTAACAATACCATCATTATCAACTAGTTTAGTCAAATCATTTTGTTTTTTGGCACTTAACTCAATTCTATGTCTCGTTATATACCAAGTCAATCTAAATAAATTAAACCATTTTGGATGAAATCTTGCCCCATAAGAAAAATACGAAACGCTTGGATCATCTTTAACATCTTTGTTAAATTTTGTTAAATTTTCAGTTGTTAACTCGAATATGCATGGTTGACACAATGGTTTTAATAAGCTGTTATTCTTCATTAAGTCAACTAGAAAATCTGCACATTCTGAACCATGATGTGGAGTAGAAATAGTTGTTAATGAGGCAACTTTATAATTAGTATGTTCTAATTTTGAAATTAAGTAACGACTATCTAGACCACCCATTGAATGGCTAATTAAATTTACTTTAATTGGCACATCCGTAATATCTGAAATATTTCTTTCCATTGACATGCTCTTATTAGTATTATAAATTGAACCCTTCGATTGATTTTGACGTAATACTTTACATTGTTTATTGATAAATTCATTTAAATGTGCTGCTCTTTCTTGAATCGTACCAAAAGGAGGAACCTTAGCAATTAATACTGTGCTACCCAATTTCTCCAAAGCTTCGCTAATACCATACCAATAATCAAATTGAAGCAAACCTTCACGAATAGCGTTTTCAACTTTTGTCTCTGTCTGTTGAAAAATCGAATTGAATGGTTTCGGTTTAGGAATGAATGTTAATTTGTCAAATCCAGAAAATCCATGACATAAAACAATGGGATAGCGTGGTGCTTCGTATTTATCTCTCAATAGACTGAACTTGTCGGTTATTAAACTATCAACATCCTTACTATCTTTGTTCTGTAAATCAACTAATGTTTCTGATTGTTTTATGGACTTCTGTCTATGGAGTACTAATTGGACTGGTCGACTTAAACTACTTGAGAACCTTGGATATAAGGATACTGAGTTTCTTATTATAATCATTTGACTATTACTTTATTTAAATGTCCTATTAGCATCATCGACTTCCTTTAATTAGTTGGTGAATTATTCGTCTTTTCTTCAACGCTATCTACAAGTAATAGTCTTCGGTTTCCGATATCATTTTAAATTTCATTACTATCAACTTATTTACAAAAATTATTTATCTACCACTAATAGCTTTGACCATTAACGATTTTATTGAATCAACCATATTAAGAGATTTCATACCGAAACCTCTCAATAACACAACTGGTGGCCAGTCAGTTGAAAAGATTTTATGTAATTTGTCACATATACCTAATAATGCATGGTTTGCTGGCCATGAGCTGGAGACATAATTCTCTAAGACTAATGTTGAACCAATATCTAGACCTCTATCAATACCACTTTCTAAAGCTGAGAGTAGCGATGAAACATCAGATTGTCCCATGTTAAGGCCCTGTCCTGCTAGTGGATGTATTGTATGAGCAGCATCGCCGATTAATGCAACTCTTGGAGCAACATATGTATCAGCATGGGACAACTTCAAAGGGAATCTGGCTCTTGAACCTTCAACAACTTCAACTACGGGTAATGGATATTTTTCTTCAAGTTCAGATACTTTAATTTTGGACATTCTCCATTCAATATCCTCCAAGACAGACGTATCATTAGGATCATTCCTTAAAACGTTGTAAATATAATTCAAATCAACTTCTTCCAAGGTCATTGCTGCATTGATTAAAGAAGGAAAAATGTCCTTATTAATTTTTAATAGCAATTCAGACAATTCTGGAGTAGATGACCAGACGATAGTTGCATTATTTTCAGTTAATGGCAATATGGCCAATGGTCCAGTAGTTAAAAATCTTTGCCATGCAATTGAGCGATAATCTTCATACTGTAATTTAATTGTAGCGACAACACCAAATCTATCATATTGCCAACCCCTTGATACTATACCAGAAAATTTACGAACTGGTGAATTATAACCGTCCGCACCAACTAATAGTCTAGCCTGTAGAGTTTCGCCATTTGATAATTTGACTATTGGCCAATCCAAATTGGCATTACCTTGCTTTGGATCAATATCTTTTAAGTCATGATTATCTAAATCTAGTTGAATTGGATCTATGATATCAACAACTTTTGTATTGTCAATTAGACTTGCGGGTTCTTCAGATACGTTATTCAATTCATTAACCTTGCTTAATAAAGAACTTTGAATGTTAATCGTTTCACACATTGCTCCTAATACATCAGACCCTATAGAGCTGGAGTCAAAATGAATGCGTGAATCTTTATCTTGAGAATCATAAGCAATTATATTATCAAAGAACTTAATCCTGTCCTGGTTTAAATACTCCCAATTACCAGTTCTATCTTGCATAAATTCAATTGATTTAGGCATTAATGAAACGACTCTATTTGAATATTCCTCAGGTGGATTATCGCTAAACTCTTGAACTTTATCTAAGCTGAATCCCTCAACTAATGTACATTTTAAATGTTTGGTCTTCTTAGAATTTTTTAGAGCGGCTAACAAAGATAATCCAGCTGGCCCACCTCCTATAATTACCACATCTTGTAATTTATGGCCATTTATGGAAGCTGTAGTTGCCAATGATCTGGTAAACGTCTTCCAAATCATTCCTTTCTAAAAATATACTAATCTTAAACACAGTAAGAAAAAAGAATTAGAACTATTTGATGATAGTTCAACAAAAATTTCAATCGCACAAGAAATATTTCACTAGCATGGTTTTTTAAAGAGAATTTTACAGAACAATTGCAACTTAATCCCAATTAAATTACAAAAATATACAACTATAAAGCTATTCAAAGAGGTTTAGTTTACCAGCGAACCTTTTTTGGGACTCTATGTAAACAATTTAACAGAAATACAATAAAAAAGCGCTGTTTGTCAACACCTATAACCAACAATTGCCTAACTCTTTGGAATATCTTCTAGCTTAACTTTGCCACTTTCAATCCAGAATGGGTCTATTAATTTTTCTTTTTCTTGATACATAACTTTATACGAGGTTTTGATAGTACCATCACTGACACCAGTCTTATCAGCAATTTTGGATGGTAGTATTTCGGCACCAAAGATTAAGGCAGCCATATAAATAACAGTAGCAGCAATAGTGGTAGGAGATCTACCATCTAAAACACCTACCTCTTTACAACGTCTGGCAATGTATTCAGCAGCATTAGTCACTTGGGCATTCAAACCTAAATGAGAACAGTTTCTTCTAATTAAATCTTCAGCCGAAGTTTGCATATCGTCTTGCGTAGTGAATAAACTATGAGGGCTGGCTGCATTCTTTTCTTGAATAATCTTATTCATGATTTTAAAAACTTTGCCAATTTCCTTACGAGGTACATTGGTCAAAGCCCAGATCTCTTTGAACGAACGGGCGACTTTTGCCTTCCTACAACCAAAAAATATGGCTGCTGCCATGATAGATTCTTGTGATTTACCTTTTAATGGCCGTTCTTCATATACAAGTTTGTATACTTCCTTTGCCCCATCTTGGACAATTTTGGGTAGTTGATAGCCGTCACACATTTGGGATATCTTAGCATATGCAGCGGCTAATGCATTGTCCTTCTTATCAACCAACGACTTAGATTGAGCTCTATTCAATTCTCGGCCCACCTTAGTGTTGTCAGGAACATACGATATCATAGTCGATAAATCTTCGGTATCTAACAAAGGATTGCCAGCATCACCAACACGACTTGGATCATCACCATTTTGATCATCATTACTAAACGTTCTCCATTCTGATCTGGTATCAACAACTCGATCACTAAGGACTAAACCACAACTACCGCATACTATATCACCTTCACTAAATCTTTCTATTAAATCCGGTGGGAATATTTTACACTCTGGGCAGGTTAGGGTTATATTTAAATTTGGACCAGTAAATGGTTCATCCGTAGATGCACTAGTTCCAGATGGCGACATATTTATCAATAAACTCTGTTTGATCGATTGACTGAAATTTATATAGGTATAAATATATATTTCAATAATTTAATATTGCTTATTAATGAGCGAGTCGATTACGAAGCAGACTTTAAACTATTAGCTTCGAAAAAAAAGGAAAAAAAAGGGTCACTATAATACTCGAATGAACGATACAATAGTAGAAAGTATGTGAAGATGAAGATGAAGATAGATGTGTTTGATAAACCGTAGTCGATAAAGAAGAAATAATTCATCCTTGTTGAATTTGTTCTGATGCTTATATCTTCTGTGACACATAAAGGTCGTGCGCTATTACAAAATGTTGATAATTTTACACCCATAGGAAGAAGCATATTACAAAACGACCTTATTATACGGTATAATAACGAAATATTGGCAATAAGAGGGACGTCATAACTAAGAGATCAGCTGTGTTTGGGGGAATTATCAAACTAGGGGAACTAAATGGTCAAAAAACGGTAAAACGACGGATTTGATGGTGGCAAATATGGTACATGACTATCAAAGAACGTATCGAGGTCCTTCCGCTACCAATAACCAATATTTATAATAACTTCTTGTATCGTTTTGCCTAATTTACAAACTGAAATGCCTCAGAAACTTATTTTGAACAGGAGAGAGAAGAAGATGCATGGGTAGCAACAGCACACGATGGAGGCAAAAAATGAATATTGATGGCTAATATGAAAGGTTGGCCATCATCAGGAACAGTGGACCCACAGAAGCAAGTATTGCAAGTTAATAAAGGCTAGTCATTGAGCGGTTATAAGAAGATAGAAGCAAGGGAACAAATCTGCTAGTTTTCAGCTTTCATGAAATAAGGAGTTGTCTTACGTCGCCGGCTGCCTTTAACGATCATGGACTGGCACATTTTAAGTCCCCATGGATAGCATATCATTGGCTGAGTTATCTTCCGAATAGTTGCTATCCTAACGTAAAGCGGTAGAGAAAATCAGTCCCCAAGATAGTTTTGCGATCCCCAACGTCAATCGTATCTGTTGAAGAAATCAAAGACTCGACTTGACACAAGAATATTTGAAGTGATCCAATGAAGCATCCACTCAAGGGTTGAAATTCTTAAACTCGCTCTTACTAACTGAGGTTCCAACAATCGAACAGTGACTCTGACTTCATCACCCACTTGCTCAGACCACTGCCGTTTCTCTCTGCAAACTCTCTAGCTAGCTCAAAAATATACGTTATTAACATTGATAGTTAAGTAAAAAACGCATTGGAGTTGTTTTTCAATTGCAAAAACATTGTACAATCTGTTCTTTTCTATAGAACAAGCATACGACACTAGTTGAGCTTTTCTCTATTCCCAGCGTCAAAGGTAGGTCCCTATACCAGAGAATCTGTATACTTGCCGTGAAAACCCTGTCCCAATGACTTCTGCTCTACTAACAGATCAGATATGAGCAAACCTTTGTCATCTCATCTGCTTCGTAGGCATATGCTACTATTTCGCTTACAAGTAGGAGCAATTAACTATTATCAACAGGTTTATGACAATAACCAGCATTTATAAGCAATTGGTACCTGGCTAATAGATGAACTTAATTGGTCAACAGCATTAGCACTAACCACATTTATTATTCTCTGTTACATACCATCGCTACAAGTGCCTTTAGGATATACAACAGTGCTACTATTTCTTCTATATTTAGAATAGTTTAGTCCATTCAGCGTGTTTCCTCTTCCAAAACTTTGAATCGTCTTGTTCGATATAAAGATATTATTGATATTTAGGGTTTCTTCTTAAATTATTGATACCGAAGTTGATGTCCCCGTAGTTTTAGACAATATTTCAACTTCACTAAAGTAAAATTTGCTACACAGTGTCATGGTTTGAATTCAATTATATGATACTTACTGGTAGATCAGTATATTTAGTAGATATACCGGCTTACCAGATATATTATTAATCCATTTCCTAATTGGTTTAAAGTATATTGATGCGAAGCAACCATGGATAGCAAGTTTTGATTTCAGGGAATAAACAGATTGAAACATAATATTCTACATTATAACTTAGGAAAGAGTCTAAAAAAGCAATAGGAAATATGAATTCAAAACCTTTGAAAAACATCAACACCATAAATTTGGATTTTTATTTGGAAGAATCACGTAGAATCATTGATTCGATTGAAACGACATGGACAAAAAATAAAGCTTATAAATACAAATTGAACAAGCAAGGAGGATTAAAGATATCAGTTCAAACTTATCATAAAAACAATTTGAATAATGATTATTGGTGTGCAAGATCGTGTGATTTACATGAGTTATCTGATTCATTGAAGGAGAGTTACTATGAACAATTGATGAAATATCTTGTTGGAAATGTAGAAGGATTTGAAGGTACTCATTCAAATTATGAAGAGAACTATATCGAAGAATTGGAAGCTTCCCATATACATCCAATAGAGAAAAAATCTAACGGCAATTGCAAATATATAACGTATTTAACTAGAGGGATATATAAGTTCCATTTTCCTTTGAGAAGAAGAGTCTTTCATGAATTAGTCCACATTGTCAAAGCCAATGATGAATCTGAAGCATACATTATTTCATTAGCCACAGATCCTTCAGAATTTGAGTATCCTGAACATGCTACTGAAGGAGATTTATCTCATCACGTTGATGGAAGATACACTTCAATCGAAAAGATCAGCTTTGATAGAGAGCTTAAACAATTAAAGTGGATTATGTGTACCTGTTCGGATCCTGATGGATGGGTTCCAAAATGGTTAGCTAAATTATCTATGAATAGTGCTATATCAAAAGATGTCCCTAGGTTGTTGAACTGGGTTGATTCTTCTAGGGATCACCGCTGATGCTAAAATTTTCTAACCACAATTTTACATCATCACCTAAATTGTCTACGAATCCCAAATGGGCATATTCAGTTACACCGTCTGCAATTTGACGTAGGATTCCAGCTTGGTTGAGTTCGGAAGCTATTGTTGGAGGTGAGGAAGAATTAATAAGAACTGATTTTTTTGAGCCCATTGAGACACTCTTTCTATTATTGCCAGATGTTTTGAAACTATGATTATGATTTTTTACTATGATAATGAATTTATCATGATGTTTAATGTAATAAAACATCCAATCGTTCAGCTTATTGCTATTGAATTTATGAAAATATTCATCCATTGGTTTATAGTTCTGAAAAAATTCTTTGTTTTTTAGGGTAATAAATAAATTAGTTAATTTATCATGTAAATAAAACATAGCGCTCTGATATTTAATAGCAACTTTATTGACAGATCCTGAATTACCAATTGATTGTATTGATAAATAAGGTAATGAGGATTTTATCCATCCTTCTTCGGCATCATAAATAATAAAGAAAAAGTTATTGTCAAAACCATTGTTAATAGTGCCTTCGTGGACTTGATTACTATTTATTATATCATTTAAAGATGCTAGCGATCCAACACTATTGCCTAGCATGCTACCACCAGTAATGAAATTATGGATTTCTTCATTTGAAGGGATTAGAATACTTCTTAATAAATTATTATAAAATTCAACTTTATCAAGCTCATCTATGGATGAATCATAAATTAAAGTTATATATATATCATGTTTTTCAAATAGAATTAACAGATACTCTCTTTCCTCTTCAAATTTCTCATTATTATCATCTTTAAACATTGTTTTCAAATAAACCAATTTTCGATAAATCGTACCATCATTGTTCAATTTATTCTTTTTAAGACCAATCAAATATTGCCCTTGGTCTTCTTGCTCCTCTGGCTCTTCAATTTCTGACTCTCTGGTGCTCTCATTTCTATCTGCAACTGGCAAGTTAGTAGTTGACTCACCATGGTTAATTCCAAATTGTTTTAGAATTGGTGGAACAGTAAGCCAGCTACTTCTTTCAGATGGATCATTATTGGAACTATTAATACCACTCAAGGACATCATACTATTCACAGTGTAATTTAGAGGCAGTATGACCAAATTATTTGTCAAGTTAATCGGATTGAACATTTCAAAAGCGGAAGCAGTGGTTGATCTGGTTGATTGGATCGATCTTACATCAGCATCATCATTAGAACCTTGTTGAGCGCTTGGATTATTTTCAGTATTTAAACATTGTCCTACTGTTTTGGATGGTGAAAAAATATCATTCATATTAACATTAATTAGATTATCTGTATCTAGTTTGTTATGATAATCATAATATTCTAACCAATTGTAGATGTCAATCATGGAGTTTTTCAGGATTATCCCGTCTCTAATTTCTTCATCATAAATATTATTCATATAAATCATACCATACTCTTTAGGCGTCATTTTATTAAAATATGAAATTATCAAACCCTTAGGTAATAAACGATATTCATTATTATCTGCTTGCAAAATTTGATCTATCTCAGAGCGAGTAGTATAACTTAATGAGAGTGACGATTTCTTGTATGTTCTTTCATTTGAATTTGGTAGCAATCCTAAAAAGCCTTTATAGTTCAAGCTATTGAACCATTTTAATGTGGGTGGAAACTTAAAATTCTCTGAATTATAGTTAACTAAAAAGCCACTCCAGTACTCATTTAGCAAGCTTTTTAGCACATCTAAGTTATAGTTTTGCAAAATACTATTAAATGACTTATTCAAAATAACGAAAAAATTATAAGCTTCATTAATCAATTTAATCATTTGTGCATTTGTGGATCCCAATTTATCTTCTTCAATGGGCAAAGAAATTGAACAACAAATATAATACCCTGACTCAATTTCCTTAATTATCGTAGTTGATTTCGTTAACTTAAGTATATTGGCCCCTTTTTTTTCATCATCATGAAAATTTTTAACAAATGAATCAATACCTCTGATCAACCCAATTGTTTTCACTTGTTCAACTAAATCTAGCTCCTGAGCTGACTCCTCATTTCTAGCTGATATAAAGCATAGTATCTGCTTGAATAATTCTTCATTTGATTCTGATTTTTCATCAATAAATGTGGGATTGAAAATTGTAATATAGCTCAACTTGGGGATAAATTGGTGTTGTACATCTAGATACCGATTACTTTTCCTTGAATCACGATTCCCTAGTTGAGGAATGAACTGAGAGAAGTAGTTGTTCATTATTCATCTGGTTAGATGCTATATTAACTGATACAAATGGTCAAATATATTATATGGTTAAATATGAACTATCTTTGTTCCTGATATGGAAATTTTATTATCGCGAGAGGACTTAAGTAGTCTGAACATCAGCATTATATATTAGTCTTGATTACTAGTAATGCAATACGTATCTAGATATAAAGATTAAGGTAGCCAGAGATCACTCCAGCCGATATGCTTTCTAACTGCATTAGAAAATCCTTCGTTATATTTGACCCAGATTCTTGTTGCCTCATGATTTGAATCAGCGACGGGTTTTTCTTTAAATTGGCTTGCAATACCATCATATTTTCCTTTAAAGAACTCAACACTGCTACTTAGTTTAGTTCTCTTTCTCTTTTCTTCTGCTTTTGCATCTTTCTGGGGCTTTTGTTCTAAGGATCTTTTGGAAGCTTTTTTTAACATTTCTAGTCTTTCTAATTCTGATTGGACTAGAGGGAAGAGCCATTGTCTTGTAATTTGTACATGTTTCGATAAGCTTGTCAATGACATTGGAGCAAAGGCACTATCGAAGTTAGTAATAGTATCCCAGCTTGGAGAAATTTTTAGTGCAACTTGACTGGTGTCAATGTCCCGATGGCTTTCTAGTTGTAAATCAAAACTTTTGACAATCAAGGCTATCTTTTCGATCAAAATCTTCTCGAAAGGTTTTAAGGTTGATTTTATTCTATTTTGTGACTGGCTTTCAGGGGTAAGGATTTTATTTAGGTATGGTAGAAAGTAACATGCAAATGTGTCATTAGTTTTAATTCCTCCTCCGACAGTCAATTTGGTTGAAATAGGAAGTTTTTCAAGACTTCTTTTTATAACTGATTTGTTTCGCTTTAATAAATCATATGATTCAAAGTCAAGGTTTTTGATATTAGGAATAAGCGGTTTATTGCCAAAATTCTTGTTTGGGTTAATTTCACTAAATAATGACCAAATTTTCATACTCACCAATGAAGGGAAGTAATTAATGTTATTATTTAAAGAATTATCATTCATAAAGTCATAAAAATATAGCCAATCACTCAAATCTGATGGCTTAACCAACGAATCATCCTGATAATGAACTACATCCAAGTATTTGTTAAAGCAACCTTTAATAACTTTATCAAAACTGCTACCATTACTTGTTACTGATTTACCACTGCCGTTCATTAAAGAATCCATCAAAATGTCGAAATTTTCATCCTTCGATAATTGTGGATCTCTCTGGAATAGCAAATCAACCATCGCAAACCACGAAATTTGGGAATCCTTATTCCATTTATTGCTTTCCTCCTTGTTGTTTGAGTAAGGTAAATCCAATTTGCGACCGCTGAATTGAAGATAATTAAGGCAGGCTCTAATATCACCATCACAAACCTCAACAATTTCGCCTATTTCTTGGTAATCCAAACCCAAATGTTCACGCTCATTAATCCACATTAAATGTTCTTTTACTGATCTTAATGCATTACCACTGGTTTTAACGCCGGCTAGATTCCTTGTAGATGATGGCTTTTTCAAAGATATGATATCACATAATGGTCGCAATTTATCCATTGCTGAGCCGGCTCTTGATGAGCCTGATGCATAAATATCGTTTGCAATACAAATTATTGGTCTATTCAATAAGAAGTCTTTAGTCTTTTTATTCTTTTTTTTGTTCTTAATTTCATCTGATGCATCCACTTGCATTACATTTTTATCATATTTGTATTTCTTATACATTGATCTTTGATCGGACTGTATTAAGTCATTCAAGATTTTAATAATTTCATTGGAGTTTGTACTTGAATCGATTTCATCAATAATAAGACAAGTTGGCTTACCGTTTGAGGTGATTGTGTTTGTAGTTAATGCATTTTTTATCTTTAATCTTAACGCTGTACTTACATTTTGATAAGGATTACCTGTACTTGACGCCTGCGGTAAGGTGTCCATACTATTAGCAGCATTCAATTCTTGTACGGAGTAACCCAACTGTCTAGCCAATAAATGAGTCGCTACTGTTTTACCAATACCCAGAGGGCCATTGATTAGAAGGATCTTTTTGTAAGGACGACCAAGTGAATCAACCGACTCATTCAAACTTGGCTCTTCACCAAATACGACTGTTGACCACTTCTTTAACCAATGCAAAATTAATCGATATTGTTTATCATTCCCTGCAGAGCATAGTTCGATGAATTTGGTAGGTCGATATTTCTCTGCCCAAATTTGATGATCTGTACTGGAATCTTTCTCTTTGCCACCTGAAATAGACCTAATTCTTTCATTGCTTTCTTTTAAAGAATTTCTTAGTTGAACTTTATTAAATAGATCATCCATATTTATAACACTGCCAGTTTCTTCCATTCCCAATTTTGCAATGTCTACATCTTTCCCTTGCTTCCTTCTCGGCTTCAATTTAATTGTATTACCGTTGAACAATTTAGCTTCCTTAAAATTGTCATTAATGCTTGAAATTGTTGAGTGACTTATATCAATACCTGAAATGCTGCTATTTAAAGACTGAACTTTTTCTTTCGGTTTTGTTGAATCGCTTAATAAGAATGAATCACTTAACCTGATGTCGGATATTGATTTCTCAGATGACAGAACTTGACTTTCATTTTTCTTTTTTGGAATAGATTCACTAAATAATGAAGATTGAGCGAATAGTAGATTATCTAAATCCAATGGCTGTCTATTACTTTCTTCCACTGTCATTCTAGGCTACTAATTGTCAAGTTTTAACAGTGAAATAAAAATATGATAATTTGTATTTATGTAAAAACAACGCGCTACGCGCATTCTCTATATAAAGTCATATTCAAAATTTTACTAAATTGTATACAGACTTGCCAACCACTTTTAAACGTTAAAAGTCTTTAATTGAATCTCTGGTTGATCAGAGATAGATTCTGAACCTGTGTTTACATTGGGATTATACTTAACCAATTCTTTGGTTAAGCGTTTCTGAGATTCTGATAAAACATTATCAACAACCACTTTAAAGCTGTCTGGATGTTGTTTTATTAAGAATAATAATCTTTCATGTAGGTAGGCTCTTGAAATTTCACCATTATCATTATATTTAATTAATAATGGTATTAAAATTGAATACAAGGAAATTAATTTGGATTCATCATCAAGCTTAGATTTTGTAAATAAGAATAAGATTTCAAATAAAAGTTTTGGATCCACAGAAATTTCTGCATCATCTTGCACTAGCAACTTGATTATATCAGTTATTAAATGCTTTATTAACAATATATCATTAGGCTGCCTTGAAGAATATTGGATCAATGACTTAATACATTGGATGCCCATTGATACGGACTCATTTGATCTTAACAATTCAACTAACGCATTACTTAATCTAATCGAATCTTCTTCATCTAGCCCAAGGTCACCACTTGTAATTAAAACCATAGTAGTTAATATTGAGTAACTATTTTCTTTATCAATCTTGTAATAACCATGGATAGTGTTACTAAACGGTTCAATTAAATTAACCTCAAATTGCTTCGACTCAGTAATTATTTGTTTTAAATGAGGTAATAAAATTGAAATCAATAGCTCATTGCCATATTCATAAATTTTAGCAAAGATAAACAACAAACATGAATATAAATCAACTTTAACAATATTTGGAAATTTAGACATCATTCCAACCAATTTTTGAAGTGCTTTTTTCAACACCAATAAATGTGGTCCACTATCAGCATGCTTTAACGATAATTGTTGCGATTTATTATTAGGATCAAAATCAGTTCTTAAAAATGGTAGAATATTAAATATTGGCAACATAGAAACCCTAATTAATTCAAACAACTTATCAAATCCACTTTCAATAGAATCAGAATGGCTGTTTAAATATGTTTGGAAAATAGTACCCACCGTTTCGATTAAATCACATAATATCTCAGTATCATCATCAATTAAAATTAATCTATCAAATAAATCAATTACTTCTCCAAAAATTTCATCATTAAATAATAAATCAACTAATTCTGAGCTTTGGACTAATCTATTCAATGAAATTAAAATTTCTGGAACATTTTTGTTTTTAATTAATGATTCAACGCATTGACTGAATAAAATGAAGAAGAAATTTGGAGCATCATCAGATAAATATTGATTAATGAATTGATTATCTTTTTCCAATTCTATGCTTAGAACACTGATAAAGTTGATCCAATAATTATCATAAATTTCTAACTCTTTACTAGCATTCTCATTATATTTTAATGATGAATATTCCCTTAAAACCAAAATCCATAATGAAGTTAACAAAGCAGAATATTTCTCTAGAGTTTCTAATAATTCAGGCTCAGTATCATCACCATCTTCTTCTGATTCAATTTTTAGTAACGCCCAACAATTTAAAATTGAAATTTGAATTGATTTCTTACCGTATTCGGACATACTTTCCAAAAATCCAAATCTGAGAAACTTATTCGATGAAATTTCTTCTAATAAATAAATCAAAGTCCTGAGTATTCTTTGTTTTGAATAAAACTTAATCCTTGGTAAACTAATAAACTTTGAAGACACGTTGATTGCATTGACTATTACTTTATAGTCACTACCAGCATTAAAACAAGGAATCAAGGCACTAATGATTTGAGCTTGTTGTTGTTCTAAGATTGACACTCCTGGATACAATGGATCAGCCAAATGACCAAATAATCCAAGAGCTTTATCTAATAAACTAATTGCTCTTAATTTGATTATGGTAATAGGAGAAGTTGATCCTAAAAATGAAATTTTTACAATGTCCTGAATCTTAGGTTTTAACTGTTCTAGCAATTGACTGTTTGTTTGTGCAAATTTTAATAAGTTATTAAGTAAATCGTAAATGAGCAATTTAAATTCCCAGGTAATAGGTTCATTCTTATCCGTGTTTTCTGATGCATCTCCAAAAATATTTTCAATCTCTTCATCTTTAAACTCAACATTATTTGTTTGTTTCTTCTTTTGTCTCTGCTGCAATGGTAATAACTTTTGCTGACAATTAACCTCAATAAACGGACCAATCAATTTTTTGGCCGAATACTTAAAAAGCGAATTAAGTGTAAGGAACCAATTTATATCTAGGCTTGATTCTAGCCATAGTGTAATTAATTGTTTCAATTCCTTGCATGGTTTAAGATTCATTGAGATCCACAATAGTTTCGCACTCTCTTTAGTAAGCACATCAAAACCAAATATTTTCATCAACTCAACATAACATTCATAGGCAGATTTATATAGTTCAAAGCTAGAATTCAATGGGAAGAGTGATTCCTTATTTAATGAAGTTGGACTAGGGGTTACTAGGCCAATTGTTAAGTTTTTAGAAATTATTAAATTCAACAAATCTGTAAAATAATTAACTTCACCATCGATCAATTTAGGATCAAATATAATTAATTCTTGAAACAAGCGGAGTAAATTTTTAAACACTTCAAGATAATCTTTAATTGTAACGGAACCGATGCCACTACTCAATGCAACAATTAAGTTCCTAAGTTTTAATTTATCATGACTTGACCAATTGCGTAAATTTGGACCCAATGAAGTAATAGCTAATTTAAGTATTTCAGTTATTACACCAATTGAACCATATTTACAACTTAAGTTGATCAAAACTTTGCTTTGAATATCATAGCCAAAATCATCATTTAAGAAATTGTCATATAACTTTTCTAATAAATCAGTTACCAAATGTAAATTATCAATATTACTATCAAGTAAAATAGAAGCAGCCTTTAAGGAATAATGGTAAACGACCGGATTCGGGTCATTAACTAACTGTAAGATAACATTGTAAGTATCATTAAAGCCAGTACGACTGTGTTGGTAAATTCGAGCTAATGATAGAATGGACCTACCTCTTTGATAAGGATCAATATCATTAACAATATTATTAACAAATTTGCTAATAGGTTCACCAGATGCCTGTTTAGTTAACAAGCTTGTTGCTAAACCGACAGAATCTGAATTAATCGTTAAGAGATGTTTGTTCCTAATATTAATTTTACTAATTATATCAAGAATAACATTAACGATATCTTTGTCCAAGGAATTCTTTTTCTTAGTAATATTAGTTAAAACGCCTTGTATTGCAACAGAAACATTGACAGCGATAGCCTTGTATCTCAACGGATCAACTGTTTGAGAAGTTAATGAAATTCTCATTTGCTCTAATAACGAAAATTGTATCTTTAAACTTAAATAAGGAAAGACTAATTGAAACAATTCAATAGATATATCAACTAATGAAGAAATTAAATTCGTTGAAAATTGTTCATTAATTGAATACCGTTGAAGCAAATAAACATTTGGGTCATAATTTATACTGTTATCAACTGATTTATAAATTAACAGTTCAAAATGATCGAACCAAGCTCTATAATTGTGTTCCAATTGTAATTCAATTGAATTCTTTGATAACAATGCAACTTCATTTGAAAACGTGTCCTTGAATAAAAAGCCTTCACCATTGGTTTTATATTCTATATGTTGATATTTAGTTGATAATTCATCAATATTAGCAGAATCACCTTGAAACTTACTAGTAATGCCAAAAGAATAGTTATAATCCTCACTCAAAATTATCACATCATCATCATAATCATTAATCTTATTTAGACTGATTTTGTTCTTATGATATTTAGTTTTTTCTTTACTGTTTTCAATAGCTGTGATTCTTGAGAATATTTTAGAATCACTAAAAACTTTGATTAAGAAAATTACCATATTCGAGTTAATATCATTTTTCAATAAGGTCGCTAATTTGACAAAACTCTGTAATAATATCTTTTTACTATAAAAGATCAAACTTATGATAACACGATCAAACGACAACTTGTTATTGGCACTATAATTTGAGTAATGAATATTGTTGATCATATTAACATTACAATCACTTTCATTAAAATGTTGACCGTTAAAATTAGTAATCGGTCCGACACCTTCTATATTACTCTCCAAATAAGATAAATAATTATATGACTTGGTTATTAAGAATCGCAATTGTTTTAATGATTCTGGAGTTAATTCAACTGAGTTTAAATAATTCAATAAACAAATTAAACTAAAATTTCTTAACTTTAAATTATCAATAATTTCACGTTGTTGGCTGGCTTGTGTGTTATGATTTAAAGATGAACTTATGTACTGTGAAGTTAATAAACTTTTCCAAAAAACCAAAAATTGAGATGAATTCAATTTGACAAACTCTGAATCATTATAAAATGTAACTAAAGATGATAATATAACCCAACATGCTGAATTTTTTAAGAAGTTATTATGATTGTTATTACTATTATGTTTTAAATTCTGAGTGCAGAAACTTAAAATTTCGATTATTGTTGAATTTTGCAACAATGTTGAATCGGTTTGTTTAATTAAAGCCAGCAAAGCCAATGAATTACTCATTAGTTTGACAGCAACTATATTTGAAAGATTTTCTTCCGAGGAAGGAGTACTATTTGATGACACTTTCTCAGTTCCTGAATTATTATATTCTTGCTTAACCATCTTAAATGATCTTAAAATCAACTGATTAATTTCAACTTTATTGATTCCAGCATACTTTAACAAGGACTTTAAAGCATAATTTCTTATATAATCATTATTATTGATAAGTAATTTAAATAATATATCACAAACAAAAGAATTTTCTTTGATATAACCTTCTTCTATTCCTTCTTCATCAATAGCCTTAGAGTTCTCTTTGCTTTCAACAGAAATTTTATGCACCGAACTTCCCTCCTGTTTTCCTTGGACAACTGAATTGAAGTTTATGCCAAATGGTAATAATAACTCAATAACATACAATAATAAATACGTCTGGTAAGGATTATGGTATGGAATAATTTCCTTTTGTCTTGCTTCTTTACTTTTATTCTTTAAACTACTTTTACTAGCCTTAAAATTAAAAATCGATTCTCTTTTTTTATCTTTACTTGTTGATGGCCCATTGGATTTCGGTTCGGTTTCTGAGGTAGCGCTGCTTGTATGTAGTTCCAAATTAAACTTAGAGTAAATATATCCTAATAACATTTCATGACAAGTGGTCCCACATTCTCTTATTATATAGTCAATAACTGAAGCCCAATGTTGTAAAGTTTTATTCCATTGTTGGTTTTGTATATGATTATTAATTTGGTTCAAATCTCCAAATTTCATCAAAATTAAATCTAGAATACTAATTAAATTGGTTGATAAATAATCTGGATTTTGAAACTGTTCTAATTGGATATACAAAATAAAGGTCTCAGCAATTCCAGTTTGATATAATAGTAAATCTGTATATGATTCAATAATTGATTCACTATCATGACCATTTAGAGTATTCTTCTCTTTCCTCAAATCAACGGAGATTGAATCATTATCAGGGTCAATCGTTGCACTCAATGATTCATCCCAATTATTAGGATTGGGGAAATCATATTGGTTGATTAAATATTCAATTGCATAAAATCTTCCTGTAGGGACGAAATTAATAAATAAATGGGCTAATAACTCAACAGTCGCTATTCTAATTCCTTTATTGAAATTTGATAATCCATAATAAAATAATTTTTCGTTATTTGCTAATATATTTGATTGAAATTGATGCTGTTGTATCATAATGGCTTCTGGTTTTAACTTGGGTCCTGCAGATGAAGACGAAGTAGATAAAGCTAACAAATGTTCATAGTTGGTGGAGGTTGATAATAATAATAGATTTTTTAATACCAAAATATAATTGCTTTTTAATAAAATCGTCGATGTAGCTTCATTATCTACTTGAGCCGAATCTAAGGTCAATTCAAAAGATATTTCTAATTGCATGATATTTTTATTTACGATTTTCAATAATTTAGCTTGGAACTTATCATCTATATCTGCCTTGGTGGCGTTCTTGGTGATGGAATTCAATAAATAAATAAGGTTACTACTTATACCAGGTGATTTCTTTATAACCTTGTAAATTTGGGTAACTGAAAAATTAATCAAAGAATTTAACGAGTTTGGATAAGTTTCAAATAGATCAATAAGTAATATAATTGAAATATTTGAGATCGGGGATAGTTTATTTGCATCATTCAAGTGTAGGTGATTTAATAATCCGTTAGCAAAGTCATATATTTTAGTTGGTAATTGAGCTAGTATTAAAATCATGTTTCTTGAAGCCAATCTGAAAAGATTCAACGATAGATTCCCTTCAACCTCATTAGGTTTGGATGATTCATTAGATTCCTTAGATTTTACCTTAGACTTGCTGCTGGTAGTAATATTAAATTTTTCTACTAATTGAGATACCTGAGATAGGCATAAGCCGTAGTCTAATTCGGATTCAGTATCAACATAGTCTGATAGCTGAGAATTAAGCCGGACCAAATAATCAAAGATCTCTGACTTATCAAATCTATTGATAATATCAGCAAACTCACCACTATCCATAGTACTATATTGGGTATGTTATTTGGACTTAACACAACCGAATGTCTGGTTTTATATTTATGTTTAGATCAACCTAATGTGGTTTAATACGACGTATACACAAATAACAAGAATAAGTAGTGTTGAAAATCTCCGACATTTGCGACATTTTTAGTACTTGCGACATTCATTGCCGCCTTCATTTTACAACCAAGATCCCAATGTTCAATGTTGTTGTTAAACAGTAACATATTTGAATACATCCTTCTTGAGCGCTTCTAGCATTGACTGAAGACGCTTTCTATGAAATTTTCTCTTCTATTTCTATAAAAAGTGGCTAGGTTAATAAGATAGACAAAGTCAGCAAGATGGCTCTACTCTAAGATATGTTGAAGAAAAAGAGACAGCCAAAAAAACAAAATAAAAGCCGTAAATGATAAACTCTGTAAATAGCATCACCGTAGACAATATCAAAAAGACAATCCATCAATTGTTAAAGAATCATCTGCATGCCAAGTCTAAAGATGTTTCGACAGAACAGGAGTGACTTAAAGTCACTTTCTTACTTCTAGTATGACTATTCCTGAAATTAAATTGGCAGCAGACGAACAGCAACAGTGTATCTGAATCGTATCACACAAAGCAAATGATGATTCAACACTACAGAAATTTCGCGGTGTATGATAATACTTAACCAACGGGACCTTAAATAATAATTGCACTCCCCACTATATTCATTAGATGTCTCTCTACAGTCAAGGAAGAAGCTGCTGATGAGCGGCGCTTGTTCTGCTACCAACATCCTAATATGTTACACTATAGTAGCGCCAGGTTAAGGGCAGGTTGGTACCAAGTCCAGTGAGATTCGCGCAAACTATTCGCTACTTTCGTCGTGTTTTACCAATCCTTTCAGCCTGGACGAGTGCTTGTGTCGGTCTACAATTAGGCTGCTCACATACCACTGGAGCCGCAGTAATTGTTCACTACCGTCAATCGGTATTGGTTCAATGGCCACTCCATCTCCAATCTCATGTCTGTTGATTAATCATAAGTTTACAATATTTATATGTGTTAGTAAATGCTTATGTAATCATAAGAATATACTATTGCCGCTCAGCATTCCGGAAAATGCCTACTAAAAAATATCAAGCATCCGCTGAGATTTTTCAATTACTAGTACAACAACCGGGCGAGTATCTCGATGTGCTTCACTGATGATTCGTTCTAACAACCCGCTGTTGTCGCAATAAGTTCTATAATGCTGTTACCCCTAGTAATCAAAACTTTAGAGTTAGGATATATGTGTAACGATGCTTGACCCAATGTACCAAATACCAGTATATTACTTTTAACTTGGTATAACCACTGAAAATTACAGGGTGTTTTTACCAATCCATTCGACCGATCGAGACAACATCTCTTTGCAGTTTGGCTGTTTTCAAATTTGTCTCGAATAGTACGTCAGATATCGAACTGACCGGATGAACCGTCGTTTAATGGACCGAATATCAAGGCTAGCTACAAGACTGCCTACACAGCTACTAGTATGATATAAGATACTGAATGTACTGAGTCAAATGCCACTTGATATATAGACTAAAGACGTCAGCAACTGCCCGATAACTGGATTAATTAGCTGGTCAATCGATTAACTAGCAACTTGAATGAGTAAACTATTTAGCTAGTCCTCTCGATGGACTCAACAACCTTGTCAATTAAGTTGGCCCTCAACTGCCTCCAAGCAAACAAACTTTCCTGTCCTGGCCGCTAGACTGGCCATGAAGCTGATGTGCCCATAAAATGAGCCGATCTTACGCTCATATGTGCTAAACCATTCCACTCTCTACGAACTATCTCACAACCGGATTCGCGTCACCAGTCTTCTTTTTCACTACCGGACAAACTCACTGTCTAATACCATCTACCCGCCCGCTGACCACAAACTGGTAGTCTCTTGCCCGATGTGCTTTCTAATCTATCCTTCCACCATCTATCAGCCTCTCATTTACATTTCTTCCCATCACCTAAATACCAACCCTTTTCACTGCTGACTCATGCGGCCTCCATCCGCAATCATGGTTAGCTCGACTCATTTGTACTCACTTGCCGGATAGACCTGGTAGCAAGACCAAATTTGAAATATACCTTATTGACACAAAAGACTGGCATAGTAAATGAGAGCCGGACCTCATTACGAGTTTCATAACCAGTCTCTGCACGAAATTCCAGTTTTAAATTTATCTGATTATTTGTTACATAATCAGATGCCATCCATTCCATCTGATTAGTTTAAGCCAATTATATTCGTGCTTTTAATATGAAACTACGGACGCATTGAAATGCACCATCCAATTCATAAATGTTAATTGGTTAGCCGATGGTTATGTGACTCCGCTCTTTCGAAATGAGCATTAGAGCAGCCATGATGGTAAAGATAAAAATTTTACCTTGCATTGACATCCTAATTGAGAATGAAACGAAATATTTTTGGCAAGTTATCGTATCTCTCTGGCCATCTTCCAATAATATAAATTGTGCTGACAGTTATTTGTAAGTCAATTTTGTTTCTTTTCTAGTTTTCTTTCTTGTTTTCTTCATTTTAGCCTTTTTTTAGTCTATTTCAGTGTTCATCAGCCCTAGCCTTTGCGAATTATTGCGAAGTCTTTTTTGGGGCATCATAGGAAATTTATTGTCTTTACGTCGTTCGTTTCAACATTTAGTTTTAATTGTAGACGTACCGTGAATCAGATTATTCTTTACAAGGTGGTATCTTTTAGACACTTTAGATAGTTTTAAGAGAAAGAAAAGAAGTTCTTAGTGTTGAGATCGAACGAAAACGAAAAAGAGATTGCAACATGGTTAACGTTTTCAATGTTCAAGTGTTCTTTGTTGTTTTCAGAGAGGCGTTAGAAGCTGTTGTTGTTGTTTCTGTGTTATTGGCGTTTTTAAAGCAGGGGCTAGGAGGAGCAACTGAAGACCCTGTGGTATATCGAAAATTGGTCCGACAAGTCTGGTTTGGGGCGATATCAGGAATTTTGGTGTGTTTGATTGTGGGAGGAGCATTCATTGGTGCATTTTATTCTTTAGGGAATGATATCTGGTCAAGGTCTGAAGATTTGTGGGAAGGTATATTCTGTATCATCGCCACAGTATTAATCTCATTGATGGGTATTGCAATGTTAAGAATTAACAAGATGAAAGAAAAATGGAGAATTAAGTTGGCCAAGGCATTGGTCAAGCCTCCATCCAACAAAAAGGATAGACTTAAGATTGGGTACTTGACTAAGAAATATGCCATGTTTCTCTTACCCTTTATTACTTGTTTAAGAGAAGGTTTAGAAGCCGTCGTTTTTGTTGGCGGTGTTGGTTTTTCCAGTCCTGCTTCTTCCTTCCCTCTTCCAGTTATTACTGGTTTAATCGCTGGTGGTATTGTTGGTGCTTTGTTGTATTACTGTGGCTCCACCATTTCATTGCAAATATTTTTGATTTTTTCCACTTGTATCTTATACCTTATTGCTGCAGGCATATGGTCAAGAGGTATTTGGTTTTTTGAAGCTCATGTGTTTAATATTAAGACCGGTGGTGATGCTTCTGAAAATGGTTCGGGCCCTGGAACTTATGATATATCCAGATCAGTTTGGCATGTTAACTGTTGCAATCCTCAAACCGATAATGGTTGGGATGTTTTTAATGCTTTATTGGGTTGGCAAAACTCTGCTACTTACGGTTCAGTTATTTCCTATAATGTGTATTGGATTGCTGTTATTGCCATAATTATGTTGATGTTATTTGAAGAGAAATACGGCCATTTACCTTTCTGTAAAAATTTGACCTTAGTTAAATTGAATCCAATGTATCATATTAAGGGTAAGAAGAAGAATGAGTTAACTAAAGCTGAACAAGACGAATTATTTGCAAAAGTTAGAAACGCTAAGTTTGATGATAGTGATTTAGATGTTGAGAGAAATGCTATTGTGGTTACAAATAAGGATGTTTTTGATCATCCTGTCGCTGAAAAGAAAGCTGTTCTTTAATTCAATTGAAAACACTTTCCTATTGATTCAAATAAGAAATAATGAATAACTTTTCGCCTCGAAGTACAAATTCTTAGTTACACATACACACACAAATTATTTCTTGGTTGAGTAAGTTATAAATGTTATTTTGATGCTTATGATATTTTTGGGGTACTAATTCTTTTTCTTTATTTGGGTGTTTTTATAAGTAAATTTAGAGCTGGGTCGTTATTTTATGAATTAAATATGTATATCCATGTTCATTTGGGTAATAAATTAGTAGATTCTTTGATATTTGTGGAGTATTGTAAGAGAATTGATGCTAAATTTACTTTCGTGGAAAATCTTCCATCATTTGTTGCAGCCAATTTTAATTTTACTGGCTCAATGGAAAAGTATCTTAAATCATTATCGTTTATTAAATATATACATTTCTATTAGAAACAATCAAATTCATTCTCTGAATCTTTTAGATTTTGTAATAAAATTGATTCAAACTCGCTTTCAGATATATTTGATTCCTCATTTTCATTGATCAATTTCAATATTAAATTAACTATATTTAAGGATTTTTCATTTAATTTTAAATGCTTGCTTGATTCAAAAACTTCCATGAAAAAACTAATATCTAATTTAAATTTGCTCAACCAACCATTAAAAAAGTTTGAGTTTAACAAATTTCGTAAATTGGTTAAAAAATCTCTTAAAAAGCATTCTTGTAAATCATTCAAAACTTCAATAAAAATCTCTAAACTGGTTAGTGGCTTAACTATATGAATTAATTTAACAAAATGAATTAATACTTCGTATACTACACCATCAATTTTCAATATATTTTGCTTGATTTCAATTTTTGGTGTTTTACTGAAAAATTTGTTTAATTTGTTATTAATCCACGATTTCTCTCTACTTAAAATGTCTTGGAATATAGTTTCATTAACCTTGTCGATGTCTTCAAACAATTTTAAATTCTGCCTAGATAAGTCCTTATCAAATAATTTATCAAACTTTAATATCAAATTCGGATAAATAATTCTGGATAATTCATCAAAATTATTCATAGTTAGTATTTTAAATAATTCAAACTCATATTGCATATCTTTATTCGTTCTTTCGATGTTATATCTTTTCATCATTGAATCAATCAAAACGTTTAAACTTCTCATGAATTGAATTTCGATGCTAACTAATGTTCTTTTACTTGGATATGACGCAATAATCCTAATTTCAGAACCCTTAATTGAATCACTAATGAAAACCAAATTTGATAACTTCGTTAAAATATAAATTTCAAAATATTCTATAATTTTCATGGTCTTTGTATACGTTGCTTCTGTTACCTGTTTATCATTAAACGGTAATCCATAATCATAAATTTCCCAATTTTCTAAGTCATAAAATTGTGAGCAATCATTAACCCAAACTGAACAAACAGCTTCAATTATTTTTTGGTTAATTTTTGATGATGAGTTTCTTAAATTTTTGATTAATTTATTTGTATCCAATGATTTGTTTAAATTTCCGATGATTCCCACAAACTCCCCTAGTTTAGTTAAAAATAGATTTATTTGACTATTAATATTAGTTAAATAAAAAACTGCTGATAATGAATTGGTATGATATGGTAAAAATTGGGTATAATTATTTGGTGACGATTCTAACTGATTAACTTCACCAGAGTCGTCATTGAATAATGTAACCAAAATCATACTTATCTGTTCAATTAATTTGATAAACTTATCTCTGATTTTACCATTACTATCAATGTTAAATCCATTGTCAGGTTTGCAATAATGATTATAATTGTTAACAAATTTATTCAAACTCTTTAAAAATAAATCATTTAAATAATTAATAAAGTTGTTTAAAACCAACCATGTTTCACTGATAATTGGCAAATCCAAATTATCACTTAAATCAAAGACTTCCATTATTATTCTTTCTTTTTCTTCAATTGATGGTATTGATGATGTTGATGACGCCCTAAAATAATCTTCAATACTATTATACTTCTCGTCTATAAACCTAATATCAGATCCATTCTTCCTATTTTCGTTCAATGAATTAATATAATCAGCTAATTTTCTTTGCATCATAGTAAATTTATTATCAAATTTTTTAGTTTGATAATCTAAATCTTTTTGTAACCCATCCAATTGAACATTTAAAAAGTCGAAAATTGGATTTGATCCATTGTTATTGCCGTTCGTATTTTTGTCTAATTGGTATAATTTATCAACTAATGCAATAAATTTGGCATTGTTGTTATTACCAGAACGGAATTTTGAATTACTAACTTCATGATCCATCGTTATAAGTTCTTTATATGTTTTCTTTCGGTATTCACCAATAATATTGTCTACTTCAATAAAAACCTTTGACAAAGCGGTAATGATTAATGATTTCTCCTGCTCAAGGTTCTTAATTACTTGTTGATCTTTCTCCTGATCTAATTTTGAAATTTCTGCATTATATTTATGCTCTTGTTGTGTTAAGAATTCTTCCTTTTCCTTTAAAAGTCGGTGATAGGTATCAATAAACAGATCATGGTCATGATTCGAAATATGTTTGATCAAATCATTAGCAGCATCAAAGAAAAACCTATGGCCTTTAACAAACTCTATTAATTTATTTATTTTGTGTTCTCTGTTTTTATGTTCCATAATTGGCCTAATCATCAAACTCGAAGTAATATTAAGATTCTTAATCAATTCTTCTAAATCAGATGATAGAGTTTCTTGTTTATTAGAAATTTTATTATGTCTTTGAGGATTGAACACTTTGTTGTTTTCCCTTTCCTGTTGTGCCCTTGTCTTCAGTTTCTTAAACATAATCAAAACATCATCAATTGATTTCTTACAGTTAACAAAATTAATAAAATTGTCGTCAATGGCCGATTTCAATTCATTAGTTTGACTCTGTATGTTTCTTTCCAAAAATCCTAACGATTTAATAAGATCATCAATCGACGTATCTTGATGGACATTAGTTAAAAATTGTTGACTATTAAAGTTCTGTGATGAAATTAAATACTGACTAATTTGTGGATCACTCGTTGAAGAAATAATTCCTTTTGAAATCAATTCTTTAACAACATTGGTACCTCTCCCACGTAACGAATCTTCATAATCTTCATCATTATAATCATTCTGTGGATTATTATTGAGATCTGTAGTTGTATTAACCAATTTGTTCAATAAATCGAATTGTTCATCTGTTGTTAAATCACTGATTTCCTCGGCATTATTATTGCCGTGATTACTTATATCAAATTGATCTTTGGATCTTGCATTAACCGTTGAAATATTGTAAAACGATAATATATTTTGTTCACTATCATCATAATTTATCATTATGGGTTGTTTAATTGATTGATTAACCTATACTTCTAATAGTGTAGTTGATCAGTTTTAGGTTTGTTATTTATAGAGAGCTGGGTTGAACAGCTGGAATGACAATCGCGTTCTGAAAAATCATTAAAAAATGTCAATTATACTATGCAACTATACAAACTATTCATCTTTTATCATCTCCATAAACTATATTCCTGTTGTTGAGCTTCATCACCATCAACTCCAGATGAAACTGCAGCAACTGCAGCATTAGCTATTGATGTCGGATCAGTAGGATCCACATTTTCATTGTTTGATTGAGTGTTTGAGCGAGTACCATTCTGATAATGAGAACCTTGATCAGTCGAATTATGTAAATGCAAGGTGATATGAGGAGGTGGCGGAAGAGGCTGTTGATGGCTTTGCAGCTGTTGTGGTTGTTGGTGTTGGTGAGAAGAGAGCAAATGTTCGTCAGACCTAGCTTGTCCGACCAATCTCTGTCTGTTATAGTATTCTTCAATTAGACGCTGGATAACTGTTTGTAGAGGTAACTTTCTATGATCTTTGACTTCAGTTTTCATTTTTTCAAAGCCAACCTTGAAATCTGTTGCAATCCAATTTTCTTCTGAATTCAATTTTCTTTCATCATTTTTATGTTCTTCGTGATACAAATGAGCGATATAGTCCCAATCTATGCTTTCCAAGGTTTGGAAGCCCAATCTCTGTAATCTTTGAAATAACCACATCCTTGTATCGTCATTCATATACGAAGCTCTGATGGCTGACTCTCTTTTTACTAATTTATTCCATTTGTAACGACACTGGATACGTGATCTGACCCCGTTCATTCTTTCACTAACGATAGTCCAATTGATGGTTGCAGGCTTATCCTTGCCTGGACCTAGTTGTGACAACATATCGTTGACAATCTCTTTTAATTTTTTTTCTTCTTCTTCAGACCATTTATTCAAAACTCTATTGTCACCGCACTTAACATAATTTCTCCATCTATCCCTGCAATCTTCGGGCATACGACCCATTGTTTCTCCAATTTCTTTCCAGTTTCCTTCTTTGGTTGATGCTAGTTTTCTCAATAATTCATCGTCTTCTTTTGTCCATTTAGCTCTGACATCAAACACATGATATTGTCTTCTAACATGTTTATAAACTGAAGCACGGGATCTATATGGTAAAACTCTAGTCAAAGATTCCCAAAAATTGTCTTTTTTCCTTTCATTCGACCAAATTCTGTTACAAATATCTTGTCTGGTTAACTTATATAGGTGACAGTAACCTGTGATAAAATGATCGACTGCTGCAATTTCTTCCTGAGAAAAAATACGAGGCCCATTTCCACCAGTTTGAGGTAAGTTATTATACCAATTACAAGCTTGAGCTGAAGCCTCTTCAACCAAAGTTTCAACTGAGGTTAAATGATTAAACTTGGGCTTGCGCTGAATTGGAATTGGCTGGACATTATTGTTTGCAGCACTCGCATAGTTTATTAAGCTTTCATCAATCTTCTTCAACGACTTTCTATGTTTGGAAACTTGCTTATTTCTATTCAAGCTACCCGACAAGGACGAAGCAGCTTGTGCAAGTTGGTTGATCGCCCCTATTGACTCAGAACTTTGTCCTTGATTTTGAACAGCTGCAGTAGCAGCTGATATTACTTGTTGCGCTTGATGCACAGGCAAACCGTTCAAACTGTTATGAATGGAGCTAGATTCATGTTCATGCAAAGAACCGTTACCCAATTGCTTAGCTAACTCCCTAGCATCCATAATCGCCGCCTGGACCAACTGATCATGTTCAGTAGCGGAATCTAAGCCTGTTAGTTCAGGATCAATGTCATTATGGTTCTGTGTTGTATTATTAGTCTTCTTCTTCCTCTTCGGAGTCTTCTGTTGCTGTGCAAACTGGTTAAACTCGTCCGTATGGTTTTCTGAGATGTCCTCGTCCAAAAACCCTGTCCATTGGTTAAACTCATTGATATTGGAAATAATATCTTCATGCTGTAACTTCCTCTTGTTCTTCTTATTACCAGATGAATTTTCTTCTAGCGTGCCACCCACATATCTCATAACTGCCGCTTCAACCGCATCATTAAGCTGTTGATTCGTACTCTTGGAGTCCGATAATTCTCCGTCTGATTCGTCCCCACTTTCATCCTGGCTCTTGCCATCTCGTGTTTTGTTGCTTGCAATATTTATACTCTGTTCTTGTCCATGCTGATCAATGTCGTGCTCCTCGTCATCATCTTTAATTTTCGATCCTAACTGAAGAAGAGCCTGTGCTCCACCGATTTCTTGCTGGCCCTCCATAATCTACCTTATCCAACTATATAACGTTTTGCAACTGATTTGTTTACACTTCTGTAAAAGGGTTACCCGCTGTTTTGATGGATTAAGTAGGGTAACACTTAGTATTATGTTATGAATAGTAGTAGTTTGTTTCGTAAGAATTTTTTTTCTGTTGATTTCTTTGTGCTCACAATTACTGATGGATTCTGTAAATTACGCGTATGCAGCTTATGCCACTTAGTTCCTTCAGCTTTTTGAACACATACAACTATTGAATACAGATAGATAGGAAGTTATAATTCTTTAGTCCAAGTCTTAGTTAAATTTTAGACCAGTATTGCTAGCGGTTTGATTTTGAGTACATTCTTGATTGCTTCTGCATTAACTCACATTAGCTGCAAAACGATTACAGATTCTCTTAATATTTCGGAACATAAATATGTTGTAGTTGAATGGGTGAAGTTTATTCGTTCCGAAATTGAATTTTTTGAATTTTTGTTCTACTGGGACTTTACTACCTCTTATTACAGGAAAAGCACTATCTATATTTATGGAAACTCAGATGTGGTCGAAAAGTAATATGTGTTGAGTTCAGCCTGGTTCGGATCTTCAGCAAGCATACTTCAATACTGGTGATGAATGTTTAACTGCTGGAAGCCAGAAAGATACCGAATGCTTACACTCTTATAAATCTGCGAAATCCCTACCAGAGGGAGTTGTCACAATGGATGCAAAACTTGCTTGCTGTTGGGTGGGTACTGGTATGCAATGCTGGAGATAGCCATAGTGTTTTGAGTAACTCGAACAATCAGAAATGATCTCAATTGACTGGATATATTGCTTATTATCTAAGTCTGAGATTGAAGGATGCTGAATGCTTACTTTTTACGGAGGAACCACATTCCAGAAATGGTCATATAATTTGCTGCTATCGATTGACCATTTCTCAATATATGGCAAGTACATAAATGAAGAAAATACCCAAGGTCTAGTACCGGAGATAGTGACATAACTAGTTTGTTGATGGGTAGTCTTTCTTGTATTAAATATTGTAGGCACTTCAATGGTGCTATTGAGAGGTTGCGACAAAAACCAACTGGTCTAAATAGTTTTAGATTCTCTGACCTCGATCTCAATCCAAGGACCAACGATATCTCAGCTAATCATTTTCAGTGCTTATCACTAAGAGAGGCATTACGACATCGACAATGTTGAATCTTTATTTTTTAATTTCCTCTGTACTTTTTGTAATTTGAGAGGGTCGTTTGCTCGCTGGATTTGCCTTGTAGTACGTAACTTTACTACACTCACCTTAACGAAAACCTTTAAAAAAATATAACCCATTTTGTGTTGCCAACTAAGTACGTTATTCAAGTGATCAAGAAGTATTCCACGGGTATCATCATCTTCCAATCCTGTCAATGTTTCTTGAAAATCTCTTTGGAACCTGATTAGTGAGATGCAGAGACCTGAAACTTCTGGCTAGCCTCTTTCATACAAACCTACTAATTTTAACAAATTTTGGGATTCGCTCAAACTAAATGATTTTATAGTCGCTTGTACTATATTCCCTTCAGTTTCTATGTATCTTCAAGTATAATGGTAGGATTCGGTGAAGAACAAGTACTATTATACGAAAATGTTCTTTAGCCTGCACACAAAATGATTGTTTACCCATTACTCTTTATCAACATCTGAATCTCTTGATAATCAATACATATTAATAGAAGCTAATAAAGCTAATAAAGCTAAGATGGATAGCCCCAGCCCTAGGAGCCCTAGATCTAATGATCTTCAAGCTACACCTACAAGGCATAACTTAGATGAGCTCAAAAGATTGACCAAAGATGAGGTTGTCGAGAAAGTCTTGGAGCTTGAGCATGAATTAAACGAGTTCCAAGAGTCTAGTAAGGAGCTAGAACTAGCCTTAGAAGAGGAACTCCAAGAGTTGGAGCAAGCTAACTATGAACTTCGTAAAACACTTGAAGCTAGAGAAGAGGAGCTTAAGATTTCAAATAGAAAGGTTGTTCTGCTTACCAAAGAATTGAATGACATGGGTGACGATACTAGCAGTAAGATACGAGATTATGAAGAGCAGATTATTGCTTTAAAGCAACAGCTTGTCTCAGTGGAGATTGCTAACGATAATATGGAATCCAATGACAGAATGCTAACAAATAAGTTAGAGTTGGCTCATCAATTTAACAATGAACTATTAGAAAAGGTAGCTATAATAGAAAATGACTTTGACAGAGGGAAAAAGGAGGGAATTGAAAAGCAGTTGTATATAAGCAATTACCAAAACCAAGTTAAAGATTTAAATGAAAAGATAGCGAACTTGGAAATCAAATTAAAGTTTTATGAGAATAACGAGATTGAAAGCCTGTTTTTAAGTATGAAAGATATTTTAAATGCGGGACCACCATCTTCAACAAATATCTATAAGCTTAGTAAAGGTAATAGTAATATGAAAAAATCAGATTCCTTAAAGAAGTTACATGATTTAACTACAAAATCGGAGAACATGTCTAAAAAAGTCCAAAACTTAAAGAGTTCATTTTACAAGCTGAGCTCTTCTTCAATCAAAAATTTGAAATCCCCATCTACTACACAATTATCTAAGGATCCGTTTGCAACTGTTTCCAGATCACAACAAAGATCATTGAGCATAAGGAGTAGGTCAACAAGCACAACTAATAAAGAAAATATTGAACCGAAAACTAAAAAAATTCCTCCATCACCTTCAATATTTGATCTTTCCACCCAAATAAAGCCTCATGCGCATCCAAATAATTCTCATAGCGCAATAATAATCAAATCTGCTATGAAACATGAGCAACATCAAAAACATCCGTCATTAGCAAATCCGCTTCCATCATTAGCTACAATTGATGGTTCTCCTAGTCCTGGAAATATTATTGATCTTAATGAATCCATCAATAAACACCATACTAAGAGGAAAAGTCGTAGGGGTAATTTATTTGAATCATTTAAATCTATTACTATAGGGTAACATTTAGATATAATGGCAAATATACAATGTATTATATGTAAGTTTAAATATGTCAAAGTGTCCTTTTTTTGTAAATTGAATGCAGTTCAAATCCTTATTGTATCATAACTTCATTTCCTCTGCAATATTATTATCTGAAAATCCTCATCTGGTTGTAGAACTAGGAATCCGGTATTCAATAACATTCATTGTACCAAGGATAATGATTGGGAAGACACAGAGTATTAGGTAATTCTTATATTTTCACAAATTAAAATAATGCATAAAGTTCCCTAAGTCCCTACTCAGAAATTAAGGAATCCGCTCCATCATGAAGCCTCAGTTCTTCGATTTCATCAACTTACTTGAGTAAAAATTGAAATGGTTAATCTTTATTCTGTAGGTCCAAAAATTAACGGGATCCAAAAGCCTCTTTCCGTTAAATATTTGGAATTTCAATATTTGGAATCATTAACCAATTCTGAATGTCATCTCTATACAGCTTCCTATATTGAAAGCATGCGTTTGTTTGATTTTGCAACCATGATCGTCGTCCGTCATACATAGAAAAGCTAAAAAAGATCCATTTTTTCTCCCCTCAGAAGCCAGTTGAAGGTGCTACCTTAAAAATAGCAAAGGAAAAGCTCTTCCCTTGCTGAATATTATTCTTTATAGGCCTTAAATAAGAAGTCATTAACAGTACTTTTTGACTGCGAATGGTCAAAAATCGAGTTCAACTCGATGAACAAGGGAAATGCTAAACAACAAATATATCAACAAGTAATAAAGACGTTTAACTATCTGAATATAACTAATCTAACTACTTAAAATCCTAACTTTTACTTACCAGTTATAATAATAACATGATAGTGAACATGATTACAATTGAAGTCTTGTGAAACTGCTGAATTAACTTTATGATTTCTTCTACTTGTAGGTAATTTTTAGGTTTCGACTGCTCTTAGTCCAAAAATAGATAAATAATGATGGTTTCTAAAGGCTCTTGTCAATTAAAGTGTCCTATTTATTGAAATCTTATACTTTCATCAATAGGTATAAGTCTATATTAAATGAAGGTTACCCGCATTCTTGGAGGAATATCAAACGCTTTGCTATTACTAGTGTATCATAATATAGTATACTAACTGGTATGAATGGTAGTAAATGTCAGTTCCAAAACAACTATATTCGCTAAGGGGCCATTTAAATGAAATAACTTGTACAGAACTATTTTATTTGCCTGGAGATAGACTACCATCTTTGATTAGTAGTGATGCTAAAGGTTGGATAATATGGTGGGATATGAGTAGGAAGAGACCTTTTGGGACTTGGAAAGGGCATGATTCAAATATAATAAGTATAAAACAATTAGAAAATGGCTATTTATTAACACACTCTAAAGATTCAGAGATTAGAATATGGGATATTTTAAATTTTAAAGATTTCAACACATCGCTACCTAGGCTAGATTTTAACGATACGAGGTATTTTAACGTCAATGAAACCAATGAGTTAAGTTTGCTGAAAAAAAGTTTATTAAGAGAATATCCTATACCAAAATTTGTGTCAATTCCTGTTAATTCATTAAATTTTTGTAACATTGACTACCTAAATAGTTATTTGATTACTCCATCAACACAAAGTTCGAATAATTTTGACATTTATTCAATATTCAATGTAGCACAAACGAATGAATCTATGGATTCACAGCTAAACTTAAAAAGGGTAGTTACCAATTATGATCCTTGGAAATTATATAGAAAAACCGTCAATAAAAAGGATGGTATTGATGATGAAATTAATACTGAACTGAATGATATTTTAAAGAGAGATAAATTTGGAATAATGATGAAAATTCTATTTGTTAAAGAAGACTTATTCTTTATTGGTTATGAGTCTGGCCATGTGTTAGGATTTAATATCGATTTCAAAACTACTAGTACTGTAACAGAATCTCTACCCAGTAGGTCCTGTTCATCGAAATCAAAATCAGGATTACCAAATTTGTTTGCTCTGTCAAATTCATCAAAGCCTACAATTAATAGAACAATTATAAATAAAGATCATAAAATCAAGCTAATCTATATAAATGCAGCACATTCTCCAAATCCAATAATAACGTTAAATATCCATGAGAATCAGTTAATTTCTGGCTCAACAAACAAAAAAATTGTGGTTCATGATTATTCAACTAACGAACAGCAAGAGATTAAGTTATCAAATTCTGGAATTCAATCCATTCAAAATTTAAATAATCTAGTAATTATTGGATTTTGGAATGGATTGATAAAAGGATATGAATTTGACACATTTAATGAATTATTTAAAATAAGCAAAAAACTACCGATTATTGAAACAACAGAATCAAATATTGGTAATCAAGATGAAAACAAATTTATAAATGATAGATTAAGATTATGTACCATTAAATTGATGAACGCATTACAAGTCACTAGTAAGACTTCAACTTTTAAATCGATGGTTAAATCAAAAAGAAATATTATGAATAGAAATTTATTAATCACAGGTTACGAAGATGGTTCAATTGTAGTCTATGAAATTTAGACTACGTTAGTAACTTTCAACTTAATTTATTGAAATATATGCATATATATATATAGAAACTTTTTTTTGCCTAAAGGACATTATCTAAACAATGTTTAGAGTAATGATAAAAAAAAATATGAACTAATTTTGTTATGGGTACCCAATTATATATTTAATGCTAAATTCAAATTATTATTCTCAAAGTTTTGTGAGTTCCTTCGATTATATTGGTTGTAGTTATTTCCTCCATACATTGACCTTCTTTTGGACTTGTTACTATTATTACTACTATTCCTATATCTGTAATTGTTATTGTTATTGTTATTGTTATTATTATGATTATGACCAATGTTGGAACTTTTATTATTGGAACCATTGTTATGTTGGTTAATATATTGATAATTGTCATATGTATTATCAGAATTTGATGGAGGAGTTGGGGTCCTAGATTTAGAATCTAGGTAGCTATTTCTATTTGATTGACTATTTCCTCTTTTAGTTACATTTAATTGGGGTTGAGATGTTGGGGTATTAATATTACTAAAATCAATTGAACTCTTTGAATCAAACCTCATTGAATTTCTCTTGTTTTTCCTTCTCTTGGATTGGATAGTGTTATTTCTCGAAAGTGATTTTGTAGTTACATTGTTTGCTGTTGGTGTTGATTCATTTGGATCTGGAGAATTTATTAAAGTTGCCTCTTCGTCAAATGAGGAATTTGATAACGTTTCATTTGATTCATTCAACAAATCATCTAAATCGATTTCAAAATTTTCATGAGTGGTCAATTTCATTTGCAAATCAGGTTGCTTTGTAACCAACAACCGTATAGTTTCAATATTGTCTTGCAAAATAATTTTCGACTCTTGACCATGTAACTTAGCTGCTTTCGCTAATTTGGCTAATAACTCTAAGATTGTCTTATTCTTGTTAACATATAAATTATCCATTGTCTTCCGTTTGTTAGTCAAACTATCTAACAACGTGTCAATATCTTTATCATTATTCGATAATTTCTTCGCCAAACTCTCAAACCTCTCTAAGTTCTCCTTCTTATACTTTTCAAACTGTAATGTCAAATTATTCAATTCCTTTTGGTAATGTTTTTTATATTCAACTTGTGAAGCAATCAAAGCATCATATGCAATCTTTAGCCTTTCATACTCAGCAGTTGATGACGCCGATGATTCCTGTAAATTCTCACATCGGATCTTCATGTTCTTGTTACTCAATTTCAACGTCTCATTGGTCGAACACAACTCGTTATACTGATCTTCCAAGTCATTAATTCTTCTTTCTTTCCTCTTCAACAATGCATTGATCATATCATTCTCATGCTTAGCATTGGCTAGCTGGTCCACAAATGACTCATTCTTCTTGGCAACTAAACCGTATTTCTTCTTATAATCGCCATGGGCAAACTTAACTGATTCCAACTCGTCCTTCAACGAGTCTATTTGTGAGTGTAAAGAGTCGATAACTCTTGAAGTTGGCTTATGTTTAATATCGCTATTTTCTTCCATTATTTTCAAAAATTAGAACAAAATACAAACGAAAGATATAAGATATATATTACTTTTAAGAAAATAGATATCTCTGTCGTTAATCTAAAATTATTGTTTAAAAAATTAGACGGTAGTTGACTACTTTTTTAGAACGGCCCTAATGTTCACCTATCATGGATTCATCTCTGTTTACGTTAAATTGTAAACAAACAAATGCGACATTTTATACAACTAGCGACATTGTAGGTAATTTGGACGACATTTTTGTATGAAGCAGAGTAGTAAAAAAGAAAAAGGTCGTACCCGGATTCGAACCGGGGTTGTTTGGATCAAAACCAAAAGTGATAACCACTACACTATACAACCTACTGATATTTGCTATAATGCAACCTATTAATATGTCGTCTTTTGTAGAGGTAAATGCACAAGAGATAATGCAGACCAATGAAGCTAGAATAGAAGCAATAATGGCAGTAGAGACAGAAGTAGCAACTGCTTTCTCTCAGCCGAATGGTTGAGTGATAACCAATCTCTGTTCGATAGCTGCTGTAGAAATATGACTTCAGATATTTGTCTTCAACCACTCTATAAGCGGCAGTTTTATAACAAATTCGTTTTGTCGAAGGATTATAGTATCCAACAGCTAGTTTATCGTATGTCAACAGGGTTCTGATAGCAAAAATACGATAGTCTACTGGTTAGTGGTCAATATTTCGCGCAGCTTTCTGTTGCAGCTGCAACGTCCCACACTGATCTTACGCTGAAGGCTTCTAAGTGGTTTCTGCGAATGAATTGAGGTCATTAGGAAGACCAATCTGCTCATTTACTTGTTTCTGTGCTTAAATTAATAAGCAATCAGCATATGCAGCCGTTGTTGAAAATTTAGATCTCCCATGATGTTCGCAGTTGCGTGGGGTGCTGACAATAAGTGTACAATTATATTGTGTTTGTAAATATGTCGGGCCATTGGCTGAAAATGATGAAAACTGGCAATAAAGTCTGTAGGCTGGTCCCACAGTGTTCCTATTTGATTATTTGGAAGATATATTCTTTGTTGTACAGCCATCGTTTTTGTTCTTTAATACAGCAGTTACAATGACGGCAAAGTTATCTTTATATCATGCTGTCACCAAGGTAATTAACAAAGCAAAAACCATTCTTACCGTTATCGGCGTTTGCATTCATTCCAAATCTTGAAATATTTAGTTGCAACACTTATAAGATTTAATTCAATCTTTTGTATAGCTTCTTTCGTAATATTCTATGATTGGAACTTACTGATGACTAGTGTTACCAGTTCCCAACGTCTTCGTAATCACCGTGGACTGGTCCTTTAGTTCGTTTAGTTCGCTTATATATATTGAAAGAACTCTCCCAAATAGAACTTTATAACACAGTAAAGAAAATGATCTGATCAAATAGGTTCCGTTATACATGTTTAGCCGGTTGCCAGATTTTGCAATCACATCAAATAGCCTTACATGAGATTTCTTTACGTTCTACATTCCAAACATTTATACTTAAATGTTAAATTTGAATACCAATAATTAGAAAACAATTCTATGCAACGAACTATTTATTAAATCATCTCCTTCCTGTTTGTTTACATTTATTTTCTCTTTTTATTTGGCTGATCATCTGTATCACCAAGTGATCGTTTCTTATCGCTGGCATCTTCCTCATCGCTGATATCTAACTCTTCGCCCTCTGAGCTGTCATCATCCTCATCATCATACTCTTCGTTTCCTGGTAATGCCTCAGTATAATATTTAACTGCATAAGGAAACAAATCGTCAATTATTAATCTAGTCAAATCTTCACCGTTTCTAAACTCTTTTCCTGGCTTTTCACCGGTCCAATTGAACCAAGCAAAAAATGACTTCATTCCCTGTCTGTAATTTTTTTTAACTTCTTTCGACATTTCCTTACCTTTATTTTTCTCTTTGATCACAGTCGGATTTATATAGTCTAATTCTCCTGGCCATATAGCCTCCACTGGTTTTGATATTATTTTCTCCTCACCATTTTCGATAATAGTTTCAAAATATTTGGTCACCTCTTGGTTAGGTACTAAAAGGCCGTCTGAATCATCCTTAAAGGATATTGTAATCGAAAAATCCCGATGGTTCTTCAACTCGCTGACATCGGCATCTGCAACCTTATAGTGAACATAAATATCATTAATCATCTCTAAATATTTTAAATCTTCAACACTGACATACTCTGAAAAATCATCATTTTCAGCTAATACAATATACCAAAACTTTGGAATCTTCTTTAAAATGTTCCTACGATTCTCATAAATTTTTTGAGTCTTTTTAATTCTATAAATCTCAGCTTCTTTTTCAGCTTCATCCATTTCTTTTTCACATTCTGCTAGGCCGATCAAGCATTTTTCAAGCAATTGCGATTCTTCGTCTAACATTATACTTGTTGCTGTTGTTGCTGTCGCTGTTTAAAGTGAAGACATCCTTAACAAGGAGATTCGGTGAAAAATTACCAAGATTAATATTACGAGCCCTTCTTCATTATGATTCTTATATAATGCTGAAACTTATTCCATAATATAAAATTGTAGCCCTTATAATTATTAGCAGACTTCTAATCCTATTGGCTCTTGCAAACTTTAGTATCTTAGAGGTGAATGTCATTAATCATACAAGACAAGAAGAGCCTAATAAATTTCAAGACATGCTTCGGGAGAATGATATAATTTCCAAAGTTTTATTAACAATCGATCAATACAAAGGTAGCTTAAATCAATTCAAAAATGCCATAGTTGATAACGAATATAGTCTGTTAAATTGCAAACACTTTAGCAAAACGTTGGTTTGGAAAGTTTGTTTGATTGCAGATAGTTTGAATATCCAGACCTGGGATACAAAGTTGAGTAATGCAAGAGTAGTTTATCACCAGTTGGTTAAGCGAGACGATATGGCTATTCCATGGTGGGGGTTAGAGAAGGACAGCGTCTTTTATCAGGACAAGGATCAGTGTAGAAAGCCAAATATTAGAAAAAGGGCATCCATTAGGCGGTCAGGTACTTTGAAGAAAAATGTTTTGCCTAGAATAAGTAACGTCGATGATCCATTACGCAGCCCAAGTATATCCCCAACAAGCACACCCTCAGAGGGATATACTAGCACTGGTGAGGACTTGGAATTACTTGAAGCGATTATATTAGACATAGATAGATTATTTCCGGGAGAGGATTTTTTTCACTCTTCAAACCCATCATCGTTAGCATCCAAAAAACAACTAATTGAAGTCTTGTATGTGTGGTCGAAATGCAATCCTCAAGTGGGCTATAAGCAGGGAATTCATGAAATATTGGGATTAATTTACATTAATTTGTACAAAGAGTCGATTCCCATACCAAGTACAAACACAATTTCTACTGATGATTTGAGGATTCTTAGCCTCTACGATTTCCATTATTTGTGTCATGATTTGTTTACCCTCTTTAACAAGTTTATGGTCCAGAGTGGTGTTATTGCCAACTTTTATGAAAGCGAGTCAATATTATGGAAATCAATTGAAAACTTTAACATCAACTTAATGAAAATCGACCAATTGATCCATTATAACTTGATTAATAAATTAAAATTGGAGTCTCAACTATGGATCATACGGTACTTAAGATTATTATTATTAAGAGAACTAGGCAGTGATCTAGACACTATTAGTTTGTTGTGGGATAAACTAATTGCAATTCGGCTAACTAATCACACAGGTAATTCTATAACCGCTATTCCTGATATTATCATCTTCATGATTATCGTTCTATTAATACAAATAAAAACAGATCTAATAACTTGTGACTTCAGCGAAAGTTTGTCATTACTTTTGCATTACCCAATTGCATCCAAATTTTCCAATGAATCTAAAAGTGAGTTTATTTCCAACTTGTTCAGAGATGCTGTAAAATTGTACGAAAGGAAAGATAATGACTTAAAGTTATATGAGTATGGTATCACACTAAATAAAAAATTTAGCCCAAATTTAAAAATCACTATGTCCTACAATGGGTCTGCTAGAAATAGCAATGAGTCAAGTATTTCAAATAGTCCGTCTCCATCGGTTGCATCTTCCAGTTCTAGATCTGTTGAGTCAAAAGCTGAGAAGATGAAATTTGAAAAGCTCCGATTAGAGATGAGGTTAAAGAAGAAAGCTCAACTGCTAATGAGATCATAGCTAACAATCTATAGAAATAAATATATGTATAGGTAAATTAAGTAAATGTCTTATCTTCAGCTATAATCTTAAAAATCAAAGTTGTGCACTGAACCATTTTCGGCGATGAAATTTACTTGCAAGATAAAAAAACATAAACAGATTTTCCTTTTTTAAAGCATCTTTGTTTCTTAAAGAATAGATATATCTAACAGGTAAGGATGGGCAAAAGAAAGTCTTCGGCTAAACCACAAAAGAAAATCAAGCAAAAATTAGACATTACCTTCTCGTGTCTATTTTGTAATCATGAAAAATCAGTCATTTGCACATTAGATAAGAAGAATTCATTAGGTGAATTACATTGTAAAATATGTGGGCAGTCATTCCAAACAGCTATACATTCATTATCGCAACCAGTTGATATATATTCTGACTGGATCGATGCGTGTGAAGATTTAGCAGAAGAAGCAGAAACCAAGGGAGAGAACAAAGATATGAAGAATGAGGAGGAATATAGTGATGATGAGTATGGAAATTCAGGAAAGAATAAGGATATAACTCTTGACTCCGAGGATGATGATTATTAATCATAAACGAAACAAGTTCCAATTGCTAATTTTTAATGACAATCTACTGGTTAGTGCATCTTATGTTTGTATGAATTTCAAATAAAATATATCATCGAACTGAATGTATAAGTAGCTAAAACAAAGTAAATATATATAAACATAAGAATATTATAAAAATCAAATAAATTATTCTTTAAAACTGACGTAATAAAAAGTGTCTATTCAATAGGAAGAAAAGAGAACTGAAGTGGTTTATTGTAATTTAGTAAGAGAATTCAAAACTTGATCATAAGCTTGACTGATTGCTTCACTGATGGCGTTCTGGTCAGACTCAATTTGTGATTCAGAAGCATTCTCTTTTGACTCTGCTTGATGGTTTGGTTGTTGTGACTTGTCTATTAGATGCTCCTCCAGATCGGTATGAATAAGTTTTGGTGCATTTTTGTCATTTAATCCATTTAAGCTAGCTAATTCTTTTATTTTTTCCTTTATTTCATCAATATCTAGAATTTCACTATATCCAACATTTGTCCCCTCTTTATGTTTTAAATTAAATAATGTTTCAAGTGACATTCCTCGTTCTTTCAAATTACCTAAAAAATCAATAATTTTATCGAGGTCACCAAAATCAATGTTTAATAGTTTTTTACGAATCTCTTCACCTGACAAGCCCGATAAGAAATGGGTCTCATTTTCGGCACTTGGATGATGAAAATTATGTAATTTCAGCAACTTCAAAATTGAGCCTTCTTGCCTATCTAAATTTGTTAAATTTGATTTTGAACTTGACCTGGACATTGATAGTGGGGATTTACTTGGTGGAAAATTTGGCGGCTGTACAACTAAACCGTCACTTGCTACGTCCTTAAGTTCATGTTGTGTATGTTCTAAAATGTATTTATTCCTTTCATCTTCTCCTCCCAAGGTTAACAATAATGACGAATGATTTTTCAGATCATCTTGGTCAACCAACGAACTATCTATCAACTGTAAACCTTTTTCAATTGAAGAATCAATGAACAAAAATCTGATTAAGGTTTCTTTACCTTCTAGGTTTAGTTCATTCTTTAGTTGTAATTTTAATAATTCATTTATGGTTTCTTTCAATTCTTGACGGATTTTACTTGCCTTATTAACAAACGCCTTAATTTCAGGTGATTTTAAATCTAGTTTATGTGTTACTTTCATTGATAATATATTGCTCAATTGTTCGGTTAATGATACTGAATTGTTATTGCTATCACTGGTAACTTCTTGCTTCTCTTCTGGATTTGAACAATTTTTCGTTGTCGAAGAATACAAAAGCCTTTCCATGTTTCTCATAGTATACAAACCAATTCTTTCCTTGAACACATCAGGGAAATTATCAATATCACAATCTAAGGTAATTAAGGTTTTAGAACTTTTTAAAGCTTGGATTAAAGCTGCACCGGCTGTTAAATCAATTTTATTTCCTAGTAATGAAAAATAACCTAAATTCTTGCAAAATGGTATAACTTTAGCAATGGAAAGTAATGAACTAGTGCTCAAGTTATTATTCTCCAAATGCAATCTGATTAATTTTGGGAATAATGGAAATTTGGAAGTGAAATATGATATTATAGACGATTCATTTAAAGAATTGTCTTTGGATGATCCCGATGATGATAAATTTAATGATTCAGTACTTGAAATTTCTAAGTCTATCGAACTAACGGAGTCATCAGAGATAGACTTCAATGTATTAGTTGTTAAGGTACCAAAAAGTCTGGGATTATTAGATAAATCTAAATATCTCAATGAAGGATACTTCATCAAGACGCTTTCAAATACTTCTTTAAAAGTATCTGAAAATCTTAGATTGGTTGCATTCAAGCTGAGAAAAGATAAGGATGAATTAAGAATCTTCTTTTCAAAGCGATTGTCTTTCGTAATATCTAGAATAGCATTTAAAAACTGTAATGACAGGAAATCATTGTAACCAAGATCAAGTCCCCGTACAAAATCATTAAATAACCAATGATCAACAACAATTTTAACTTGTTTAACAGACAAATGGTTATATGCTAGACCCAATTTATTAGTTCTTATCAGTACCGCAAACTTAATGAACTTCTCAAAAATGTCTAGATCATTTATACCACAACCAGTCAAAATTAATTCTTCAATACCACCTCTTGCAATTAAGGTAGCAGTGAAAAGTGACCAGTCCATATCCGATCTATTATCCTTATTACAAACCATTCTTTTAATTTCTTCTTCTTTCTTTGAGTCATTTGAGTTTGATGGTTTCTTTTTCTTCTTTCTCAAGACATTGACAGACAAAGATGGACACTGAGTTATGTCTAATTTATTTAAAACTGTATTTCTTGATAAGAACCAACAAAAAAGTGACCAACCTTCATGACTAATTGGTGTATTTCGAAAACTTAATTTTTGTAATTGCTTCTTAGCACTCATAGCGGATAACAAAATTTTAAATTGTTCTATTGATAAATTCACACCATCTAATGAAATGCAAATAATTGGAGCAATTCTTATGAAGTCCGCAAATGTTTGAATCTCAACCATTGTTGGATTTGCGTTTCTTAATTGTAACATTGGTAATGGAGCCATTGACCCCTTTGGAATTTGTTTCAAAATGGCTGGAATGGGAAGAATCTCTCGCAAATGACAACATCTGGTATACATCAAGTCAAGAGCCATTTTTTGAATTGGTACACTATAACTATGTTTTTGATGCGCTATCATCGGCTTATCGATTTCTATCAACTTAGCACGTTTGTCTATCGCAGTATCTTCTTCATCATATTCATTATTTTCATTATTTTTATCATCTACTTCTTTTTCTTCATCCTTGATTTCATTCTTACCATCTCCTCGTGGCTTTATGAAACCTAAAGTACCAGTACCACCAACCACTATACCTCCACCTTGACCCATTTGCGATTTTTCAATTGCCACCTTATCTGCTTCCGTCAAGGGATTTATTCGCAAAACCCCATTTGGTAGTACTTCAACATTACCCTTTCTTGGGTTTCGTGAAGGAATTTGCTGAGGTGGATCGATCAAAAATGTCAGCAGATGAAATGCAACTCTTTTTAAAGGTTTCAAGCCTTTAAACTCTGGCAATGTATCAGACAGCGGGGGCAGTGAAGAGTTTGGAACTGAAGACGATATTGATGACATTGATTCTGATGAGCGACGATTTTTTTCAACTGGATTTGGAGTATTTATGCTACGTCTCCTTAAAAATGAAAATTTACTTGCCGATGATTGAGGATCTGGATATGATGTTGCAATATTTTTACTATAGTTGGCATTATCATAACCATTTACTAAGGCGCTAGGTAATGGAGTGTCTTTTGAATTTGCTGATGATAATTTGTCCTCGTAATATTTTGCGACTGATGAAACTGATGATTTTCTTGAAGATGAGTTACGACGTAAACATTTTTGTTGATAAAATTTTATATATTCATCTAATCTTGGATCTGATGACTGATTTGTATAACTTGGAGTTGACATAGTTCTTGTCAATCTGAAGGAAGATGAAGGCAATTCGCTTTCAGAATTATGTACCTCTTGAATGCCATGCTCTTTCTGTGTGTGTCCTTCAATATTATTGCTTGCTATCTTCTTCAATTTTAAATCAAAATTTTCTTTAAAAATCGGTTTTTGAATAGGTGCAGATTGGATTGGTGGATGTGGTTCTTCCACCGTGTTTTTACGTGATAATTTATCTTTTATTCTAGAAAAAAATCCTCCTCCTGAGCTGCTTCCATTACTATTAACGCTAGAAATACTGCTTCCTCTCCTCACTATTGGAGAACTATAAGCTTGAGAATGTTGTAATGCTGAATGCGTTGGGGATTTGGAAGGGGACGCAATTTCCTCTTGGATTGGAGCAACAGAGGGTTTGGTTTTGTTTGCATTCTTATCATTTGTATTAGAAATGTTCGTAGTCAAATGTGATGATACACAAAAAAGTGGCGAGTTAGAGCCTATGTTAGTTGCATCGATACTCTTATCTTTATTATCATCTTTATCTTCTTCCCTTTCTATTGTCATAGGTGGCGCTGCAGAAATGTTAGAATCCCTCAAAAACCAATCAACATCAGTATTCTTGACACCCTTCAAGTATGTGTTGGTATCTTGCTCTAAAATATCTCTAATGGCTCCCAAATCAAAACCATTAAAATGATTTCCCAGTGAAGATTGTTTATCCCCGGACGACATAATCCGTATTTATATAACGATGTGCTTATAGTTTATAATCTGATACCTTTTTTAAAAGTTTTCTTCGTTGTACTAGACTGGGCTATACTATCTCGATTGCTACTTCTTCAATTTGAATAGATATAGTAGCCTAGCCTATATTAGAATTGAAGAGTAGTCTTTAAATGTTTAAAGTTCAGTATTATCAATAATCAGATGACTACTCTTTTGGGAAATTAGTGATCATCTTCGCACTTCCACAGCTTAAACATTAAAACTATCCGGCCGATCAGTTAACCGTCAATGTGAAAGATAGGCTAATAGCATCAATAAAATCGTAATTTGTCTTTTGAACTGTAAACAACCAGCTAGAGCAACATTTGTTTAGTTGCCTAGTCGATTTTTGGATTCCGTCTTAAATGTGACCATTGTCAATGGATAGCCGCCCATCTCTTTGTCTAATAGAAACACATACTTCCTTTATAGATATGTAGATATATAGGGAAAAAATTGGTTTTACAACATCCAACGACTTGAATAATGTTGAATCTGCTGCGCTTGTTTTCTCTGATAAGCTAAACTCTTGTAAACTGTTCATTCAAAGAGCAGCTTTATCAATCTGTAGTTCCAAAAATATGGTAGCAGATAATAAAAATGACGAATTGCATTAGGTGTATGGGTATCATAGATATACATTCCATACTCAATATATTTATCCTCTATTTACGATATAAAGCATTCCTATAACCATTTCCCAATAAAATGTACCACACATTCTTTTGCAACATCCTGAGAGGCGAGATAATCCAGAATATTATCTAGCGTTAAAAATGGCAACATCAATTTCACAAGTAGTCAACGGCCCACGTAAGCAAACAAATTTTAAGATAAACTCCGTATAAATAGTATGAAGAGTGGATTTCTCACAATATCAAATATCTAAAGGTATCAAATAGCACGAAGCTGGTTTTATAGTTTGTGCATCTCAGAATATATGTTTATACAGTTTTAAATCAAGATATTGCCGAACAAGGTGCTTCAAGGAGCTTATATACAGCTAGTAGATGTAAGAATATGGCAATCGTAGCCTTAGCGTTTACTAAATGATCTTCGTAACTTGCACTCTTTGGCGGTAATAATTGATACATATATTTGATGTGTAAAGACATCAATAATCAAACTTATATTGCAGAAGATTAATTTATATTGTTTTATGGTTCACCTTTGCTGGGGACAATTATTTGCCAAATTAAGGGTAATCATTATCTCCTTTGCTTCAAACATTCACTTTCTTATTACTATTCAATTTAACTTTAAGCAATATCACTGTCGCTATGAAGATCTTGACGATTAATGTTCTTAAGCTTGCTTAAGGGAAACATATTAAATCTTGATATTATGTGGGAGCATTGTTTAGATTGTAATTCAAACTTAAATACCCTGACTACATTCTTAAAATAAATTTAATGCTAAAATGATGATAAGAAATTAATTATATTTATATACCCACTCAAAACTTTAATAGCATGTGGTTACATATCGTCCGAAAATGATAGTTATTAGAAGAAAAACAAACTTGTGATAGGTGCAAAATTTTTCCAAATTGTATTCTTCATAAACAACTTTAAGCTGAGAAACCTTTCAAAAAGATTCTTTACGATAATTATGTTATTTTCATAAATTTGGAATAATACTAGTTGAGGGCACATTCATAATAACAAATTACTTGTGTATATAAAAAGTACTCAAATCAGAAAATAGAAAAAAACGACAACTGCAGGACTCGAACCTGCGCGGGCAAAGCCCAAAAGATTTCTAATCTTTCTCCTTAACCACTCGGACAAGTTGCCAACTTGTTGTGTTACTGTTTGGCATCTCAAATAGTAAATCTGATCTATATCTTTTATGATACTTTTCTTTAACAATCACAGTTAGAAATGTGATCTATCATATGTGTTACCTTTAGCTAACTATATATAGTAAGGGATTTCTCCCTAAATCCCTGTTTATATCGCCATCTTAAATAGAGGTTATTTTGCTAACGTAACCTTTTAAGGTCAATTATTCATTATTAGAGTACACAACTCTAACATGTTTGTAAGGGTATGGCAGTGGCTATATAAGTAGTATCAGGTAAATAAGCTTTAGTGATATTCCAAATATAGGTTGAAAGGGATGTCACCCAATGGCATGGATGACCTAATGGATACGTCGAAGACGAGTTACAGGGGTATAAAAGGGAATATAATTGCTCTAACTCGAAGAAAAGGAAAAGGACAGTTGGGTCCTGGAAGTAGCTAGATAGTAGTAATTAGTTAGTTATACAAGTGTTATTGAAGTAGTGAGCCGTTCCACTGCTAAGTCTTTATGAGAATTACTACATTTAGATCCAGAACCCTAACAGTGTTACATTTCAGTTGATTTATAAATAATGAAGATAACATTTTCGAGGCTATCTTCATTATATTTTTAACAATAAGGAGTAAAAAAAAGATGCAAATATATTTTTATCTACTTATTGTAATGACACTTAGAATGGATAGCAAGAATAGTCTCTATAAGCTGACCAGTTGTGTTTAGTAGGATACATGGGTTTATAAAGTATATGTTTCATTCTACTTAATTAGCTAAATCAGGAAATTTTTTAGTTCCAGCATGTTTCAGATCTAAAGTATTTTTTTTAACACACTAAAATTACGCAGTTGCGAAATGTTAACGAGGTTGATTAAAAAGCAGACCCATTCCCACTTTTAAAAATATATAATATCGATTCAGTTTGTCGTTTTACACCTGGTTGCTCTAATTCTCCCACTATCTTATTCCCAAATGCCAAAAACAAGATTTATTCCTGAACAAAAAACCAGAAAAGTTGTATTTAATATTTCGCAGAATTTTGAAATTATAGAAATTTTAGGTGAAGGCGCTTATGGAATAGTGTGTTTGGCTATTCATAAACCAACTGGAATTAAAGTTGCTATAAAAAAGATAGAACCGTTTGAAAAGCCATTATTTTGTTTAAGAACTTTAAGAGAGATTAAATTATTAGAAAAGTTCAAAAGGCATGAAAATATAGTTTCATTGTATGACATTCAAAAACCACTTGATTTTGAAAATTTTAACGAGGTCTATTTAATCCAAGAGTTCATGCCTAGTGATTTACATAAGGTAATACTTACTCAAATATTAACTGATGATCATATTCAATATTTCATATATCAAATTTTGAGGGGATTAAAATTAATTCATAGTGCAAATGTCATTCATAGAGATTTAAAGCCATCAAATATCTTGGTTAATGGCAACTGTGATTTAAAAATTTGTGATTTTGGTTTAGCAAGGCTCAATACTTCTAAGGATAAACATCTTAGTGAAAAGTCTGGTCTTGTTTCGGGTATATCCATGTTGACTGAATATGTCGCAACAAGATGGTACAGAGCTCCTGAAATTATGCTAACATCTTCTCAATATTCTACTGCTATTGATGTGTGGTCAGTTGGATGTATCTTAGCAGAATTATTTACTTGTACACCTCTATTTCCTGGTAATGATTATAGGCATCAGTTAATCTTAATTTTCCAATTATTAGGCACCCCTGTGGGATCAGATTTTAAAAGTATCAAATCAAATAGGGCCAAAGATTATCTTAAAACCTTACCTTATTATAGCCCACTAGATTTTGAAGAAGTATTTAACAAACATCCCAATAGAGTTAGAAGATACAAAGGTGAACCAATAAATCCTTTAGGTCTTGATTTATTGGAAAAATTGTTAGTATTTGATCCTAATAAAAGAATTACAGTCGATGAAGCGTTATGCCATCCTTATCTTTCGGTTTATCATGATTCAAATGATGAACCAACTACCAGTCCAATATCTTATGAGGAATTTGATTTTGATAAAAGTAAAGATAAATTGAATATTCTAGAATTAAAGAGAGAACTATTTAACAAAATTATGGGCTTTAAGAACTAATATCATTTGAAAGATTCAATCTTTGCTCGAGTTTTTTTCTTCTGCCTTTATCTCAACTATTATGTTTTATGATATTATATAATGATTAAACAAATTACGTTCCATTAGTATTTTAAGAATTATGTAGATGTATAAAAATTAAAGTTCATATGTATAATACTGGTAACCTTGGTAAATTACTAGAATGATAATTATCCATTTTAAAAGACTGAAGAAAAATTTCAAAGATCTTGAATGAACTACTTATTTAATGCATCAGTATTACTAATAATTGAAGTGATGATTGGGTACGGTCTCAATATAAGACACGAGAGCTGTGTCTTATATTCTATGAATCTGTTTATATTTATATTCAGCCAGGAACTATATAATAGGATAATTGACTTTCTTCAATCTCAATAAAGTTTCATGTTCTGATGATTTTTGAAAAACAGATGAAGTGATTTAATCCCTAATGAAGATAACTAATACAATTACATGCAAATGAATGTCTCATAAATTAAACTATCTCTCTCCAATATTGGTAAAGACTATTGATGATTTTTTTTTAACAAGATTAACAATTGAAAGAACTACAGAATTACAGATCAATTAAAAATGTGTGAAATAAATTAAAGTACAAAATTTAGTATAAATATCTAAAATCAGGAGAAATTTTGGATCCATCATTACCCTTACCTAATTCTTTTTCCCAATTCATTGAACCACTAGCAATTCTCTTATTTAATACCAATAATCTTATCCTTAAGACAAAAGCACAAGTCATGGCACATAAGATGAATACACAATTACAAACAAAAGCAGTTAAATACCTTGGTGCATCTCCAGATGGATATAAATATGGGTTCCAAATTGAAGTTGAATTTGACATACAATTCATTAATGATAGAGCAATAGCTCTCTTTAATGGCGGTCTTGGGACACAGTTAGACATCCAAGATAAAATAGTTGTAAAAGAACAATACAACGAAGGAATCATAATACACATAGCAAAATATCTAGCGCCAGTATTCAAGGTAGATGCTGATATAATAAATGATATTAACGCCACAAAGAGAGGAATTATAACATGCCAGAACCTCTCCCCAGTCTTATCAGCATGTCTAGCCCATATAAATGTTGCAACCACTGCAATACAATAAGGTGGTGCAGTTAAACATAATGTTGTAGTTCTATTAAAATTTAAGGTTTGAACAACGGATGGGAAGAAGTTGGTGACACCACATGCAGCAACAAGGAAGGATAAAGTACCTGTTACTAACCAAACTTTAACATCTTTAAGAGCTAATGCTAAGGTACCCTTATAATTCTCTTGATTTTCCGAATCAGAATCACCTTGTCCGACTTCAGCACTTAACTTCCACATAACAAGATCTTTTTCTTGTTGACTCAAAAATTTAGTATTTGAAGGCATATCTGGAAGTATAAAATAGGCAAAAGGAACTGAAAAAACTGTGATAGCACCTTCTATAATGAAAAGCCATCTCCAAGCTCTAATATTGCGGACATAATCCATATTATCCAAGATACCGGCTGCAATAAGTCCAGAAAAAGCTGATGAGATCAAACTACCACTATACAAAATCGAATTTCTCAAACTTAATTCTTTTCTTGTATACCAACACGAAAGATAGTATAAGCAACTGCCAAAGAAACCTGCTTCAACCCATCCTAGCAAAAATCTAATCACTAAGAGCCCAGCAAAATTTTGGACCGCACCTGTACATGCTGAAATTATCCCCCAGCTAGTCATAATAACAGTTATGAATAAGGAAGGTCTTCCCAACTTATTCAAAAACATATTAGCTGGAATTTGCATTAAAATATATCCAATGAACAATATAGATATAGATGTCTGATATTGACTACCTTTCAAATTTAAGTCTTCTTCCATTCCACCTAGTCTGGCGCTAGCAATGTTGTTCCGATCCAAATAATTTAAAATGTAAATATAAACAACCATTGGGAGTATTCTAAGGTCTATCTTTCTTTTAGTTTTAATTTCTAATTCTTTGAACTCTTCTTCTGTTAAGTCTTTCAATGAATCTGGTAATTCTAAGCATGCTGCCAATTCCTTGTCAATTGATTCTTCTTCCTTTGCTACATCTACCACTAGCCCTTCATTTTCTATATGTATCGTTTCTATTTTATCTACTGCGCTTTTCATATCTATAAAGTATACTACTTTCTTCCAAATCAAAAAAGTTATAATATGGAAGAAACGATATCATTTAAATATCACACAAATAACCAAACTCTGGGGCATTACCCCAATTCATTTCTCATATATTTGTTGGCGATTTTCACACAGAAAAAAGTGACTTGCTCATAACAATTCTTTTAAACTTTGACTTTGAATGAAATTCAACACAATAGACGAGAGGTGCTGAACGTCTCAACTGCAAAATTGTTACATTGATGTAACCTTCCTAATTAGGAATGACAGATGGGGATAAGTGTGGGGGCTACTTGCGAAAATGCTAATACAAAGCAGCTTCAATTGTTGTATCTTCAATGCCCACTAGGCGTCCCCCAAATTTTCTAATGTGTTTGATGCATGTTAAGAACTATTACGATAATGCTGGGAAAACAAGGATTAATTATAATTTTTCCTTGAGCAAGCTCCGTACACGGAATACTTGCATTATTTTCCTATTGTATTAGGCTCAACTTTATCATTAATGTCAAGTACCCCTCTTATGAATTTCACTTTTTCTCTATACAATTTTTTTGGAAACAGATTAACAAGGTGTCAAATTTAATGGAAATTATACATAGCAAACGAACATATATGCGTATGCACTATTTGCAATAGACAGCCTAGTAGTACAATTCTTCTAAGGAGACGAAAAGCGGGACTTAGGTGGGGCTATCTTAGTAACTACAGTTATATACATTGCGATCAGAGTTCCAGTTGTTAAACGTATTGAGGTCAATTCGACATTTAGCATTAGAAGCTGACAGAGCTTACCTCCCCAGAAATATAGGAAGTTGGACGGACATTTTAAGCGAAGACTTCGCATATTGTTGTTTCAGACTGGAAGTTTCTAGCGCTGTCATAATATTTTACCCCTTACAATATATCTTTGCACCTAAATTAACTTACTATGTAAATTGCAATAAAGGAAGTACATAATAGCTTTCAATCTAGCTCAATCGTTACTTCAATTAGCGAGTTTTGATCATCTCATAAACAATCGTCTTGAATACTTACTATACCATAAACAAATAAAGTAAAAACAAGCTACAAATTGTTTTGGCAATTGCTTGGCCAACGAACACTATTACTTTATGCTACTCTTGGATGCAAACCTTCCACATATATAGCAAGCTATTCTTCTGTAGCTCTGTTGATTAACTCAAGCCGGAGAGAATCGAGTGGGCACATGATTAGAAAGAACGACATTTCAAATGTCTCCCTTGTGGCAACGCGACATTTCATCATTAGACTTACGCCATAGATAGCATATAGCGATTAGTAAACATGTCTTTATATATTATTATTTATAAAGCAGGATAAAAGGTATATTAAATTAAAATGCCTGATCCCAAAGATATAAATACTACACAGGATCATATTGATTCAGATATGGTTGATCCTGATATAGTGGAGGATCATAACGATGACTATATGAATGATGTAGATGGATCAGAAAATAATTCAGAAAATTATTTGGAGCATTCTGATAATGAATCAGAGAATGAATCTTTACAGAGGTTATCCGATCAAATTAGAAGAAGACGTGACTTTGATAATGCCTTTGATGATTATGATGATGAAGACGACATGGTTCCTGCGGACTTTTTAAGAAGATTGATTCTGGCCAGATCAAGAAGTGCAAGGGCGGAAGAGGACAATGAAGAAGATGACGAAGATGAGGATCCTCGTTCAGAGTTTTTAAGAGCAATGGGTGCACTCTCTTCTGGTTCAAGACGAGATGCATCTGAACGTGGTCAAGGATTTGTCGATGTAGTTCAACGATTAATGGGCGGTGATATAATATTCGGTGGAAGGGATAATGGCGAAATGGAAGGATTGATCAACAATTTAAATCAAAGAGATGATACTTATATTATTCTAGAAACTTTAAACGAACTATCAGAAAGATTATTAATGATGAATGGTATAACAGCGGAGAGAATTATCCCAGCAAATAAATTAGCTAAAAGTTTAGTGAACATTATGGAGGATCCAAAGTTATCGGAGGAGCTAGAGTTGCATTTAGTTGCATGCAGATGTTTATATAATTTCTTGGAGGTAAACCAAGATTTTATTCATGATGCGCTTCATAATAATGCCGTTGAAACTTTATGTGGAAAATTGCTAGAAATTAGCTATATTGATTTGACTGAACAAGCATTACAGGCACTTGAAATGATTTCCAGAGATCCAATTTCTCATAACCAAATAATTGTCAGTAATGGTTTAAAAGCTTGCTTACAATATCTAGATTTTTTGACTATTCATGCACAAAGAAAATGTCTAATTATTGTTGCTAATGCTTGTACAAATATTAGAATTTCAAACTTCAATATGATCAAAGATGTGTTTGATAATATTTCTGAAGTTGTTAGAAATCATAGTGATTCTGTAGTAATTGAGAATGCATGGTTGGCAATTTCAAGGATTATAATGAGTTTCAAATCAAGGCCTGAACTATTAGAAGAGTTGTTTTTAAATAAAGAATCCTTATTGAAAGAGTTAAAAGAAACTATTTATATAAGTTGTAATAAATCCCTGAATACCGACGAATCGGGAAAGACTCCATTGAATTTTACCTCATGTTTAAGTCTAATTAAGTCATTGATTATTTTAGCTAGTATAAGTGTTGAAATTTCAAGAATTTTATTGAGCGATTGTGTCATTGGTGAAGTAATAGTTAAATCGTTAAATAAATATTCAAAGACCAAAACGGATTCAACAAAGTTAGAAACCACTAAATCAAGTTCACGAGCAGACGATGTTTCAATTGAAGCATTAATGGCTGCCCCCAAGGAACTTCTTTCTCAATTTCTAAATTTAATTAGCTATTTATTACCTATCACTAACAATTCTAAGGATACTCCATATATGAAGAACTTCCCTGAAGGGTTTGAAGAAAAACAGAAAATTAATGAATTACGTGTTGAATTATGCGAAGAGATTATTCCTGAATCATATTGGAAATTGGTTAATGATGTTTGGTCATTGTTAATTAATAGCTATCAAGCTACTATGGATTATGAGCTTCGTAGAAAAATATTAATTAATTTAAACCGTATTATTAGTTTTGGTGATGGTGAAGATTTTCAAAAGATTAATAATGTTGCAATGATTACAGGTCTTTTAGCTTCCATTATCAATCAAAGTAAAGGTATGATTAACAAAAGTTTTAATAAACAAGATGATATTGACATGCTGGAAAATGAAGAAGAAGACCAAGAAGATTATGACGAAGAAGTCGAAGAAGCAGGTGAGAAATCTGAGGATGCTGCAAGACTAAATTCAAATATTTTGTTGCTAAGTGCCTTCATAATTTCCAAAAATTTAATTGAGAAAGCTCCATTCTTATTCATCTATGATTTTGAAAGAGAAGGACTATTTAGTGATACAATGTTAATTTTGAAGAATTTGAATAGTTATAATGTTGATGATGAAATTAATGAATCTAATCGGTATTCCCAAAACCATTCTAAAGAACACATTGATATTGAATTTGCAAAAGATTATGAGAAGAAATTAACCAGTAGCAAAATCTATACTCAATTAGCCAATGTTGGTAAGAACATTGAAAATCTATGTATTACCTTAAAATCAGCAGGTGATTCAACTAATATTCCAGAGCATATGTCAGTATTAGAAGAAATAAAGAATATTTTGAATGAGCAAAAATTAGTTAAATCATTTAATTATGATAGTTGGAGAGGCTTGTGGAATCAATTACAATCTATATTAAGTAGTGCTAACAAAAATAGCAGGATTTCCAGCTTTGAATTGATTTCATCTGGTATAATTGAATCTTTATCATTTATTTTCACCTCAGATAGTTATGATTTTGGTTTTGAATTCAATGATTGCTACAAAGCTTTTATTGGGGTATTTTTTATTGATGGTTCTGAAGATTCGTCAGTTTCATTTTTAGTTAATAAATTACAAGAAGCGTTAACTAGATCAGAATCATTTGAAATTATTTCCTCTGGTGGTTCGAACTCATCATTTCCATCTTATCATCAGGAGAATAACCATACAGCTGCGATGGCTAGACAAGTTAAAATTAAACTCACCTTAGAAGATAAGATTGAGGAAAATAAACTACCGGCAGGCATGCAAAATATGATATTATCAGTTCATGCTATTGCAACATTTAAATCAATTGATACTTTTTTGAAACAGAGGTTTAGATTTATTGAAGAGTTTCATGGACTTGATGAAGATGAAGATGACAGTGAAGTTGACGAAGAAATTAACCTTAATAGATCTAATAATGAATCCAATAGAACATCTATGAATATTGAATTTTTAATAAATGGAGAAGTTATTCCAAACGAAACAACTATTTATGGTGCTATTTATAGGTCATTACAAGGACAAGCAGAGCAAACAATTGATTCATCAAAAATCTGGTCTAATGTTCATAACGTTACATTTCGTAAGGTTAGTTCAGCTCCTCCAACGGAAAATAAACCAACACTTTATAATTTGAATATTAATGAGACTGAATTAGAAATTTATGATAAAACAACTATTAGTATCTTAAAGTTGCTAAAAATTTTATTTGAAATGAATACACACGTTAAGAACACTTTACAAAATGGAAAGAGTATCTCCGACGATAACTTTATGAACTGGAAATTAACAGTAAAATTGAATAGACAATTGGAGGAGCCATTAGTTGTTGCAAGCGGAACCTTGCCAGGCTGGAGTATTCATGTTACTAAACAATTTCCATTTATTTTTCCATTGGACACAAGAATTTTCTTTTTACAATCCACATCATTTGGTTATTCAAGGTTAATTCATCACTGGCAAATTAGAACTAATCAAGAAGGTGAAGATCACAATAATAGCAGTAGTAATATTAATTCCAATCAGAGACCTCAGCTAGGACGGCCAACAAGACATAAAGTTAGACTTTCTAGGAAACTGATTTTGCAAAGTGCCATGAAAGTATTAGGATTATATGGATCAACGCCTGGAGTTTTAGAAATTGAATATTTTGATGAAGTTGGTTCTGGATTAGGTCCAACATTAGAATTTTATGCTACTGTTTCCAAGGAATTTTCGAAGAAAAAACTACGATTGTGGAGAGACCAAGATACTAACAATAAAAATGAGGAAGACTACATTAGTTCCAAGACAGGATTATTCCCAGCACCATTAGATAAGTCACAAATATCAAGTGAAAATGGTCGCAAAGTTTTATTTTTTTTCTCTTCCCTAGGTAAGTTTATTGCCAGAGCTTTATTAGATTCCAGAATTATTGATTTTAATTTCAATCCAGTTTTCTTTAAACTAGTTCAATATCTCAACCAAAACGATTCACAAAAATCATCCACCAGGGATTTAAAGAATATGGCAAACTTAACTTATCTTAGGCTAGTTGATCCTAATTTAGCTGATTCAATAGAACATTTATTAAAATATGTGAAACAGTTTCCGAATATTGAAGAGAAAGATAGGGATACTATAACAATAGATGGTTCAACTTTAGAAGATTTGTCACTTTACTTTGTTTTACCTGGATATCCCCAATACGAAATAATTCCAAATGGTGAAGATGTTCCAATAACTTCTAGCAATTTAGAATTATACGTTAATAAGGTTTTAGAAGCCACATTATATACCGGTATAATTCATCAAACTAAGGCATTCATGGATGGATTCTCGAAAGTTTTCCCAATCAGCTCCTTGCTTATATTTTCACCCCAAGAGTTAGTAGAATTATTTGGTAATGCCGACGAAGATTGGTCGTATGAAACTCTAACTGCAGCCATCCATGCGAATCATGGTTATACCAAGGAATCTGTTGCCATTAAAAGATTAACTAATATTCTCGTTAAGTTTGATGATATTGAGAAACGTGCCTTCCTCCAATTTTTGACTGGTGCACCGAAGCTACCAATCGGTGGATTTAAAGCGTTAAGACCAGAGTTTACTGTAGTTAGAAAGCTGGCGGAGGACGGTTTAAAAGATGATGATTACTTACCGAGTGTAATGACATGTGCCAATTACCTCAAACTTCCAAGTTATTCATCTGAAGAAGTTATGAAAAAAAAACTATTACAGGCTGTAAATGAAGGTGCTGGAGCATTTTTACTATCCTAAGTGGTTATGTCTATATATATTACTTCTATTTAATATATAATAGCATTCTATTTATTTGAAAGATTGATTAAAATATGTACTGCATAAAAAAATGAAGCAATATAGGTCCGTTTAGTTCCCCAAATGGAATTGATACATTAATGTTAAATAGTAAAGCAATAACCAAGAAATCATGTCACCTTCTGTTAAATTAGATAATATCATTGCTTCATTGGTAAGTTCATCTCCACCGGGTGAATTGAATGGGGTAAGTCAAGACCTATCAACTCTTCTATCAAGCCAACCTAATTCATCATCAATCAACAAATCAATCGAAGCATATATAAACGAGAATTCAGGAGTTTTTTCGTCATGTTATATTGCATCAAAGTATAATAAACATGCTACTTCTACCAAGTATATTGACTATATTAATAAAAAATTATTTAATGTTGACTTAGTTGGACAAAAGGCGATTGATCTTGAGGATTATACAGAGGAAGTTGATTATCCACTGTACTACGAAGAGTTAATTACTGCTTTAGAAACATACGGAAAAGATCACTATCCTTCAAGCTATGCACTCACAGCTATACCGGAAGAGTCTGGATTATGTATTATTATCATCGGTCAGAAACTAAATAATGAGAACTATTACACTGGGCAATGGAAATCACAATATATGATAAAAGATGACGGGTCTATTCAAGGTTCTATTAATTTGGATATTCACTACTTTGAAGATGGTAATGTCCGTTTAAATTTTGATGAGCTGATAAGTGAAAACGTATCTAATGTTAATGCCAGTGCTGTTGTCAATGCCATTAACAATGCCGAAAACCAAATTACTTTAAAGATTATTGACAATTTCAACGATTTAAATCAAAAGTACTTTAAAAATTTAAGAAGGTTATTACCAGTTACTAGATCCAAGGTTAACTGGGGTAAGGCTATTGGCAACTATAGATTGGGTTCCGATGTAGTTAACAGCAAATAGATTACATATTTATTTCTTTAGTTTTTACTAATTATGTTTTCCTCTTTTTATTGAGTTATATACACTTTATGTATTCAATAGGTGATTCCGAAAGCAATTAGCGAAAGTATAGAATAGGCAAACTGCTCTCCGTTAAAATCTCACCTCAATTTGTATAACATCCAAATTACAACAAAACTAACTAATATTATACCCACGATTTTAGAAAGACTAGCATTTCGGCTAATTACGTTCCTTAAGTTGCCACTCGTTCTCTTTACTTGATGTGTTAATTGACTGAAACTATCATTTATAGAATCTAAGATCAGGTTTTCCTGCTGAATTGATCCATGTATATCGTTATTAACTGTGGTACGAAACTGATGCAAAGTTTGCGCTAATTGATCAAAGCGCTGATTATTTTGTTGCTCTCTCAGAGAGTATAAGGAATCTGACATATGTGGTTAAATATTAAAAAAACTGTATTGACCGATTATCTATGGTTGGTGTGTTTGATATTGTTTTGTTCATTTGATGGGTCGCGCAATAAATAATTTACTAATAGAACACTTCATTAAAGAGCTATAGACGTACAGATAAGACTATAAATTATTTATTTCTGGAAATCTATCGATATTCAGAAAATGCTGATACTGCTGGGAACTATTTGAAAATTGAGAGCCGGTTCGATTATGATGAGGTTGCTGTTGATCAAAAGAGGTGTCGGTGACATTATAATATTGGTTGCTAGATGGTTGGTTATATATTGAATTACCAAACCCACTGCTAGTAGGCTGTTGTTGCAACTGTTGCAATGGCTCACTTCCACCGAATGGCTGAGGGACGTTGTTCTGAAACACGTGTAGTGGATTCGTCGGACCCGTAGGATATGGCGGCATGACAGAATAATTAGCTTGTTGATTGCTTTTCATGGAGATCAGTTTGTCGAGCAATTCGTTATATAATTTAACTTCGTTATTTAATTGGTTATTTAAAAGCAAGAGCTCTTCCTTTCTCACATTGTATTTATCAATGAATTTGCCCAATGTTGGTCTTAACGGTATGATATCATTGTATAACTGAGTTATTTCATCTTCATTTATGGCTTCAGGATTTGAAGATAGCAAAGCCAATAATTTGTCCACTTTTCTCAGCTCAATGGCCAACACTTTGTTTTCTGCCTCTACCTCCTTTCTCAATTCTTCAGGACTTTTGGTAATAACAGGAGTGACATAATTAAGCGGAAATATACCAGTCTTACCGTTTGGCAACGAGCCCCTCCACCAGTCTCGATAGACGGACTCAATGACGGTTATCATATCACCTTTACGAAATGACAATTCATCAGGCTCATAAGATATAAGATCATACAAAGCACGTACTTTTGAGACAGTAGCAATGGTTTTTGAATCATTGGAAGCATTTTCGCCATTTGGAGCTGAAGTATTTTGCGACCTCAACGGCTGGTCCGGAGTTATATTGTTAGTCTCAGGGGTGGTTCCTGGCAAAGGTTTGTTATTCAAATAGTTCTTTTTAATTGATTGCTCCCGCTCATACTCCTGCAAGGATACCTTCAAGGCCCTTTGCAACTCTTCTTCTTCCTTCAATTTGTCCTCCTTTCTTATCTCTTTCTTAGCAGGCTTATTAGGAGCAGCAGGCCTATTATGCAAATATTGGGGGTACTCGCTTACCAATTTCTTATACGCATCTGACATAGGCTTCAAGGATGGATCGCTTTTGAAAGACTTATGCAACTGTTCAATAACCTCCGCAATTCTTACCTTGACTGTTTTATGCAATTTCCTGTCACCCAATCTCTTAAGTAATGATTCCTGCAAAAATGTCTTTGTAGCTATCTCTTGTTTCATCCTTGATCCACAGTTTTCTGCGATTGAAACAAGCAATGAAAGTGTACGAAGAATAACATTGGCATCCTTGGATGCCAACCGTAATGAAACTGACTTAATCGCTTGCTTCGTGGCTTCTTCAGGATTGGATGAAATATGATCACATACATCAAGGATGTACTGCCAGTTGTCAGCCGTCAATGTTTCGTCAGTAGCATTTTTTATTATCTGATCTAGCGACGAAGATGAAACTGAAGGATTTGATCTTGACCCAAACATTTAATATAAGAGCAACTTGTAAATATATAAAGAACTAGGGGAATTAGCTAAAGATAAAATTCATCTTGCCATAGTTAGAGAAGGAGGCGCTATCTAAGTCACCAAATATAATACTGCACATAAAACTAACTGTATGCACTCCAAGATAGGATATTTTAGATTACGTAATATGTGTCGAAAATCGTTTCTTAGGTTAGTCACAATTGCAGTTTGTTTACTTCATTGCTATTCGTCTGTTTTGATATTCTTGCTTTCGCTCAAAGTGCCCTAACTATACAGATAATGTCTTCTGAAGACTCTTGTAAACCAGCGCAAGTATTTTCTGAAGGTGAAACTGCAAGATTGTCGCAAACTAGCCGTCGTCGTAGCTCGTCGGTCGGCAACATCAACGTAGGAGACACATCTCCTTCATTAGCTACTATGAATGTTTCTAAGTCACAGAGAAGAAAATCAGACCATAGAATTATCGCATTGTCCAAAGATTCGACAACCGATGTAGCT